>CAUJNA010003816.1:250000-300000 GCA_963377175.1 Effrenium voratum
GTACTGAAAAAAAGATTCGGGCTGATTTCATCGGTTCCCAATTGGCTTTCTAGTCTTTTACCGAGGACTCCTATACTCAGCTTCCCTCTGATTGGTGGGTTGGATTGGTGGTTTGTAGGTTAGGAGGGGTTCCCCTTCTGCCCTCCATAAGAACCACAGGTTCAACTCCCCACATCACCAATCCGAACCATGAAGCATTTACCTGATAAACCGTCTCTCACCATGACGTCTCCAAGTCCTATCTCTTTTAACCAAGCCCAACTCTGCAGGCGAGGAGACCGCAAGGGCGGAGGGATTTGTTCGAGGTACCACAGATCTGTGTCTCGCACCAACGTGAGCCATTTAACATGGAAACCAAACACGGAAAACTAAAACCAGAAAGCGTATTTTCAGGCGCCGAAGCGCACCCCCGAGAAAAAAACAAAAACACAAAACATGGCGCCCAGAAAACTTGGCCAGATCTAGACACCTTCAACAAAATACATGTTTTTGGAGGAGTGAACGAGCCAAACTAAGTCCGACATAAATCCCCACCTCAATGATGTTCATTAGAGGGCGTTGGTTTGGTAGGACCACCTGCTAAAATGGCCATTGGGTTTTCGCGAGGCTCAAATGGCAAGAAAGGATATCTCCGGACCCATGCGCCTCTCTGCTTCTTCCCTCCGTGGCCGATCCCGTTCCCGATCTCGATCTCGTCGACTCGTCTCCCGTCGGTCCTCCGATGCAAGGAGCGCAGCTGGAAAACAGATTCTGTCTCACATTGGGTGGAACCCAGCAAAAAGTGAACGGTTTCCTTTTGGCTTCAATTTAGAAGCAACAACGAATTGTTGTTTCCCGTTCGTTTCGTACTTCTTTGACCGACACATTACGTTGGTTTCCTTCGACACAACCCCAAAAAGAGTATCCCAAAAAGGGCATTTTTACCCAAACATCCGAATTTGTTTCCGTTGCCGTGCCAAGTGGCGATCTTCATAAGACTTTTGCCCAAGCCATGCCATACACACCGAGCCTCTCAAATGGGGTTAATACTTATAGCAAAGGGCACCTGATTTCAGGGTATGCCGCTCAACATAGGAGAACTTCTAATTTTCCGTGGCACTTGGCGCACAGGGGGCAGCGCTACTAAGTTTAAATTTATGATCACTGCGCTGTCTTTCTTGTGGCACAAGCGTCGCTATCGACGGAAAGCGGTTCCACATGTTGCGACTTGAGTTGCGCATTCCTTGCGTGAGCCTATGTTTGACTTGTGCGGCTGTTCTTGCAGTGCAGCAGGGATGAACCTTACACAGCCACGTTCCGACTCAGACTCTCTCTTCTGGCTTGGCAGAATGAAAGCCCCTGCGATGTTTGTGGTTACCAAACAACCAAAACTTGCTTCAACAAAAATACCCTGACCCGCGCCTTTCTGAGGCTCGGCCCTGGTTCATGATGTTCCAAGTAAGGAAGTTATGGGAATCGAATCAAAATGTCCCCTGCCTTTCCATGGAGTGGCCCCCAATGTGGATCGGCACTAGCAAATTAGCTGAGGAAACTCCCCTGCCTTTCCATGGAGTGGCGCCCAATGTGGATTGACACTAGCAAATTAGCTGAGGAAACAAACGCCCTTACGGCGGAAGGTATAGCCGCAATAGCCCTGCTTTAGAGACTTTCCCCAAAAAAGAGACTGATGGAGACTGGTATACTCTTCAATGTTTGCCACATGTCCAAAACAACACTGGCTGTTTGTTTGAAACAACAAGCCACCAACCATTTCTCCGTTGCGAAGGAAGGCCAACATGCAAAACAAACCAGTTCAAGGACAACCCAAATAAGGGATCCCCAAGTAAAGAAGTGAGCTCGTTTTACCCCCCCCAGGTGAGCTTGCGATGTGCAGACGTACAAACAATGTTAACCACGGATTCATGAACCCCTGGTTGATTTTGATCGGCGGGTGTCCCCGTTTGCTGGGGATTCATGACTTTTGGAGGGAACCCCCCCGTAATAATGGGCCGGGTAGATAAAAATCCAGGGTCAACATCTAAGGTCTCCATTCCCTGACTTCCATTCCCCGACCAAAATAAGCCAAATGACCTGCCCAAGAAACGGATATGAGGTTAACCAACAAACCAGACACCCACAAGCAATCACAACCAATCAACCAATCAACCATTCCCCGCTCCCTGTCCGCATGCCTCCCGGAGTCTCTCCGTCGCCCGCCGCGGCGCCGGCGCCGGCGCCCGCGGCGCCCGCGGCGCCCGCTCCTCCCGGCGCTCGCGGGGCGCGCGCGGCTCCCGGCGCTCGTCGCGCAGCGATGGGCGCAACGAGCGCCGAGGCTCCTCACGCCTGGGAAAGCAGGGGCGAAAAGACCACCCCATATGAAGCGGAAATGGAATCCAGGAGTCTGTGATACAACAAAAAGGACCCAAAAACCAACCCCTCTGTATGAAGTAGGTAGTGAATGACTCTCCGACTCCGAGGCTGGGTGTTGAGAATGAACCGTGTGGGGATTCCAACTTAAAGGAAACCATAGGATGGTTTTTCCTTGGGGTCATTCCATTTCTCGTTCCCTGCCTATCGAAGCAGTTGAGGACAAGGGAAAGGGAGGCCTCAGCTTTTGGCATTTGGATTCCTGGGCTGGGTTGGAGCGAACCTGAATGAGTAAACTCCTTTGCAAGGAGATCCCAGTCATACCTAGTACGGCCGGGAAAGGAACAAGAATGTGGGGTCATGCGTCCGCTTTGGTTCAGAAAGGTTGCCTAGAACTAGCTGAAGCTATCCATAGGGCTCAACCACGGATGTTGGCATCACATGGGGGAAGAACTTGGCAATGACAGTGGCAATCAGGAGCAACTGCCGCCCAAGCGAGAAAAGCTTGCGGGTGTGCTAAATAGAAGCTCAGCCAGATGCTTCTGGAGTCCCTTCAGGCTGAAATTCACCTCGCCGGGCTTCCGCAACAGCCAAGTTGTTTGGTTCAATTCCTATTTTGTGACAACGCCATTGTCCCAAACTTTTCGCGGGACACCCCTGCAAAGGTCCAAGTGGCGTGACTGTCTTTCCAAGAAAAGATCTCCTGGCATACGGGTAGACCAATTCTGTTCGGGGGACGCCATTGGCATGGGATCGAGCGTCCCACACAAAGTCCTGGCCAAAACCAAGGCAAAGGCCAACACTGGGCTCCCTTGGGCAAAAGGCGCAGGGAACCGGACTCGATGCTGAGGATTTTGTTTCGCCTGCAGAGGGGTGCCCACTTGAACTTGTGGGACTATGAAGAGGGACATTGAAATTTAAATGCAGATCTCCAGGCATTCCGCTGAGAAAACGGGGTGGGCAGTGCGACAGGATGATGTTTGGCAAGAAAGACCCCTACCTGCTCAACTTTGACGGAAAGGCGCAGTGCCGAAGACAGCCACTCATTGGGATCTAAATGAACATCAAAAAAAACAAGAGGACTGCCACTCATTTTGAGCCAGTCCCCCCAACCACTCACTTTGACCCTTTTTTCAAAAGGCTGGTAGCACGACCCCCTGAAAAAATGCATCCCAACCAATCATTCTTCTCTTGGCTGTCCTTAGATCCCCTGCTAAAAACTTCAACTTTTGGTGGGGCAAACGGAAACTCCCATTAAACCCAAAAAAAGAAAACGGAATGAACCGGATTTCTGGGATCAACTAAGCCAATACTTGGGTGTGTCTTTTCGTTGGGCAGGGGTGCCGCTTTGAAGGAAACCAAAAAGAACACCAAAGCCATCTTCTGGGATCCAACCTCAAAAAGACACACCCGGCGCAAGCATAGGTGTCCTTTTCTCGGGGAAATAGATGGGTGTCCCTGGTCAATGAGAAAAAAAACCACCAGGTAAACCAGGAACCGAAACCCCTCTATTTTTCGAGCAAACCCAAAAAGGACACCCATGTTCGCCCGTTGGAAGGGGAGACAACAAAATCAAAAAATCTTAGCAGCGAAGTGGATTTGGATTTCAACCACTAAACCACAATAAGCAAAAATGTGTCAACTGTTTCCCAACAACAAGCATGTATAGGTGATCTTCTTCAACCACTAAACCACAACAAGCCAAAATGAAAAAACAGCTTCCCAACCAGCATGTTTATAGCCAAGCCTCGCGGCTTTCTCCCAACTCCCAGTCCCTTCGCCTGCGATCTCTGGACCGGCGAGGCCGGGGAGGAGGCGGAATCCTGAGAGCCAGGCCATTGTCCCTTTGGTTTGCCTGAAAAACCGAGTACCCTCGAAAACAAACAAACAAACAAATTGCTTTGCTTTTCTGTGGGATGCAGGAGCTTGGACCATCTTTAAATCCAAACAAAATGTCCAGTATAGTTGGGCGAACTATGCATACATGATTGTTCTTTTGCGCAAGCGATCCGACCCGTCTATTGGAACCCGTTGAACGACCTTGAAGGAGTCCCCTTACCAAAAAACTAAGAATGGGATTGTTGTGCCAGGAGCAACATGTTTTGCCCCCTGTTGACCTGTGGAAAGGGAAAGTTAGCTTGCAGTTTTGTTGAGGTTCACTCTGAAGATGCCTGTTGCTGGGAAAGAAACACACAAAGAAAACCTAGTGGACGTCAAAAAGAGGGATCCCTTTATTTCACTAGGGAAATTGTAAACTGGCTTGGTCCTATTGATCCAACTGACCCTCGGTCCACTTTTGGTGGGGAAACCTTGATTCAGTGTTCAAGGCTTCGCTGGAAGCAACATGGATTCAAACGCATGGGTTGTCCGGGTTTAGGCCGCAAGAACTACGCCGCAAGAACCACCAAATGTCTCTGTGTGTGTGATGCACTTGTGGAAGGCAGTAGCAAACCACCACTGAAAGGCGAGACACAACACCCCTTTGTTTTCTTGACAACGGGGAAACTATTCATTAGCTGCGTTGCAACTGAATGGCACAAAAGCAATTATGTGTTGGGTTTCACAAAGAATTGGGACCTCAGACAAGCAACAAGGCCAACAGCTAAGACCAAGGAGCATCCCAATAGACCCGGTGCCTCCCCGCCCTGCGAGAAAACCCAGGGCCGCAGACGCAGGATTGGCTAACTGTGAAATGCGCCTTTTGAGCTACCAGCTCAACTCACTTCCTGAGTCTTGAGTGGATTGGAACCGAAATAAAGTCTAGACTTTGATGTACCGCCAAAATGGGTCCAACCCAAGTGACGAAAGTCCGACCCGGAGCTCAGACCGCGCGCGAGCCAAACGCGCAGCCCGATGCTTTCGGGCTCCTCCTTTCCCTGGAGCTCCGCTTGCCTGACCAGGCTCTGGGGCGGCAAGTTGGGCAGTGTCAGGCACCCCTTGGCCGCTGGACCCAGACATCAAAGGTTCTCACCTCTTGGGTTTAATTATCACTAAAAATGGACGGAACAAAGGAGTATCACTAAAAATGACGAATAACAGGTTCCCACCTTTTGGGATACTCCTGTTGCTCAAGAAAAAAGGGGTCGATAGGCCAGCCCGGAGTGGTCCGAGCAGCTCCAAGGGGGGGCTGGAGTTGGCGACATGTCTCTTGGCGAAAGGTCGATGGATGGATTCGGAGCGGCTGAATCGGGGCCCGGATGATTCACCAAAAGTGGACTGAATATCAGTTGGATCAATAGGACCAAGCCAGACCATTTCCCCAGTGAAGTAGAGGGATCCCTCTTTTTGAGGTCCACCAGGTGTCCTTCGTTTGGCAAAGGCTGGAAGGTGCTGGGGGCTCATTGGAGCGATAGGCTGCGCGGCTCGGCTGGACAACCTTGTGTGCGAAGCGGTGGCTGGTTCGGGGGTTGTATGGAGCAGATGTTGGCAGGTGTCCGGAGCGGGCTGTTGGGGAAACCTCCTTTTTTGTTTATAAACAATATGAATAACTCGCTTGCACAAGGTTGAACCCGTTGGGTGTCAGGAGGTCACATTCAGCTGCTGAGCTGAGTGTTTTTCCCGGATGT
The DNA here is from genome assembly GCA_963377175.1 of Effrenium voratum. Classification (NCBI taxonomy): domain Eukaryota; class Dinophyceae; order Suessiales; family Symbiodiniaceae; genus Effrenium; species Effrenium voratum. The sequence goes on from CAUJNA010003816.1 coordinate 255,913, forward strand.
TTTCCCATTTCGACAGGAACCGGGGCTCTTAATCCCACAACTCAAATCCAAACCACCAGTACGGGGGGCCTGACACAAAGTGCCCCCCCCCCCCCAACAAAAATAACGACCCAGGCGATATCGCCAACAGCCCCGGAACACTCAGGGACCCTCCTTGTAGAAGCCTCCCTGCAATCTGCTCCGGGCCGATCGAGCTTGGCTGGGAAAAACCAAGTTGACGACCATCCCAAGCCCGAGCAATGGGTGGCACCTCTGGATGTTTTCTTTGCAGGGCCACCAGTTTGGGTCTGCCCATACTTGGACGTTTTGAATCCATCACTGCACATCCCTAGGTAGCCGGGCGAAGGTCAAAGACCAACCCAATTCGCAGCCGAGATCCTGGGTAATTTGGGGTTTGGTGGAAATCGCCAAAATTCCCCGAAACCCCCACTCAACTTGAACAAGAAATGCCGCCCCTTCTCGCTGCTCGATTTTAAAGGCGGCCGCCCCAAATGGACCAGGCACCTCGCAAGCTCGAGGTGTCTGGGAGTCGGCGGGGCCGGCGATCCCGCTCCGCCTGAGGGACGGAAGGTTGTTGAAAAACGAGGTGCCCAAAATGAAACCCTGGTAAATGGAAACAAGAACAAACCTGCAGTCCCCTGTGGGAAAGATCTAGCCTTTGAGAAGATGGCTTAGGAGACCCCAGTTGCAAACGTCAGGTTTTGTGAAAAAGTCTTGGGGTGGCCCAAAGGCAAGGACTATGAAACTATGTGTAGCTGTCACCATTCATACTTCAAATGGAAGTGGGAGGGGAATCCTTTCATAAATAAAGCTCCTCTTCCATTCTGAGGCCTCTTTCTTCCTAGACAGGAAAGGCCGGGGGCTACCATCGTGGTCATTGATTTTACGGAAGTGTGGTAACTCTGATTTAGGGGTTGATGACCATCCCACGCCCGAGCAAGGGTGTTCTGACCATGGCACCTTTGGCGGTTGCAGGGCTACCAAATCGGGCCTCCCCCATTTGGAGAGCCCAAGTGAGTCATGATCAAAACCCGGTATTAAAATGGCCGTAATCCCAGAACCATGCTTCAAGAATTCAGAAGGCGGATTCCCGCAGCTTCTGGTTGGGATTGTCCCTTTCTAACCTTCATCTACCCGGGTTTTGGTTGTGGCTCAAGTGAAACCAAGACAAGGGCCTGAACTCCGAATCTGTGGTCTTGGAACCGTCTGCCCAAAACCCATGGTAAAGAATCGCACGTTGGCTTCTTGCCGCATCTGGTTGGAACTATCCGTCCTTCACTTCCCTTTGATTGTGGGCTCAAATAAATGGGCTCACACTCAAACCTCCAGGCCGTGAAAGGGCGAACTTTTCACCAGGCCAAAGCGCAGCTCTGAGCTACAAGTAGGGTTTTTGAGGTTTCATGAAGCCGATGGGTGCCCTATGCCTCAGGGCTTTGCAACTCCAAAAGCCCTTTTCACAGCAACCGCAGCTGCGAAGAACTCCAGAAAGTCTGGATCCCTTCCAGCTCTCGTAGCACAAATGACATGTCCCACTCGGCTTCTGGGTACGGCTCTGAAGTCAACCCCGGCGCCGCGCCGTTTCCCCGCTTCGGCCTGGGCTGGCGTACCTGGCGTACCTGGCGAGCGCGGAGGGAAGCTGGGGCACCTCTGTTGGTACCTTTTGTTCGGAGATGCCCCAAAGAAAACACAACGCGCCCCCTTTCTATTTGGGGATCTGGGGGTGGCCGTGGCTTTTCCAAGGCCAAACCAATCGTTTTTGGACCTCCATTTTTAATTTTGTTTCTTGGTGACCCAAAAACTGGTTTGGGGTCGAAATAACAGGGCCCCCCCTCGCACATGAAACTTGAGGGAAAGAAGGGACCGAATGGATACAAACATATGGAATTGCACACATATGGGTCAATGGCGGTGAGCAGGGGAAGTTGCAAGTTAAAAAAAAAAAAAAAAAAAAAAAAATCCTAGCGCGGATGTGCTGGATTCAAACTTGCGCAAGGCTCTTCACGCGGGTCTGTCGAGAAATGTCCAGCCGATTAGCAGCCCTTCAGGGCACCATTTGTTGGTTTTGAGAAAAAGAGCACTCAAGCCTGGAACAAAAACGAACACTCATTGGAGAGAGCCCTGGAAGGTGGTTCGCAACGCGTGGACCGCGTGGAAACCCACGGCCCCCCCCCACTCAGGGGTTGCTTAAGCCTCGCGGGATCCCAAAACTGTGGGTGTTCATTTAAACAAAATGATGATTGACATGCTGCCCGTGCTGATCTCCTTGGACGCGTAGCTGGCGGCTTTGTGTAAAAAACGCAAGCCGGGCCCCCACATGGCTCGGTGCTTAAACAGGAAATGCCCAGCTCTCTCTCTGTAGAGGTCCATACCGGGCAGTTGTTCACCAAAATTCGCACGAAAAGGAATGCGATCTAGTCGCCCACGCGAAAAAGGACTCCCTTTTGGCTGTATACAGGGAGCACCCCCCCCCCCCAAACAAAAGAAACTATCAGCCCCACCCCCTTCTCACAGCCCGCCCGCCCTTACTTGGGCCTGATCTGATACGATGTTTAACACCACCAAAAGAAGCTTGGTATGGGTATGTCTTAAAATGGGGGAGCCCAAAATCGCTGTCTGATACTTTTAGTTCCCTGTCTAAAGCCAACAAATGGTACCCTTACAGGGACCCCATAAGAGTGACCACTTTCAGGGTCGTCGCCCGTAAAACACGATCCTGGGACGATTCTACAAGTTCGATCCAGGAAAAAACTACAGATTCTGGCATAACAATGATAATGAGCAAATGCCTCTGCCAATGCCACGGCGTTGGTTCTGAGCTCTGGCCACCTTTGTGCTGCAGCAATAGCACTCTCTAACCGGGCGGAAGAGGTAGCAAAAATAGGCAGTCAAGAGCAACTTCGAGCCGCAAAGCTTTGCGGCAAGGGAGAGCCCATCACCAGCTCGCTTCATGACTTGCTGGCGCTAAGCAAGGAATGAGAAATGGAGTCTGACTCCAAGAAGCATCCATCCTATGGCTCCCTTCAAGTTGGAATCCCCAAAAGGTCCTCAGGTACAGAGGTTAGAATAAACGGAATAAATAAGGGTACCCTTTTTTCCGTCGTCTATTTTAGTAGGGGAACCCTCCCCCAAAAAAAGGGTAAAAGGGCACTGGGGGACCTAGAACCGGTTCATTCAACCGCATTCCCTACCGAACTCGCGCCAGCGAGCTCTTTGAGAGGTGCCTCCCCCCCAGAAGCCAAAACCCTTCCGGCCTTCGAGCCTGGGTGACCTGGCAGCATGTGCGACTGGGCACATGGGGGTTGATCAAAAGCTCCGTACGTGGGATGGCCATGGGGTGGAAAACCACGAAAAGCAATATGACATGTCAAGCACATGGGAAAAGTTGCTTCTGGTTATTTGGGGGTTCAAGGGAATATTCATGAACCCCCACATGTTCAGCTCGCCCGGGCTCCTCAAAATCATGGTGCCTTAAACATGGTCGACGTCCCTTTGAAATTTCCTTTACCAAAAGGGGTCCACCATTTTGCCAAAGGAAACTCCCATCCTGGATTGACAACCAAGTTCCCCGGAAAGTGACTTTAGCCCTGAAGCCGAGTAAGAAAGTGACACCCGCAAACAAAGGGCGTTCAAAACAAACTCCGGACACCGATTTCCACTTGGCACTCAACTTCTCCATGAGAAGCTTCAACATGGCCTTACCACAAGGTGAAGTCCACCCCCAAATACCCCCAACAGTAAGCCGCTTGAAACTTGTCTTGAACACGCCAACTGAATGGGCATCACGCAAAGTTGCCCGAAAACATCCGAAAACACCAGGTCCCACAACGCGGTTAAGCGCGAGTCTGCCCCAGCCTCCGCCTTCTGGTCTGCCTCGCGTGGAAAACGAACGATCAACGAGCCAAGCTGGCTCTGGGTGTCTTTTCGGTTGGAACCTCCTTTCGGTTGATTCTGAGTCCAGTAAAGCGACATCCTCAAACAATTACAGTCCAGATGGTGCTTAAAAGGGACACCCCCCCAAAAGTACTTTGAGACCTCTCAAAATGGTCACTTCGATAGCGTTCTCCCAACGGACATGTTGGGGGCCTGAATGCAGATAAAACATATATTTGGACAAACGCGGTGGTTTTCTTTCCTCTGGACTCAAAACAGAACATGCACATGAACTCGATCCCAATCCCACAAGCCAGCAGGGCTTTCGGCAGACCCACACAAGGCACCCATGAAAAAAAATCGGAAAATGACAGGTATCCCCAAAATGCGAACCCCCTCTCTTGCGGGTCCCTTAAGTTGCCTCTCTGCGCAAATACAGAATTGAAGTGAACTTCTTGGAATCTTGACGAAACATGGCCGACCCAAAAGGAAAAACACATTTGAACAAATTGGAATCTTGCCTTTGCCTAAACATGGCGTTACATGGAAAGCCCCAAAGGAGAAAAAGCGGTTGGTTCGCCCAAGGGGCAACTGAGGCCAAACCCAGTTTCACACGACAAATCTGGAAAACCCCTGAGGTCCTAAGAGCCATCTCTTGACCCAACTCTGCGGTGCATCAAGATCAGATTTTCGGAATCGGTTTCATTTCTTCTTGGTCCTCCAGCAGAGAGGTTAGAATAAGGGTACCCTTTTTCTGTCGTCTATTTTAGTAGGGGAACCCTCTCCCCAAAAAGGGTAAAAGGGCACTACCGGGGGACCTGGTCTTTCTCATAGCAATGGCAACCTTCCAACATTGGCCAGATTTTATCAGTAGACCTTTCTGCAAGACTGTGTGGGGGGGGGGGGGCTTGGCGGCGCTGTCGCCCCCCGCCTCTCGCCATTCTCGCCGTTCTCACCATGCCGTTTGTCGCGATCGCCATTCGGCTTGGGCTTCAGATCCTGGAATCCGATGCCATATGAAAGCGACCCGGCTGGCGGAAGAGAACCACTTTGGGGGGTGACCGTCTTCGGAGAGTCTACCAACTGACACGGTAAAGGGGGCGCCATTGAACAAGTAGGTGCCAGAAAAAGGTAGTTTCCCCATGGCCCGTGCTCGAGTCGAAACTGCCAAGCCACGGAAAACAGCGTCTTCAGCATGAGTTCGCCATTCCAACTTTCCATTCTCAGCTGCACTCCTTCACTTCCAACAATACAGAATGCCCTTGCTGCAAAGCACCAGAAATTCGAGTCGTCTCTCAAAACGGATCAAACACGACTGGACCGATTGGATCCCTTTTTCAAGTCCTAGGCAAGAGACCGCGAGGCTAGTCGCAAGGCAGCACGGTTTGCTTGCAACATGCAAACCAGCCATTTTGGGGTGGGTCTGAGCATGATAGTGAGAAAACATTCCATTTGTTCACAGGGAACATAGCTGGCAAACACAAACAAAACATAAACAATATCAGGAGGAAGGAAAGAAGACCTATCAAGACTCCGGTCTTGGTCATTCTCAGGTTCTCAACATGGAACCCACCAGAAGATGGGACTCTTCGTTGGCGGAAGGCGGTCTTGCGGGGGGCAAACAGGTGTAGGAGGGTAAACCATTTTGGGCCATTGGCCACAGCCTTCCAATGGCTGCTCTGACTCAATCTGGTCTCTTTTTATCTTGCGGCAGCCGTTTTTTGCATGGTTCTGAGAAAGACAAGCACCAGTAAACCGGGTATCCGTCTTGCGGGTATCCTTTTAACACCAAGAAACCACAAGGATTTGGGTTCAGGTGTTCGAGCCTCTTTTCCTGCGTCCCGCTTCGGCAGCTTCTGCCGCAGCGTGACCACCTCATCGGACTCTGCCTGGCGACGTCCACACGGAGTGGATTTCTCTTCATCGGGGATTGCCATCCGTTTTCTAGGTCCTCCAGTAGAGAGGTTTGAAGAAGGGTACCCCTTTTTCTGTAGTCTATTGTACTAGTTGAACCCTCCCCCAAAACAGGAAAGGGCGAGCCTGGTCTTACCCTCCCACCAATTGACATGAAACCTGACGTTCGAGATCCGGCCCCTGGAAAAGGAAAAGCCAGGACCCATTCCCCGAACGTCGAACGGTTCCATCTTAATTGGTGGGAGGATACCCCTCATGTCAAAAGATGACTCAGTATCGTCCAGGGTATCTAAAACCATTGCGAGGACCGTGGCATAAGCGTTCAGAGTATTCTGCAACTTGCACTATACTTCCAAAAGCTGGACTAAGGGATCCCCAAGTAAAGCGGGTAGATATTGCTTCATTGGTATCTGAAGCTTTCGCACTAATGGGTCCCTCCTCTTTTCTGGGTTGGAGGGGTCTTCCTCTTTTCCAGGAAGGACGTGCCAGGCTCCGACTTCGACTTGGCCAACGCCGCCCCGACGCGCCTCTGAGAAGGCAAAGCGGAGCAGCGGCGACGGCTGCAGCAGCGCCCTGGCGGGCAGCAAGCGACACTCGCGAGAGGCGGGCCATGTGGGTCCTCACTTCGACCCCTGAAAGTTACGCTCTTGGCTGCTATAGACAAATTTCAACATGGCTCAGATCTTGTCCTCAAAATGTGTACTCTTGGTTTGGCTGTTGCTTCTGTGTTTGAGAATCGCTTGCGCCCACCCCACTCCTGCGAGCACAGTAGGACAGCACCCCTTAAGGGCAGCCAGCTTTTCTTCAAGCCCCCCGCTTCAAGGGAGGCGACGCAGATTTTGTTTGCTCAGCGGCGGCAAGCTTCAAGCCGTAAATAGAGGCTAGGGCATGCGCCGCCGCATGCTGAGGACTTTATGTTCGCCCCACGAGCAAGCGCTCATTGCCATGTTGGCATTGGGTTTTTGTTGGCCTTCTTAGCGATGCGGCTGATAACCCGAGAATCGAGGGGAATCAGCAATGTGTCCCAACAGTAATGGTTGTACTGTCCTGCAACGCTGTTGCAAGAGTTCCGAATGGGAAGCGCAGCGCCGTCATCAGCTCGCTGCGCCATCCTTTGCGCCTTGCTACAAATTACTTCTAAGCTAGCCTAGAGAACAACTGATTGTGGCCAATACGCCTCAATGCTACAAAGCATGCATGTCGCTGTGGAACTATTCACAGTGTCTTGACTTTTGCGTTTGCGCATGTTGGTGTTAAGTGTTTGAGCCGAACGTGGAGGTTTGCAGGGTTGCTATTCACGGCGGAAGCCTTGCTGTTGACAAGAACCTAAGCCATATCCCAAAGACTCCGAGATCCTCCGAGCGCCAGACTGACCCACGACATTTGTCGGTCAAAATCTGGTAAGACATGGATGGTGTGGGAATGGTTGAATTCATTACTTCTCGACCGACTTGACCACGGAACTGAAGACAAATAAGCCAGTTGCTGAGTCGAAACGAGGTTAAAACCATGCAAAGGAACTGGTCCGAGCAGAACTCTAGCTTACGCGAAGCCACAAGAACCCGATCGAATTGCGAGCTGTGGCAGCTAACCGGTCCTTTTCGAATTAACAAACAGGAGTCCATGCACGGATGGCTCTGTGTAAGGATTGTTTGCACCCCTCCCAAGGGGACACCAAATCGGAATTGGTAATCTCGAGGTAAAGCCGGCAGAGCCGGTGGTCGGAAGTTTCTAAAATAAAAAACACTCTTGGGGCGCTTTCGCTTTGGCGACCCCACCCGGACTCATTGATTCGGTCATAGGCACCTGCTGCTTGTTTGCCTCACTTGTCAGGCTGAATCTACCTGTACGTTCAGCTATCCGATATCCATCTGTCAGCTGTCTGTCCAGCTATCTATCTGTCAAGCGACCAGCTATCTGTCGAGCTATCTATCTGTCAAGCTATCCATCTGTCAAGCTACATGTCTGTCCAGCTACCTATTTGTTGGGCTATCTACCTGACTTTATGTAAGCTATCTATCTGTGCAGGCTGTCTTTCAATTTGCTTCCTTACCACGGGAGTGTCTTCGAATCTTCCTTTGACCAGCAGTATTGGCAATATCATTCAGGCTGGCAATCTCATTCTGGTTCACGAACTGAAGACTACCAGCTAAACATCTTGGCCATCAACTCAAGTATGTTCTCCCTGTTCATCATGCCAATCAAGGGCAAAGATGTAAGAAGCTACAAGGAGACCCGGATCCGGGGACTCAACAGGTTTGTGGATCCCCCGTTAAGAGCTTGCACCAAACGTTCACCCGAGAACAGGGGAACTCCTTCCCTCGAATCCAACTAGTAAAGCGCCTGTCGAGCTCCGGGTCTCTGTACCCAAGTACCTGGCAGGAGAAATGGAGTCTGACGCCCAGAAAAGCCATCCATCCATATGGCTTCCTTTAAGTTGGAATCCCCAAAACCGGTTCATTCCCTAAACCCGGGCCAGCAAGATTTGGTTGAAAAAGGCTTTGAAAAGCGTCACAGGAAATCAAGGGGATCCGGACATGGATTTTGCTGCTACGTTCTGAACTTAAGTCCTTCTTGTCATAAACAGCTCACAGCCAAACAGGCTTGAGCTGTTGTTCTCCACCAAAACAAGTGAAACCGAAGGGACGCCGAACGCTGGCTCTCGGTGTGTTCTATGCGTCGGATAGGTTCAATCCGCTGTGCATGTTGGAGCTACTTCTTGGGACACTGCCAAAAAAGCTGAAAACTGGCGAGCGAAGTCTGGCAAATTCACCTCTAACATCATTAGCACTTTGTATTTGCACCATTTGAGCTGGTGAGTTTGGGGTCTTTCCACTTCCTTTCCCACTTACCGCAAGCAAAGAACTGACATGGATGGCATGCTATGAGCCGCCCGCCGCATCGGCCTGACTGATGTGGACTTTTTGTCTTATGAAGTCCCGTAAGAGGACGCCCTTCTTTGAGTATCGGCACGGTGCATGCTTGCGAAATTGGGTTTCTGTCGAAAAGCCTTGCTTTCCGACCTTCTGCCCAAAATCATAGGTTCTCTCTTCTATTATTCGTCTTGGACAGCTTCCTGCTATCATAACGCCTGACCAGGGAGGATATTCGCCTTTCCGAGAAAACTGGGTGTGTCCTTTTGGTTGGTTTCGGGACACCAAAAGAAACATACGGGTGTGTCTTCTTCTAGGGTACCCCTGTTTTGATGGTTCTAAATGATTGTAAATGGAAGCCGGAAGGAAAACCACAAGTTTGGGGCTTCCCCCCAAAAGAGACACCCTAGATAGTCAAAAGTTGCTGCTTTTTTCAGTCACCCTTGCTGGCTTTTGGGGTAAAAAGTGCATGGCAAAAAGAAAAGAAAGAAAACGCCCCCTGGGAGATCCAGGACTTCTTATTGATTCCCTCAATTTGAGCCCAAGCCCGCCTTCGCCAGCTCGCCCAGGACAAAGCCCCAGCTTTCAGTGGCCTCGCCTGGGTACCTGGCGGCTTCCGCACCCGACGTGGCGAGTGGGAGGCGGGGCCTGGCGCTGGGGGTGTCTTTTTGTGGAGGCGACCCGCTGTTTTTGAGGTTTGCTGAAAGGGAACCAGGAAACCCACGACTAGGGCCGAGACAAACCCCTCTGTTGGCAAATTTGGTGAAGACCACTGGGACTCTCACCCAAATTCGCAGGGCATCCACCTGGACTGATGGGACCGAAACAGTGGACATGACGGAACAACCAAAAACAAATCCACCTGATTCTCAAATGGCCAGTGTTGCCCCACCAACAATTCTATTTGGACCCCTGAAAAACCTGAAGTGGCCACGGGAATGACACAGCATTTTTATGGAAAAACATAGACCAACAAAGAAAGTGAGCTTTCTTGGGCGATGTCAAAGGAATTTGTTAAAATATGGGTGCGTCTTTTTGATAAACTCCCGCCCTCAAGTGGCAAAGGTTTCCTTGTGATTTCCCTTCAACCAGCCTTCTGCATACCTGGCATACCTGACTGACAAAGGCGATGGGAATCCCCCTAGTTTCCTTCGGGAGTTCACCTGTATCTCAAAGATCATTCTTGGCTGGCTCGTTTCAAGATTCCCTTTGTTGCCAACCAACCGGTCCACCATTTTGTCCGAACCTTCCATCAATACTCAAGTCACTACTAAGACTCCCCAAAGCAGCGTCTCTGTATGTCGTGTTCTGACTTGCGGATTCGACTGCCTAGACATCTCAACTCTTGGTGGCGTTGCAGTGAAGAAACGCAACCAAAAGATTCAAACTACTTTGCCAACTCCCGACATCCATGAATTTTCTTATACCTAGGAACTCCGTCGGGCCAAAAAAATCGCCGTTGTAATCTTGAACGGGAATTTCTGCACAGCCGAGAAACACCGTTGAATTCAAGAAACACCATCAGTTGCAAGGAATGCCGTTGGCCCCTAACTGATCCAAATCAGCTCATAGCCTGGAGCAAAGCAGTCTCAAAAGACAGCATCATGAAGAGCTGAACACAACACAAAACAAACTTTTGCTCCCTTGCAAGGCGGCTTTGTTTAATTTGTCACATCCGGATCCTTTCCTGATTACGTGAATAACTTCATCAAGAAAGCGTTTGGGCTCGAGTTCCGCCGGTGGGACGCGCGTTTCCGCCGTTGGGACGCGCGTGTCCGCCGTTGGGACGCGCGTTTCCGCCGTCGAACGTAGGTTCCGCCGGTGCAAGTCGACAATTTTTGCAGCAAAGCAGATGTGCATTCGACCAAATCGAACCGATTTTCACCAACCCACAAACCCAGCACAAAAGCTGGCAAAGTTGCGGTGCGCAGATCTTGCGAAGCAGCCCACGTAGGCCAAATGCGCACCAAACGCAAAAACGCCGTCGCAAATTGAAAAACGCCGCCACAACCCCCTCCCCTTCGAGTTCCGCCGCTGGACGGCAACACGCGCCTTTCTGAGTCTCAGGCTGAAATTTTCGCCTTTTGGAGTATAGGTATCTTACTTATGAACCCTTTGCTGGACATTTAGGCGGGGATTCATGTGCAGCATTTTCAAGAGGTTCCTATTGAAAATCATAGGCAACAGCCTCTTTCTCAAGACCCCCGTCGTGAGCCTTCAGCTCCGACGCCCCGCAGACCTCCAGTCTGTTGGTTGGAAGAGGAGTCAGGGGCTCGGAAGACGCCCCCCTCCAACAGAGAAATAAGGTTAAAGCAACTTTAGCTTGTGGATTCTACATGCGGGTTCCGGCCGAAAACAAAGAAAGCAAAGGACACGCCCTCAAAGTGTTCGCAAAAACCCGCCTAGACCTGTGGATGTGGAACAAGCGCTGCACCGACTCCTGCCAGTTGCAAGCCAGTTGCTCTGCTACTTGGGAGGGAAATCCATCAACCTGCCTACAGGTCGCAAACCAAATCCCTTGGCGAGGCCCATGAGCGAGTTACAAGCTTTCAAAACCGATGATTTAGCCCGGGCTCATTCACTGCTATACAAACACTTCTTGAATAAGGTTTCATCATCAAGCTAAAACAACTCTGCCCGAAGAACTTGGACACCGCTAGCAAATCGATCTTGGAATCTCAAAAGGTCGCCTTCTGGCGAAACTGAAATGGTGAAAAAAGCCCCGCGCTTCGACAAATTAGACGCCGGTTCCCTTGGGAAATTCGTGTGCTAGGCCTCCCATGCCCTTCCAAACTGACAACCGTGTACAAAGAATCGCATTTGGAAACTCTCTCTCTCTCTCTCTATGGGCGTCCATTAAGTGCCGTCCTTCCAGTTTCGATGTTTCCTGCCATAAACCTGGATAGGGACACATAAGGCCTTGGCCGTGTGACTCCTTTCCACCGAATCAGGCTTTTAAGCCCCTCTCACCAATTTTGGAGTCCAACCTTGTTTGGCCTTATACAGCCTTGTCTTGCTGGTTCTCAGCAGGGAATCAGGGAATGAGCCCCATACACCATCCTTCAAGTGGCGTCCTTTAAGGGAATCCCCAAAACCGGTTCATTCCCAAGACCCTGGGTCATTCCCTACCTATCACACCACCAAGGAAAACAACAAGCCGGGCTTCTTTTGACCTTCTTTTGCCTTCCTTCGGCCTTGTTCACCCCCAACAAGTCCTAAGCCACCTTACCTTGGGGTCAACTCACCCACGACTTCGCCTCCAGAGGCGAGGCCCGGCACCTGGCGAATCCAAATGTCTTGAAGCGACCGAGTGACAACAAGGGAAGCACTGGGTAATCTAGGGGTAACTTCCATGTCTATTCTTTCCAGGGATCCTTCTTTCAAAAAAAAAGAAGAAGAAACAACAAAGCCAAAAACCCTGGGGAAATAGCTGGTTGTTGAAAAGAGCGATGGCTGAAAAGAATGGGCAATCAACCCCTAGAGGTAAGGTTGACCCCATACTGTGGACGGACAAAATCCAGAAATCGCACCACCGAAGAAACCATGACAAACCAGTTTGCTGGTATTTACAAGGGAAGAATCATCTTTGGGTGTCTTTAGGTGGTGCAGGATTTTGTCCATCCACAGTATTCATCAACCAGTTTATGAATTCCCCAGCGGGGACACTCCCTCTTCATAGTTTCCCACGTACATGATGGTTTCCCCTGGTTACCTAGAATAGTGGTAACCGGAAGCACTGGGACAGGTGTTCTTTTGTGAAAATAGATGGATTACCCTGACTGGTAGATTATGACACCAGGTCAAGGGCAATCTAGTTTTCTTTCCAAAACAACCAAAAAGGACACCTATGGGACAACCCCACGGTAGGTCCATAAACTTGAGGCTAAAGACTGAAGGTACTTCTCTTCACTTCCGTGGATTGGTCAAATAAAGGTGCCGTCTCTTGACGAAATGGAAACTCCAAACGATTGGTCCAGAAACTTAGGCGAGGTAACTTTTAATCAAACTGATCCAGGCCCAAAACGGTATCTCCAGCAGTCCAGATGGGCGAGCCTGGACACTTGGGGTACGTGCAAGGTGCCAAGGGGCTCATAAAAATGGGGGGATGTCTGTCTCTTCTTTGAGGGTAACCCCCGCTTGACAGGGCAACCAAGATGGGACGAACCACCAAGTTTGAGAGCTTTCACCTCTTGCCCCCAGCCGGCATTTTTCTTCAAGTTGAGCCCAGAGAAACCATGGAAAAGATGACGTGGACCATCTCGTGCTCAATCCCCGGACAGCGAGCACTACCCAGCCCAAGAGGAGGCCAGCGAAGGGGACCACATCGGGCCCCCTCGGGGGGGCCTTGGGGGGGCCGGCACTGCACCGAAGATCGCGGGAGAACCCGAGCAATCTGAAAGAGCTGTCGGATGCCCTTCCAAGCATTCGGATGCTAGGCCTAGTGGAAGTAAACAGGAATTTGTCGAAGCAGCTCGACCGCAGCCTCGCCGTGCGAGAAAGACTAAAGGGCTTCCCGGTCCGACCGGGCCGCGGGAACCGCCATGCCCACTGCGCGTCGTCTCCGAGAGCCGCCAAAGACCACGGATGGCCAAAGGCCTTCGTCGACGACCAAGGCCCGCAGATTTTGGCACACCAAGTTTAAGCTTGGTCGCCCAAAGGACCCAGAAATATCAGGTTAACCCTTTTGGCCCCATGACTAACAAAGACAACAAGGGGAACTAAAAGGTCGGCCTTCGCCTTGGGCAAGTGAGTAAGAGCAACACACGAACTGCAGATCGAATCCACACTTGGCCAGCTCAGCGACTTGAGACATGACTCTCAGGGAACCAGCCCGGCTGAAAAAAAAGACAAGGCTCTCCATTTCGCTTCTTGAGCCCAGCCCCAAACAGGCGAATCTGAAGGAACGATCGATCCCTTTCTGGATCCACAAGTCCCGGGTCGAAAAAACAAAAAAAATCGCGCCTGGGCAGGACACGCTGCGTGCCGTCCTCGATGACCTGAGGGATCACAGTTTTTTTTCCGACCCAACGTCGGAAAAGGAAACTCTTCTCCAAGTGGCCTTGCCAACATGTGATGTGCAAAAATCCTCAAAAAGGGAACCATGTATTGGCATCCCGGCTGGTATGAAATCGGTCCGAAGTCTCACTTCCTGAGTGGATTGGGCAAAAACAACTCAAGACTTGTTGTCCACAATGGGTCTTCCCCCAGAACAAGTCCGGGAACTCCTCGAGGGAGGCATTCTCCGTCAACGGGGCCAGACTTGGGCTCCCCCTTATTTAATTTGTGCATGTCTTTTTCTTAGGGGAACCCCTCCAAAAAAAAACAACAACGAACAAAGCACTTAAAATGTGTGGTGTTCCTTTTGGTTTTCCTGTGAGCCAGCCCCTCTACGGCCTGGAACAAGGCGGACCCGGCCAGCAGCAGCTGCATGTCATCCTGGCGATTGAAACGGGGAGGGGGGGGGAGATTTGTCCATAAGACGGGGCGCGAATGCCACATTGGGAGGCCATGTCCTGGTCTTGTTGGGACATCCAACTTGGATGCGTTTGACTGGTTGATTCAACAACTGTAGTTGATCCTTTATTAAAGGGGACATATTTCTCTTGGCAAACTGAGGGACAAGGGCTCACCCCCGAAGAACTTGGGCTGAAGTAGCAACAACCCGTGCCCAATCATCATAAGAGCTGGAAGAGGAAAGCAGAAACATCCCTTGTACCAATCTCTGAGGTATGGAGAATCATCCATATGGGAGCCCCCAAAATTGTAATAGGGTTCGCTGAATGTGTCCAGACCAAATGTCTTCTCTCAAGGTCTGGATGACCATCTTGAATCTTGAGGCGCGGGGCAAACCGGAGTTCAACAAACATAACCCGGGGAAGGGGGGCATGGGGACCGACCTGGCCGGTTTTGTGTGCCTCTAGGGTCCCTCCATACTTTGACTGCCCATGTGCTTCCAACCATAGGTGTCCTTCTGGCAAAAATGGGATGGGTTTCCCTGGTAAAAGGGGCATAAAACTCGTCTAAACGAGTGGAACTCATCTATTTCCATAAAAACGAACCATACCAGTGGAACCCATCTATTCCCATATACAACTGATCTAAACCAGTGGAACCCATCTATTTCCATATAAATCTAATCTACACCAGTGGAACCCATCTATTTCCCTCCAAACCGCTTTCAGTTCGGTCTCTTTCAGCCGCTCGCCGCTCGCCGCTCCTCCAGCATCTCCGCGAAGATCTGCGGAAAGTTGTCCTCACGGACTCGCAGTTTAACAGGGGTGCCGAAAGGAGCCGTGGCCGGGCTGGTTTTTGGGACGATTTCCCTTGGCTAGGTTTATTGAGTACAGGGAAAATGACGATCAAACCAAGGCAGGGGTTCTTGTATGGGTCTTTCTTAGCATAGGGCCATATGGATCGATTTTTGGATGGCTCAGTCATCCATATACATCCACCAACTCCTGTTCAGGGCGTTCCCTATTTAACTGCATATCCATGTGCTGAGCCCCGACTCGTGAAGACTGAAGTTGGGCCACTGGCTTTGAGGTCGCAACAAGACAAAGACAGGCGTTTGCCACTGACCATTCCCTGGCTCCGACGTCTTCTTTTCGACGCCTGGTGCCCTTCGATCTGGAAAAGCCGCTGGGCAAGCGGCAGGTCCCTGTTAAGATCGGTTGAGGGATCCATGACCATTTTATTTTTTTTACCACGGCACAAAGGTTGACTTGCCTGCCATTTCATCAACAAATTGGACCCAATGAAAAGGGGGGTTTCTGATGGGGCCTTCGCTCGCAGATTCCAACCTTTGCGGGTCCGCAATTCATTCCCCCCCAGTTTGGGAGCCTCAATTGGACCCGACAGGCATAGTAAATGATGTTGCGGGTGTTAAAAATCTTGCAGAAGCAAAGCAAAACCGGGGTCCCCAAACCGGTGAAGCCAGGCCGGGTGTCAAGCGCGAAACCCGACTTCCAGGAACGCAGACCATTGGAAGCCGCCGGGCGTCTCACAACATGGGCCGCTCCCCCGTGTGGTTTTTCCCTTGAAAGGCCCCAAAATGGTGGGCGTCTCTAAATTCCGCAACCAAAGGGTGCCCCCCCCCTCCCCCTCCCCCACGCCCACACAAAAAAAAGGAAGAGAGACACGCCTCCGCATGGGACGTTGGTTTGTTGCCCTCTGGACCGCCCTGAATCTGGTTAAACGATTTTAGGGAACTTTGACAAGGGTCCTTCGGATTAATCCGGCGTTGACCTTACAAATGAGCAGTGACCAAACAAAGCCCTTTCTACAAGCCAACAAAAAAACTTAACCAGGTCCAACCACGCCTGGATGTGGCTCAGGATATCCACCGACTCCCAGGCGGACACCTCCCGGCCAGCCTCTGCATGGAACAGCTGCATGGCTGAGCGACTCAAAATGGGGACCCCCACCTCAAGTAGACCTCTACATACCTCCCCTTCGACCACACACTGGCCTTTCCAGAAGGCCAGCAATGTTTCGTGTGGTCAGTCAGTTGTTTAATCTGAAACATTGTGAAAACTTGTGGTTTCCCTCTATTGCTGGTGCTAGAAATGCAGGGAATGAGAAATGGAATGACCCCGGGGAAAAAATAAAAACAAAAACATCCCTGGTGGTTCCTTTAAGGGGCCTGGCTTCATTCCCAACTTCCTGGGTCATTCCCTGAGCACCAACAAACTGTGGGCTCTGTGACACACCAAAAAGGATAAGCACACAGACCTCAGTTTGAAGGTTCTTGAACGTCTGAAGGTTGAAGGTGTGTTTGAACAACCGCTAGCTTCCAACAGACCTTAGGCCTACTTCGATCTACTGCCAGGTGTGCAAAGACCTCCAACATATGTCAGCATTTAACTCAACATGACATGATGACGTTGTGGGCGGCTGCAATGTCTTACCCGAACCCGTGAAATTTAGCACTGATCGCAATGAGCAAACTTCACATGCCACAAGCATGTTGCAGTAGAACCCGAACATGTAAACTTGTGTCATTTGACAGGCTCCAGAGGGTTCCAACCGTTTTGACGCTTTAGTCGACACCATTTGCCCCTAAGGCTCTGTAAACCCTGAAGCTTAATCCGTTTGGGGGGTGTTTTTAGCGGAGGGGCAGTTGTAGGGTCCCTGACAATCCCCAGTCGAATCTTCCACAGGGGCACCCAAAATGATTCAACATGACAAGGCCCCATATGTTCTCGAGGCCAGCCTTTTCTCCGGGGCTTGAAGGGAAAGCAAAGGCGCCTCAATCTGTCTTTTTACCTCATGCACCCCTCCCCGCAAAAAGAACAACCATGCAAACATTGGAAAGCACCTTCTCTGCACCGCAAGAGGTCTGCAGAATTGGAGGACGCCTCCCCGCAACCGGCCATACCTATAGCTACAGAAACATGGTTGGTTGGCTAGTTAACTTGGGTTGGTTGGTCGATTTGCCTGTTTCAGCTGGTAATGTTTGAGGGGGGTTTCCCATCCACGAGCAAGCCAAAACAAACCAAAAAAAACAAAACAAACCAACCAACCAACCGGCTGCTGATGGTTTTCTCCACCCAACAACTCACTTCTGGAAGAGATGGCCAAAAAAATAGTCCGCGCTTGTTGCTGGCAACGGTCCGAGCCCAAAACGTGGCTCAAGTCCAAAAACTCGGGGAGTGAGAAACAGAAAACCCATTCTTCAACCTCCATTTGCGTTTTCGTCCCTGGAAAAAATAAACACATTTCCAGTAGTCAAATCGCTTCTCTTTAAAACCAAGAGGGGAAATAAAAAACATATTCATTTCAGCAAATGGAAGTCAAGCAACCTTTGGGCTGCCCTTCCAAGATCCAAGCCGTAGTACACCAAAACCCATTCGACCGTCGTGCGCCCAAAACTCAGCGACTGTTTCTACAAACATGGTAAAGGTTCACATAGGCCCTACGGTGCTTGGTTGTTGTTGACCCCCCTTGCAAAAAGTTGACCACTTATTTAAAGTTTAGTGGAAAACCCAACTTGATGTCAACCAAAAAGTCGAAGTCTAAAGATCCAACCCAATAGCAGTCAGGGATGATGCCCACATTAAAACCAGGAAGGCACCATCTACCTGTGGCTAATGGGAGGGCTCGCATGTTTTTGCTCGAGCAGAGCTGAACATTCAAATAGCGCGCCCAACCAATGGGATCCTTCTAGCTGCACTTTCCTCGGGATCCTTTTCTTCTAACAATTGGCGGTGGCTCAAAAGATCGGTACCCAAAATGGGTTGCCCTGGTACATGGGACCAACCACTAAAAAACGTCCGGTTCATATCCTGGCTTAATTTGGACCCATAACCTTGGCGAATGGCTCTAAAGCGAGTGGGCAACAAGACTCTTCCATGTGCATGTTCGCCCACTGGAAAAAATACAAAACCTATGTCCAGTGATGGATTCCCTCTAAAACAGAAAACGTATTACACATATTCATGTCACATGGAAGGAATCTGCAACATGTCACCGAAAAAAAGCCCCAAGCTGGACTGAGAGATCTCCAGACGAGCCCATCCCCGAATCGGTGAGCTCGATATAGGCAGAAGGAATGGGGGAAACTTTTTTGGAGATGTCCCAGCACATTGGCTAGGTCCTCCAGAGAGGTTAGAATAAGGGTACCAACCTTTTTCTGTAGCCTTAGTAGGGACCCCTCCCAAGCAAAAAAGAAACGGTGAGAGGTCGGGCACCTAGCTGGGGGGCCTGGTTGGGACATCCAGAAAGACTTGATGCCTCCAGCGCATGGATGGCGCTGAATACCGCCTGGCGGATTTGGGGATTTGGGCGAGATCTGGATCAATGCAGGGCTCCTGGGCGTTAAGGCTCCATTTGCTTAAGTCCCCCGTTGGTGTTAAAGGGAATCAATCACGGCTGGAAAATATGTAAAGCATAATCCCGGGGAATCTATCACTATTTGTTTTTTTTCAGAGGACTTCACTTGCTGGTGCGAGAGATGCAGGAAATGAGGGAATGACCGCGAAAAAAAAACGGCCAACTCGTGGTTGGTGCGAGAGACTGGTGGTTTCCTTTAAGGGGACCCCCAAGGTCCATTCCCTCATTCCCTACTGAGCACCAGCAAGTTAAGTCTCCTGCGAAAAGTAAGTAGTGGGAGATTCCGCGGATTCTGTTGTACATATTTCAAGCAGTGATAGATTCCCATCAAAACCAACACAGGAAAAACATAGTCTTGATGAAGATGGAAGTGAAGGGGACGCCACAAGGAAAAACAGACTATTTGTTCTGGGTTACCTAACTTTAAGACAAGCCCATCCGCGTGTGGCGAGATAAGCCAAACATGGATTTCGGGCAACCTCGCGCAAATGTTTTTGTTTGGCGGTCTGCGACAATGTTACATGGGTGGCAAGTTTGATGTGTTTTCCGACCACACCCTGGTGTCCACTACTTACAACCATGTTGTTTGCTGAATTGTATACCATAATTCGCAAATTGGAACAAGGCATCTCCAAGTAAAGGGCCTTCATCATGGAAACACATGCGCTTTTTGCTCACAAATGGGACTAAGAAAAAAGTATCATCCCTAATGTCTGGGTGTTGACCTGAAATAGGAAGTGGAAGCAGACATGGGTTTGGTTCCCTTTTGAGCAATCCCCCAAAAGATACCCACTCCAAAAAGATATCCACGATAGAAAAAAACATGTCTATTTTGACTTGCAGCCCCCCAACTAGGCACATAACAGCGAAAACGGCAGAAACCCACACAATTCGTGGGTTGGGGCCCGGGGGGTGCTCAATTCGGCAAAAAGTTGCAGGGGCTAAAGGGGCAAAGTGCCAAATAGCTGGCTAGTCACATCTGAAAAAGGAAAGTCGCGACGACCGACGGTAGAAACTTCACGTCCCTGGAAACCGCATCACCACATTTCATACTACCTTTGTGGGTCAAACCAGGGTGGTCCTGTCAAGATCTGTGTTAGAAAAGGGCTTTGGACCCAAAAATGGATTTTCCTTTGGGTTTCCCTTTCAACCACTCCAAAAGGAAATACAATCCCAAATCAAAGGACACCCACTTCTGGGCAGAAACCCACACAATTCGTGGGTTGGGGCCCGGGGGGTGCTCAATTCGGCAAAAAGTTGCAGGGGCTAAAGGGGCAAAGTGCCAAATAGCTGGCTAGTCACATCTGAAAAAGGAAAGTCGCGACGACCGACGGTAGAAACTTCACGTCCCTGGAAACCGCATCACCACATTTCATACTACCTTTGTGGGTCAAACCAGGGTGGTCCTGTCAAGATCTGTGTTGGAAAAGGGCTTTGGACCCCAAAATGGATTTTAGTATTCCTTTGGGTTTCCCTTTCAACCACTCCAAAAGGAAATACAATCCCAAATCAAAGGACACCCACTTCTGGGCTACCCAAGCTCGAGTCAGATCCATATGGGCTCAAATAAAAGCCCCGAATGAAACCTTTGTACCCTTATACCTTGTATCGTATTTCTTCAGCATCGGTTTACAAAGTTTTAGGGGCTACAAGTAGTTAAGTGCATTACAGGTCGCTGCCGCCCACGTAACACGCGTAGGACAAGCAGGCAGCAGGCAGTGGCGCGCGGACCAGGTTCGGACAGGAAGAGGAAATCGAGGAGGGTGAGAAGACAGCAAACCAAAGAGCCAGCGTGCCACTGGGCAGTTGGAAGGCATGAGCATCGCTTTCGGTCCGGAACCTCTGCCTCGTCTCAACGCATTTGGTGCTCAGTTCCCACGACTGGGACCGCTTTTGAGTTTTTATGGTCAGGGGACGTCGTTCTTGTCCGGTCGGGTTACAATAACGTGCAAAACAAGCCGAGGGGCAGCCCCGAAAGGACAAGGCGTGTTTGTCACACACACACCTATCTTTGATCTCGGTATGTCGGTGTATGTTGTTGTTGTTGTTGTTGTTGTTGTTGTTGTTGTTGTTGTTGTTGTTGTTGTTGTTGTTGTTGTTGTTGTTGTTGTTGTTGTTGTTGTTGTTGTTGTTGTTGTTGTTGTTGTTGTTGTTGTTGTTGTTGTTGTTGTTGTTGTTGTTGTTGTTGTTGTTGTTGTTGTTGTTGTTGTTGTTGTTGTTGTTGTTGTTGTTGTTGTTGTTGTTGTTGTTGTTGTTGTTGTTGTTGTTGTTGTTGTTGTTGTTGTTGTTGTTGTTGTTGTTGTTGTTGTTGTTGTTGTTGTTGTTGTTGTTGTTGTTGTTGTTGTTGTTGTTGTTGTTGTTGTTGTTGTTGTTGTTGTTGTTGTTGTTGTTGTTGTTGTTGTTGTTGTTGTTGTTGTTGTTGTTGTTGTTGTTGTTGTTGTTGTTTGTTGTTGTTGTTGTTGTTGTTGTTGTTGTTGTTGTTGTTGTTGTTGTTGTTGTTGTTGTTGTTGTTGTTGTTGTTGTTGTTGTTGTTGTTGTTGTTGTTGTTGTTGTTGTTGTTGTTGTTGTTGTTGTTGTTGTTGTTGTTGTTGTTGTTGTTGTTGTTGTTGTTGTTGTTGTTGTTGTTGTTGTTGTTGTTGTTGTTGTTGTTGTTGTTGTTGTTGTTGTTGTTGTTGTTGTTGTTGTTGTTGTTGTTGTTGTTGTTGTTGTTGTTGTTGTTGTTGTTGTTGTTGTTGTTGTTGTTGTTGTTGTTGTTGTTGTTGTTGTTGTTGTTGTTGTTGTTGTTGTTGTTGTTGTTGTTGTTGTTGTTGTTGTTGTTGTTGTTGTTGTTGTTGTTGTTGTTGTTGTTGTTGTTGTTGTTGTTGTTGTTGTTGTTGTTGTTGTTGTTGTTGTTGTTGTTGTTGTTGTTGTTGTTGTTGTTGTTGTTGTTGTTGTTGTTGTTTTTGAAACCTGCAAGAAAACAAGTAGTAACAATACGTGTGTTCCTTTAGGTTTCCCTTTAAGACCAACCAAACCAGAGGGTTCCCCAATGGTTCAGACAACCCCACAAGGTCAAACAACAGTACCCAACCCGCCCTCTTTGGCCCTCGGAACTCATGAACTCCGCCTCCTCCAAGTCCGAAGCCGCTAAGAGTACCTCGAAGCGACGACAATTTGGGGGGGAAAGGTGGAGGGATCGATCCGAATCCTTGCCATTCCACTAAAACCCCAAGAACCATCCAATTCCACCCACTAAAACCCCAAGAAATCCATTCCACCCACTAAAACCCGAAGAACCCTCCAACATACCCTTTAAGGAATCTCCGAATCCTTACCATTCCACCAACTAAAACCCCAAGAAGCCTCCAACATACCTTTGAAGGAATCTCCGAATCCTTACCATTCCACCAACTAAAACCCCAAGAAGCCTCCAACATGCCAAAAATTTAAGCCAAACCCTCCCGTGATGATTCCTTTCTTTGGGGTCCGGGGGTATGCTCAAAAGGTATGTTGGAGGGGTCTTGGATAACATGGAACCTGACTGAGGGGTCCGAAAAAGACGAAGTTCCTATAAAGGGGACCCTCTGTTTGGGGCAACTCTGCCCGAAAGGAAAATACAACGAGGATTACAAGAATTAGACATAGGCTTTGAACAACAAGCTTTGCGGCCAAACATGCAGGAAAATCCCTTTCCCATAGAAACCCACCAGAAGGATATTGTAATCAGGGGCCTTGGTCCCAAATCTCGGGAAGGCCCCTGTGAGGATTCTCTACCAAGCACTCTATGCCCTCTTCAAGCAATCTCAAAACGGGCATCCTCACAAAAGACACCTGGTCGCCCTTTTCACAAAAAAAAGACTTTCGACACCCAGCTGGTACACAAGGTGTGTCTGTTCTTTGAGGGCACCTCTTTTTTAATGGCTTTAAACCAGCAGGACAACCTACCCATTTTGGGGGTCCCCTTAAAAACATAAACTGAAAGGGACTAAAACAACAGCATCCCAAAAAAGACGCACCCAACCAAGTCTTGTTTTTTGTCCTTGCCATAAACCCATGAAGCCGGATAGCCACCAAGCGAGGGTGGTTGAAGAGAACAATGGGTGAAGACAATCGAATTGGATCAAACCTTAGAATAAAGTGGGACCCTCTCTTCCTCCCTCATGGAGGCATCGAAACTCCCAGTTTCTATCCTCTGATAGGTTACTCCAATGCATATTTACACCGGTGTCCCCCAAAGAACTGGCTTGCTCTTGCCCCTGAGCAAAACTTCTAAGCTTTTGTAGGTTGAATGGAAAGCCGTTTGTTTCCAAACGGTCTAAGGGGGCAAGTCGGGCAGACCAAAGACCAGCCAAGCAAATGGGCTCTCGGTTCGTTACCTGCTTAAGGTCAGCTTCAGCGTCACTTTCTCTCCTTGGTCCATTTTCGGGCGTGCAACTCCTTTCGGTCGCAACAAGCCGTCCGTCTGCCGCGGCGGTCTGTCCATCGCAACGATCACGCCGGACTGAATACACAGGGTGCCATAGTACCAAGGCCAAAAGACAAGTAGGGCCTCAATGGGTGTGCGTGTGTGCGTGTCTGTTTTGGGTGGCCTTTTCACCTGGGTTTGAACCAAAACCCAAAGGAAAAACCCATCTTCTTGGGGTCTAGTATGAAGCCCACCAGAGGATCTTGGGCTCCCTGTCAGGCCTCCAAAAGGGGCTCACAGCTTACCTTTTCTGGGACCTTCATACAAACCCTCGACTTTTACAGATCGCTCAATGATCACCTCTCAGCAGGAAAGCAAGCTTAGCAGCTGAGCAACCAGCGAAGGTGATTTCAGTGAACCATCCCGCGAGAACAACTCGAGGGGGTGGGGGGATTGAACCTTTCCAAAAGGGCTCTATGGAAACCCACGTCGTTAGACTCAGTCAGTTTGGTTCCCTCGCCTATCAAACCTGGAATCCAACCAACCAAATGGTTTAGGGGTTCAAGTTCAGCTCAGGAAACGCATAACCAAGGCCCACGCGAGGTGTGGACACAAGTCTTGAAGCAATGGCGCTTGCTGTGTGGCAAACCACACTCCTAGAAAAAGTCAGCCCATCTTTTCATTTTTTGGGCCTCCTAATCCCCCGGCCCCCTCCAGATTAAAGCTACCCCCCTGCAGCCCCAAAGCCAAAAAACCTGCCAGAAACAAGGCATTGCTGTTTGCCAGTACTTGCTTAGTCCGTGCTTAAAATCAATACTGAGCCACGATTAAACTCCTCAACATGTGCTAAAGATTGCTTCTCGAGAAAATGGCAACGTGTCCAAGCTCACAAATGGGACCCCCCTTGGAGGCCGGCCTTTTCGCTATAACAAAACCAAAACCGCGTGATGAATTAGGGCCCCAAAAGGGCTCAAAGCAACTTCAGTTCAATTAGCCCAGAAGGGGGCCAGAAGTAAAAGGACGAGCATCCAAGGGCTCTAGATGCAGCGGAAATCCTCCAAAATGATTCAGTTTTCGGCGCTTCTCCAAACCTTCTTGACCTTGAAGCCAAAAAAACAATCAGTTGGACGGAAAGTCAGGGGCAAATCATGCTCAAGCCGAGGAATCCCCGAAGGGTCTCCGTTCCAGCGATCCGGATACGACGCATGTGCCCACCTAGGTTTGGTTGCCAATGCAATGAAGAAGTCCTCAGGTAAGGTGATCTTCATCCAAGGTAGATACAGGCTTTGTCCACGTTGGAAATCCCATCCGTTGAACTTTGTTGACCTTGGCTTCCGTAAAAAAAACAAAAAGACATGGCAATGTGGAAAACGGTGTCTTATGTCCAGCCTAAAGACGTCACCCACCAAACAAGGTTGTCGATTTGTTCAACCCCCAAACAGGGGCCTTAATAGAACCCTCGAGCATTTGATTAAGAACCTCTTTCCAAGAATGTGTAAATATCTGTAAAAAGGCCATCTGGATCGACCGCAAGAAGGTGTTTGGTACGTGTTGGTACCCGGGAGCTTTTCTCCAAAGCTCCGACATTTCGTCCCGAGAGCCGCTTAAGCCCAAAGACCCAAAGACCCAAAGACACAAAGGGGATAAGCCAAACTTTGCCAAGCCCTTGACAAATCAACACGTTCAAACTCTTTTGGACCCCCCGTAAAGTGGTTTTTCAAGGGGCCATTCAAGTTTGGATTTGGAGGGTTAGCCAAGGCAAACGTTTGAGAGCTGAGCGTTGCCCTCGCTCTTTGCGGCTTTCGGGACTGCCAAGAATTGGAAGATCGCGGGGAAATGTCAGCTGCCTCCCCAGGTACGCCTTTCGGTAAGCCTCAGCTTGGATGTTCAAACATGGAAAAAAGCCACAGAGACGCCTGGTTTACAGCCCCTGGTTGCAATCTACCAGCTTGACCTACCAAGTTTGAACATCCAAGTGAAGGCCGTACCCGTGGATTTCTTCTTATCGTCCCACCACGGGTTCCAGGACCAGATCCCCTAACGAATTGCAGCTTAGCCAGGGATATGTTCAAGTACCCAGCTACCCACGCTCGTAAGCCTCTGATTCTCAGTTAAAACCGCCCAAAAGGGCACTGAGGGGACCCCAGTGGGTACCCTGAAGTACTTGCTATTACGAGAGGGCTCCCGGCACGTGCTGGGATACTGGGGTACCTGATTGACCCAACTTTGATTCTTCGCTGGTCAAGGCCTCCCCAAACACCACCCCCTTCAGGAAAAAAGGGCTGGGCCTCCGCAAAAAGTTGTCACTCGGGCAAAAAGCTGAGTTCAGTCCGATGAGGTTCCACCCCCCAGGGAGACGGGGCAGGGGCAACTTGACAACTTGAATCGCAGCCTGGAGCTCTTGCCTTCCGCCCTCCAAAAGGGAGCTGCAGTTGCGCCTTTTGCACTTTAACTGGGTCCTCCAATAGAGAGGTTAGAATAAGGGTACCCTTTTTCTGCAGTGGGGAACCCTCCCAACCAAAAAAGAAACGGTAAAAGTTGGCACCTAGCCGGGGGGGCCTAGTTAAACAGGTCTTCCTTTGAGCATCCCACAACTGGCCCTTTTCAATATTTGGAACCCAAGCCCAAATGCCCCTTTTTGAGTATGACACACTCTCAAAAGAGATCAAATGCGGAGCCCATTGCCCCAACTTCTCATGACATGGTCCTACAGTTTGAGGGTGTCCAAAGCCTTCTGGGCTTCTCCTGAACTTATCCTAGCCCTCATAAGGCAATATCACAAAGTCTATAGAATAGTGAATATTCATAGACAACTAGCTCCTCCTGTAGAGAGGTTAGAATAAGGGTACCATTTTTTTCCTACGTAGTCTATTTTGGTAGGGGAACCCTCCCAACCCCCAAAAAAAAGAAGGTGAGACAGGGCACCTAGCTGGGGTACCTAGACAACTAGACTGACTTGGTGAAACACGTCGAAACCGTTTTTGAGGAATCGGTTCTTTGCGGTTGGCCAGAGCTTCAAGCGGTTTTGGTCCGGTTTCGATCCATCGGAGCCGGAGCAGCCTCGGAAGCCAAGCAGGAATCAGCACCCAGGTCGCGTAACCGCAAACCAGCAGTAGTTTTTTGTAACTTGATTTCATGAACAACTGAATTGTGAGGATTTCTTGCTATGGAGTAGTTACCCATGAACACCGAATTCGGATTTCTATGAATGAGTTGCTCTCAACGCTTTTCAGAAAAGACCCGTAGCTGGCTTCCGTGAGTCTCTGAATTGCTTCGCGCTTCGCGCTCGCGGAAGATCAGATCTGAGCTATCGACGCGGCAGTCCCAAGACTTGAAAGTTGATCAGGGGTCCAAGTCAGGTGTCAAAGTAGGGAGGAAAAGGAGTTCCCATTTCACCTGAGGCAACCCTAAAACTGCAGCCACATGGGAAACACCTATTGAGCCCATCACCCAGCAAGTCCTAAACTGCTTGCAGGGAAAAGAACCTGGAGAGTAAGGAATCCGAATTCCCCAGGAAACCTTCATGGTCGCACGCCCAGGCTGGTTACGACTTGGAAGCTCAAATTTTGGCAACTCGTCACATTGATATCAGGGTCTAAATAGTTGCACATGATTGTTCTATGACCATGAGGCAATCTGGTACCACACAACACATGCCCAATTAAAAACCATCAGATTTACATTTCTGGTGGTTTGGTGGTTTGGTGATGTTAGTTCTTCGGGGACATGGGGAGCCAACTACTCATTCTAACTATCCTCGAAAGAACACACACTAATTGTGGTATTAGAAGCAATTTCGAGAAACCCACCAACTGTTCATTTTAGCCAACTGTTTACTTTAAAACTTTACCGGGCTGACAACTATTTTGGGGTGTGTTTTTCAGGCTACCATTTTGGGGTTGGTTTAGCGTGAAACCAAAAGGAAAGCCGAAATCCATTTTGTGGGTGTCCCTACTCTGACGCATACCCGTTTGAGCGCCCTGTTCATTCATTGACCTTTGGTTCTGCTAATGTGATCATGAAAGGTTCACACGAGAGGCTTTACTATATAAACAAGATTGAAAACAGGTCGTAGAACCAACTACCGCGGTCAAAAACTCCGTTGTCGCCGATTTGGGCGCTGGTTTTTGGGCTAAAAAACAATGCAAAAACAACGGTCAACGGAGTTGTCGCCGTTTTGGGCGCTGGTTTTTGGGCCAAACAGGTGCCAAAGAAAACCGGCCGGATACGGCCGACTCTTGGGAGCACCGAGTCTCCAGCCGTCAAGAGATGTCGCGTCTCTCAGCTTCGAAGTCGGAAGCCTCTAGCGAAATGTTGGATCAGCATAGCTTCTCGGTTGCTTGCTGCTCCCCTGCTAAAAGTTTAACTTTTAGTGGTTTAATGGAAAACAAATCAGTTGGCAAAAAGCTAAAGTCCTAACATCCAAGCAAAATGCACCAAAGGCTTGGTTGCTTTTGACCCGTCTGCAAAATAGATTTTCCATTGGACACACAAAAAATCAATTGCACTTTTTGTGTGTCCAATGGAAATCCATTGCTTCCCAAATAGTTAAAGCCCAAAGATCCAACCAATTTGCCAAAAAATAGTGTACACTTGTTGGGTCACTAAAATAAAGGCAGAGCCACCAAGAAACAAAGTGTACAGCGTGTCCACTGGCTGGCTGAGTATAGCCATGATATACCCACCCTCTAAACAAATTCAATAATCACCAATATGACTGTGAACTGTTGTAAGTGGAGGGTGGATATCAATCCCCACCTACACGATCTCCACCAAAGGGTCCCTAATTAAATTCATGTCCATACTTCCCGCTCACTTGAGATTAACCGTTGGCAACTAACATGGTCAAAATTATATTGCAACTATGCAGGTGCCATGGTCCAATTCTGGGCCATGGTCCTGCTTCCTTAACTCTTCGGCTCTTCGAGTGTCCGTGCTTTTGCCTGGTACTGCTTTGTCCTCACAAGGTAACGAAGAAGGCCCAGAATGTAAAAGAAAGAACTGATTTCAACAGGCCCCTCCAGAGGACCAGTGGGTGGGTCAGTTTTAGGAGAACCGTTTTGGAGGTACACATGTGTTTAGCCTGCAGCCTGCTTTTGCAACCCCCAAAAAAGGGGGGTTGCAACCAAACAAAAAGGGCACCACACCCATGGCCACATGCCAGCCTGTAAGGCCTCATTGGAATGCTGTAACTGGGCTGCCCGTTTTCGGATCCGCTAAAAGTGACTAACTTCTAGTGGGTTTTCCAAACGGAAAACCCACTGAACACTACGAGGATCTGAAAAGCCTTAGGAACCGGATGGCCTTCGGGAGCCAAGTAAAAAGTGCGTTCCATCAGCTTCTTGAAGTCTTGACTTGTCTGAGTCACTTGCTCAAGACCCAGTATGGTCGTAATCCCAGAACCATGAACAAAGGAATTAAAAGAAGGCGGATCTCCGCGGCTATGGTTGCGATTGTCCCTTACCAAGCTTCATCTGCCCGGGTTTTGATTGTGGCAACGTAGTTTCTCAACCCGGGATACAGAGATCACGGGATTTCGGATTTCCCGGGATCAAGTTCCTGGGTTCCAATGGAAGGATCACCTTGGTCCAAACCCTTTTTGTTGCTAGTTCCATCGGATAAGGACATGAACCCCAAATGAACCATCCGACTGGTGGGTTTTTGGGGAGACCTCAGCTTGCTCAAGAACAACCTGCAACCTGCTGATTCCCTATCGAAGCATCAAGCTTTTGCTTCACGCAACTCGCACCCCGCGCCTGACGAACTCCCAAGGCTTCAACGTGGGCCTCCGTTTCTTGGCTTTTGGAGCGACAGGTCGACAATGAAAATCGATCGGTTTGACCTGGTCTCCCGAAGCCCCGAGCGGAGATCGGCACCTTGCTGTCTATGGTTGGGATTGTCCCTACCCTACCCGAATCGGCTTTGATTGTGGCTGTGAACAAATGACTGCAAGGACTAGTTCAAGATAGGAGCCGTTTCTGTTGCGGCTTGGTCTTTGCCAAATGGGGAAGTGCCTCGGAAGTGGGTTTTTCTTAGCAAAACTAGCGTTGCCATGGGGAGTCACGATGCAAAGCCTGGTTGCAAGTAGGTGATGATAATTTTGGGGATGGTTTGCAACATCCACAACACACGCCAATGCGCATGAAACCCGAGAGGAATACTGGGTCAAACGCAACGTTTTCTGGACTTTGTCCAGCCATAGGGAATGTTTCAAACTAAAACCTTTGCGTATCCTGGGTACATCAATAATATATTCAGATTATGCTTCATGCTTTCTCAGCCTAACAAAAACGATGGTGTTGGAGGAGACCCCAAAACCCAGTGTTTTCCTTCTTGCCGCAGAAGACACATTGGAGAGGCCCCTCGTTTTCGCGAGAAAGCTAGCTGGGTGCTCAGTTGGGCAGGAAAGATTCAACTTTTGGTTTCCGAAGTTAACGGTGACCGAAACGGGTGAAGACGTCTGCAAAAAGTTGTGCCTGCTCTTGGGACCGTACTTGAGGGATCCAAGACTTCTCAAGTCGAATCTTAGATCGATATTGGTGTCAAGGATTCCAATGGATCCAGACATCTGAATCTTGGGGATCCCTGGGTCCAATATTTCTGCGAAACCTTGGATCCACGATTCAAAGCCGCCGGACTTTTCCACCAAATGGGTCTTGGAGGTATGGAGGTATGGAGGTATGGAGGTATGGAGGGTACTCACCATGTCTGTAAGGGGTATATACCGCCTTACAAGCCTATCTTGGTGGTATGGATCCGTCGCTCCAAAACCCAAAGCCTGGAAGTGCCACCAGTTCGAGCTCAGTTAGCCTTAGCCTTGCTGAATTTGAATCTGCAGCCAGGGAGCATGTACAAAGGTGGAGTTGTCTCAAAATAGGAACCCCTCAAAACATGGATGGTTCCCTTTCGGTTTCGCTTCAAACCACTCCCCAAAAAGCACACCCCCAGCTTTTGACTACAAAAGGAGCGCAGTGCATTCAGCAAGAGCCGCGCAAAAACTTGCAGATAGAACTTGCGCAAAGAAACGTGTACGAAGCAAGGCGAATAGGGCAACTTACGCGCAGCAACTTGCACAACACAATTTGTGCTGAACAACTTGCCGCAGAGCACTTTGCGCAGATCAACTTGCACAGAACACCTTGCGCAGAGCGACTTGCGCAGAACACCTTGCTCTGAGCAACTTGCTCTGAGCAACTTTGCGGGGCATGTTCTGCGTGGCGCTGGTTGCTCCCTGAGTGTTGTCCTTCTACTTGCTTGATGTGACGCAGCCTCCTGTTGATGGCTCTTACTCTGAGAGCTCGAGCTCTTGACCAAAGTTACGAGACTACTCTTCTTGATGCTTAGTTCTCGCGCTTCCCCGAGAGCACAACGAAGGGCTCTAGCTCAAGAAGGCTAGACAACACACGTCAAAATAGCCTTGCTTGCACAGCGCATCTCAAGACAGCCTTGCCTCACACCACACATCTCAAATGTCTTTGCTGCGCACATGATGACAGAGCCTTGCTCCGCGGCACACCTCAACATGGAATCGCTGCACAGCTCCCTCCTGCACAGCTAGCTCTGCACAGCTCTTCTCTGCGCAGTCCTATTCAGCGCAGCCTTGCCTCGCGCTGCCTCGCTTCGTCTTCTTCGCGCAGAGCACTTCTCTTGAGTATTCATGTTTTCTTAGCGAGGGTGGGATGGGCGGGCGCCGGCGGAATGAACCCTCTGCCTGGGATTGTGCGTGTCGAAGCACTCCGGCTGCGGCGCCGTTTTCTCCGTGGGGATCGTGCGCATCGAAGCGCTCTGGCTGCGGTGCCGCGATTGGCTTTATGAGCTGCCCTGTGGAAGTCGTCTCGTGGTTTGCGAGCCTGCTCTTAGGATCGATTCCCCACTGGTCCGCTGGCTATTGAGCACCACTTTGCGCATATCTGCTACGTCCAACTCTGCACGGCTCCGCTTTGCAAAATTCTGCTCTACACAGTTCTGCTTTGCACCCCGTGTCAGCATCGCCTTGACGCACAGCATTGCTGCACAGTGCATTTTAACATAGTCTTGCTTCACAGCGCATCTCAACTAACATAGCCTTGCTGCGCAGCAATTCAACATAGCTTCGCTGCGCAGTGCGTCTCAACCTAGCCCTTGCTGCACAACTCTGCTTGGGGCTTGACTGGACTTGTTTTGATAAACGCGTGGATACGCGGGGTCTAGTTTGCATATGTGTCCTTTGTTGTTTGTTCAAAGCTTAGCACCCGCTTTGTCAACTCTATAACCCCTCGCACGGCCAAAGTGATGTCATCAAACCTTGGGACATATGGCCGTGTCCTGTTTTGAGGCTAGTTCGAGTGGTTTTGAAGGCTAACAGGAAACCACTACTTTCTTTTTGGGGGGACTTCAATTCTAGGCCGCCCATAACGCACACCGCATCTGAAAATGTCCGCTGACTGCAGCCCAAGGGCACAGCTCGTCCTTTGCGGCGTACTTCACCGGTCTGTGGAGTGTATGCCTGGGTTCCGAAAAAAGGGATCATCTCTTTGGGGGCACACAAAGTGGCTGCCAAGAAGGCCAAATCAAGTGTAAAATATGGGTGTTCTGTTTTGGGGATCCATAAACGGGTGGTTTTCCTTTGGTTTCCCTTGAAACCAACCAAAAGGAGTACCCACAAAAAGCTACCCATATGGACTCAAAAGGCAAAACAACAAAGGATTGCATTTTGGGGGTAATGAGGGGAATGCCAAAAAACCATGGGACTAAACAAGGAATCACCCAAAACAAAAAAGGAAAACCAAGAACCGAAAGCGTGTTGCAGGTGAGGAACAAATAGAAAAAGCAAACAACTGGGTCACAATCAACATGGAACAAAGCAAAATGTCAACTTGTTCGGGCCATGACTAGGATTGGTTGCCAAACAAAGGAAACCAAAAGGGAAAGAGCGAGTCAAAAAGGGCAACATAACAAAAAACAAACAAAAATATTCAGAACCAACATCACTGGTCCGAGCGACTCTAAAAACCTCCCATGAATCCCTATGTCGTATCAAGTTGCTTACGTGCGAGCTTGCGCCTTCCTTACGTGTCCCATGTGTTAGCTTACGCGGCAGCCAGAGAGCATGTTAAGCTTACGCATCGCACCGGCATTTGGTGCGTTTGCCCACAAGAATTGCTTACTCGGGCTCCTTTTCTCATGCAGCCGCAAGAACTGTTCAAGATGATGTGTGGATGACCCCGAGGAAGAAGATGACGAAGAACTACCCTCACGAGTTTCAGCGGCCTGGCTTTGTTATTCTTACTAAAGTCAAGCGATGGGTTATGCGCAGCATCATCCATCGCGAAGGCTAGCGGACAGCCGAGCTAGGCGAGCTTACGCGAACCATACGCGACTGCTTACGCGAGCTTACGCGCCCAATCCCTAGAAGCCTTTGTTTGTCCTAGTAGAGGTTGCAACAGCACCTAGCATGAGCCCCAAGAGCTCCCAATTCTGTTGGTCCTGGTTTTGTTTTCTAATGGTGCGCACATGCGGTCTTAGACGTCTTCCTGCAGCCAAAGTCTACGGGCAAGTTGCCAAGCTCGACTAGGTTGCAACAGCACAAGCCACCAATAAACACATATAAGCACATGTGTGAAACGACGTGCAGAGTTTTGCTTACGCGGGGTCTTGTAATGGCACAAATCTTGCTTGGGATGTAACGGGGGTTTTTAGAGCTGCTCACCTGGAAACCAAAACCTAAAACCAACCAACATTGAATACAAGCAACACTCAGCACCAAAGCACAGTTCAAAGGTCAGATAAAAGTTGGTCGACCAACCAAGAAAAGCCTCTTGCCTTTGTTGGCAGCGTCGTCTAATGAGGAAAGGTTGAACCAAGGAAGCTACCAACATGGGGCAACAAAAGGATCAATCAAGGAAACCCCTCAAATGGAAGCCAATCAACATGCAGGGTGGTTTGTAGGGTACCTAGAAAAGGTCAAGTGAGTCAAGTCAGATACCAAAAGCTAAACTGTGTAGGGTTGGGTCCTCAACGCCTGTAGGATTTGGGCGTCCCTAAAGTCAAATGCATTAAAGACCAGGACAATCAACAGACACGCAACACCAAGGAAACAAAACAGGAACACCAAAAGCAGACAACCAACCAACCAACCAACCAAACAACCAACCAAGCAAGCAAGCAAGCAAGCAGGCAAGCAAGAAAGCAAGCAAGCAGGCAAGCAAGCAAGCAAGCAGGCAAGCAAGAAAGCAAGCAACCATGTGTCAAAACCATCCCGCCCCTTCCTGAGTGGATTTGCCAAAAAGAGTGTACACTTTTTGTTTGTCGCCAAAGTGGTCTTCCCAACCAGTGTTATGCGTATCCCATTGACCCCTAAGCCTAGCAACTTTGCGAGTGGAAACCAAGAACTCTTGGGGATTAGAAACATTAGTTCTTGTTGACTGAGGCTTGGTGAATGCGCTTTCCCACTCAAACCAATCCAAACCGCGAGGGAAGCTGAAAACAACTTCAACATCCAGGTTTAGTGGATTCCCATTCGGAGGGGGGTGTCCAAGTGGGGGGTTGTTGTAAGGCTCCCTCAGGAACCTGAAAGGGGCTCTCAACTACTACCCTCCCACAAGCTAACATGGAAGTGCACAGACCCCTGTAGAAAGACTACTTTCCTCTTTTGGACAGGGCCTTGTTGCACTTCCATGTTAGTTTGTGGGAGGGTAGTACCCCTCCGGTCATGTAACCCCCTCCCCCCCTGCGCATGGGATTCCATGCGCCGAGCTACGCCACCGCTGCGTCCTTAAAATGGCGCTCGTTTCTCTCGAGGCCCTGGACGTGCGCTGCCGACACCTTGCGAAATGAATCAGTGGCCGAGGGCGGGGTCGACGGTCGGGGTGGGAAACCTGAAGGCTGTGTTGTTGTTGGATTCACGCGAAACCCCAAGCAGCACCACCAAATGGGGGCCCCGGTTCAAGAGGAACCCCGAGAGAGAGAGAGAGAGAGAGAGAGCAGGAACTTGACGGTTTGTTGAAGCATTGCAAGTCAAAAGCCGTTCGGCCTCAAATCCCTCACTCTAAACGTCTAATCGAAAGTGGAACTTCAGGAACCCAAGGATGTGACTGCTTCTGCCCCCCCCACCTCCGCAAGAATAGAAACCAAAGGATTGAAAAAGAAACCTGGGCCAACCGGATGTTGGATGTTTGGCCAAAAGCCATAAAGACAGGGATGCGCATCCATGAGAAAGGCTGTGGTTTCCAACCGTCGCAGGGCTTCCAAAGGAGCCACACTCGGTGGATCTGCGGCGAGTGACCGGTTGTGCCATTGCGCAAGTGGAAGCCACGGGAAAAAAACAGGCACATGTTGCTCGGGTAGTTGGTTCTAAAAACAAGACCTTTGATCCCGAAGGAAAGGGACCAGCCAAAGTCAAAAGGCGCTCCTGAATCAGAACCCCTTCATAAGCCTGCAGTGCGTTTCTTCGACCTTGGTGGATGGTGTTCAATCAAAACCAAAATAACACCGCAGCTTTTCATTTTGGGGGGCCACTATCTTGAGTGACCCACCCATAAGTGCATGCGGCTGCCTCTCAAACTAAGAGCTTGCCCTTTGCATTGGTTGGGCAAAGCCGTAAGGCGAAGGAACGTCTTATTGAAGTGACGGTTGGGGACCCGGGAGGTCTTTGGGGGGTGTAAATAGGCTCACGTGTCGAAACTCGAATGACGGATCTCTTATTTGGGTTCTAAACACAAATAGAAATCCAGCCGTGCCTCCCGCTTCCATTCGCCCTGCAAAATGCGTGATTTCTGAAGATGATCATGGGCGAAGAGGATGGATTTGGAGTCGGCCCTTAGAAGCTTCAGCAAGAACTCAGCACTTCCCAAATTAACACGGCATCTTTAAACTTTAGAGGAATCCCTTTGCGGAGGTTTGGGCAAGTCGTTTCGAATCGCTGGGGCCGAGGGGCAATGATGGGCTTGCCACTGCGGCGCTTGTCCCCGTCTTCTTTATCCAAGAACTTCTTGCCCTGCAGGCTACTTTGGCACAGCCTGCACGGGCGCGGTCCGATAGGTTGCTTGACTTGTTGCATTCTCCCCCACCCCCACACTGCAAGGAACCGGAAACGCACCTTAAAGGGGCTTGAGCTGGTGCCCTTTGATTGGACGGGGTACGCGCACTCGGTTTTGGGAAGAAACAAACAACCCTGCTCAGAAAGTTGGCAGGCGGAATGGATATTACGTAGCACCTCATGCGAACCAAAAAAACTGACCTGCACATGGTCTTGCTTTAATGTCCCTTCAAAATCACCCCCCCCCGGGGAAAAAAAAGAGAAAGAAACGACAAAAACCGCTTAAACAAGCTGAATCGTCAGCAGGTTTTGTGGATCTGATAGGGCTCAATCTGGGCATCACTTGGTGCTCATCCTGCTCAGCGTCTCTTTCCTTGTGCTTGGGACTGTGGTCAGCTTGCGAATGCACGTCTGTTGGCACTGGCTTTGCTTCTGAACTCGCTAAAATAACTTGTGTTTAAATGATACCTAATTTGTAGAGACAATCGTATGGGAAAGGAAACAATGTGCGAATTCTGATTTGAACTAGAACAATTGTTATCTAAATATAATGTACCATATATATTGTGATTGGATTTGTTCCTTACAAATTTCTATCTAAACTCAGCTAGATAATTGAGTAGATGAGTCGACCTTGATAAATATACGAATATGACGTTAAGTATAATTCCATCGCGAAACACTTCAGAGCTCCTAAATTCGTGCTTTTTCAAAGCCCCCTGAACTACCATGGTCAAATACAATTCAAGTATAGTTTCACCAGAAATTGAATAACGCTCAATAAGTAGATACTCCGAATCACATTGGATTTTCTATCTTAAATCTAGAGCTTTGTCTATTCAACATTTACATAATAGAATCTTCTTTACACATCCGCCAATATGTAGACACAAATTAATCAACCATAGTTCAACTCGAAATTCTAGTTGAAACTGGCATTTGCAGCTGGATATGCTTTGGTTTTCTCGAGTTGTTGTTTTTTCTCGGTATTTTTGGCTTTGGGCAGGGCTGATCCAGTGGAAAGACTGTTTGAGGAGCGTTCTGTGCTTTGGTGTTTTGCTGGCTTTTGTGGGTTTTGTCGAGGTTTGTTTACTTCTTTGGAAGCTGCCACAGTCCCCCGTCCTGAACCAAAAAGGGTGGTTGCCACTAACCGCAGCCAAGATCAATCAACCTCGTTGATGTTCACGGTGGGGAGCGTAGCCCATTTACGAGGAGATCAGGTGGGCACCGCGCTGTCTATTGAGACCACCACATCTAGACAAAAGGTCGGCAATACCTCTTATGTTCTCCTGAAATATGCTCCATATATGGCTGTTTCTAGAGTAACCGGGGTTGGTCCCCTAAATACCATAGTTGTAGCCTATTCACTCAGTTGGTTGAGCACCCCAGTACAGACCGAGGGTTTACACAGGGATTGCTATTTTGAGTTCTGATGGCTCTATTCAGATGTGAGGTGATTAAAAGGCTTGCTCATAACTATCTGGGTGAATTATGGGCAACCTGCCAACACACAGTTTGGAATTTGCTAGTTCAATAATCCAATTCCCTATTCTCCAACAAACGGATCCGCTTTCTGTCCCCCCGCTTTTCCAGGAAACCCATGTGTTTGCCCCAGAAACATAGTCTTACCAGCACTACTCCTGAGCTGAGTGCGGACCAGTGTGGTCCTTTTGCCACGTTTTGTGGGAGCCGCTCTGGCATACCTGCCAGGGAGCATCTCTTCTAAGTTTTGGAGAACCCCCGCACTTTGCCCCAGGCAAGTCGTCCAAAACCCAGACCAGCAGTGACTGAGACAAAAAGATGCGCTTTTTGGGCTTGCTCTTGGTGTGGGAGGGAAATCCAACTCAAGGAAACAGCCAACAAACCTCGAATGGTTGAAGTCCCCTGCACAAGATAAGAAAATGTCCAGTAGTGATAGATTTCCTTGGAAACCAACAGGGGAAAGGACAAATATTCATTTGGCTGTGGGTCAAAACCCTGTACCCCGGTGAACATCAAAATAGGTGGCAAATGGATGTTCATCCACCCCAAAATGGGATCGCCATAGGTTATGCCCCATGGCCATTTCAGCAAAAACGGAAGCAAAGGCATACCCGTGACTTGTTGATTGAGAGCGCCTGAAGATCTCGGGTCTCACAAAGTTCACAAAGGCATAGCCCACGTTCATGCGCGTGGCTCTGTCCATCCTCGAGAGCCAAGGGTTTCAACCGAAGAAATCGGGAGAAATCGGGAAGCCTCCGCCAAGAAACCAGCGTTTTTTGGGCGTGAGGGGAATCCACAAGAGTGGTTCCCTTTGGTTTCTAAGTCACACCCAAAAAGGGGTACCCTCACAAAGGCACCCATTTGATCTAGCTAGCCTTTCTAAATCATCAGAGCTTCGAGCTTGTTGTTGTGATCGATCATTTGAGATCACACGTGGACAACCTTGGAGGGCTACACAAGGTGTCTAAAGGGGCAAACGCTTGATGGGGCGACTTTAAAGACCCTACAACCCAAAGACCCCTGCAAGGTTGAGAGCGTCAAGCCAAACACGGCTTAAATACGGCCATACTCTTCCACTTGCTTAAGTGCACCGGAAAAATGAACATATTCCGGCGGTGATAGATTCCCTTCAAAACCAACAAAGAAAAATCAAACATGTTCTTAAGCAAATGGAAGCAAGTAAGCCTTAAATACGGCCAACAAGTTTTGGAAGCTGGGTTGTTTGGGAGTTGGGTCCCCGATCTTGTAGCCGCTATTTCCCTTGGTAGGCCCTTTGCAGCCGATCTGCGGGACGTACACGAAGTCGTACCTGCACGTGGCGGTGCCGTTTCTTGTTGGAACCTCCCAAAGGGGGTTCCTTTGGAGAAGCCTGTTGAGGAATTGGTATACACCTCCCAAAAGCAAATTGGTCTTCAAAGTGAAATCAAAAAGGAGCCAGGCATTTTGGGATCCCCACATTTCGGATCAGCCGTTAAGATCTAATTGCAAGTGTGGCAGTTTTTTCCAAGGCTTGTTGAACCTCAACCCTTGAGGATGTCTTTGTCTCGCGGAAACACAAACCGAGGATCCCCGTGCTGCTCTTTCGGAGCTGTTTTCGGAGGAGCTTGAGGCCCTTAGTGGGGATCCCTTGTTGTCAGGGGTCACTCTGATTCATGTCTTGCGGTCTCCACTTTTAGGAAGCTGGCGAATTCAAACGGACACCTCTCTTCCCCTTCGAGCCGATCGGGCGCTTGGGAACACGACAACTTTGCCTCCCGGAAGTGGGGGACGTGGGGAACCTTTCACACTTGGTGTCAACAGAAACGGTTCAAATCCCCAAACCACCAATCCCAGCCAATTAGGGATACCTGAAACAGGTGCATATCCAACAAACTTCCGAAGCACCAGGCGGTGGTTCTTTGGTTTTCGAACCTCAGAACGACGGAGCGATCGCCCATTATGGGTGTGTATCAAAATAGGGGTACCCCGACAAGCTGTGGTTCTCCTTTTGCTCTCCCTTTAAACCGACCTAAACTAGGCTGCCCTCAAAAAAAACATATCTGGTTGGTATCCTTGTTCCAGGACCCTCCTTTTGTTTTTGGCTACCTGGGGATTTATTAATTAGGGCTCAACACCATCTAATTTCCTGAATGGATGGGCCCAGAACAAGTTCAAACTGGGACAAAAGATTTGGTCCAGAAACTCTGTGAGTTTCTTCCATTTGCTTAAGCAAAAAACATGACAACATGACCACATGTCATATGTCCAGTAGTGGTAAATTGACAAACTCCCTTTTAACACCAGGAAAAACTAGAAAACACCCGAAGCAAAGGCGGATTTTTGAGCGCATCCCGTTGGGTATGAGCCCAAAAAAGAAACAAGCTCGACGGGGCACAGGCCCTGGAAGCCAAGCTGGTCCAGGCGCTCCACAAACTGCTTCCGGTTCAGCTGGTTCGGAACATTCCTACGGCACGTGGGGTGGGGATGGGGTCTGGGGTGGGTGGGGTGGATAGGTGGGGTGGGGGGGTGGGTGGGAGGCTGGGCTGGGTGAGGGGGTGGGGTGGTGGGGGGGAGGAAAGGGTTGCTCAGGTTGGGAATTCAATAATGAGTTGACATAAAGGAACCTGAACATTGGGGTTCGGCGGGTGCTACCTGGAGTGCAAGCCCTAAAGCCCAATACCCGATAGGCTGCAAAATCAACCTGTGTCCAACAAGAAAGCGGCTGGGTCTGAAGCTGCAGACCCTTTCGTGCAACGACTATGATATCCAGCGTCTGATCTTTGAACCAAAGATATCCCACGACACGTGCGGTGAGGTGAAGTCTCACAAGGTCCTAAGGTGCTGGTGCGCTTTAACTTGATTGCTGTTGACCCCCCTACAAAAAGCTGACAACATTTTGGGGGTTTAATTAGTGGAAAACCCTACTTGATTTCAACCAAAAAGTTAAAGTCTAAAGATCCAACCCAATAGCAGTCAAGGTGAGTCACAATCAAAACCCGGTATTAAACTGGTCTACCCGCCATGTAAAGAATGAAGAAAGAAGGCGGCCGCAACTTCAAGTCAAAGGCCCAGAGCGGTGAAGTCCGAGTACTTCGTCCACGAGGCATGGCGTGTGACTCGTGGGTCCACAAGAAATCGTTTCAGATGGCAACCTGACGTGGGATTAACCTGGAGGATCATTCTAATATGCTTTTCAGGGGTTCCCCTTGAATGATTCTTGCTGAGAATTCTTCTTACACGCAGGTTCCTTCAAATGAATTTAAAGATAACATTCTATCTACACAACAATTACACTGGCGTCTCCAACCAAGCTGCCACTTTTGAAGACCATCCAGGAAGAGGGTCAAACCATTGTGAGGCAAAGTGGGAAGGACATAGGTGAGGACGATTTCAGCAAAACATCTGCGACGTCGCTAGGATGTGCCCATGACAAGGAATCCACATGCAAATAAAATATTTAAGGCTATTTCTTTCCAGTGGCTTCCCTGTAATCACCAGGGTTCCAGCACTTGGAACACCACCTGAAACACGGAATGGGGTTTTGAGCAATCGATGCCTCTCTCGGTCCCAAGGGCTCATGGTCAGCGAGCTGAGGCGGCTGTGAAAATGAAAACCCGGAGTCAACCTCCAATCAAATGAGTTGATGTCCACATGTATTGGATTCAAATGAATTCAACCACCTTGAAAAACAACAACTCAAATTTTCACCTATACACAACCAACTCATACATCTAATTGGTAGGTGTTAAGTATGCCCATCCTCTTTTCTTGGTCAACGTGCAACCTGAAAATCCTAGGATATCAAACGGTACCAAGCAGTAGCTGTGCATTCTTCCAGTGGAAGTAATTAAACGTTTCAACGTTCAGCAGTCCATTGACTACTGCACGATCGCCCCGAACAAAGAACCTTTCGCATGGTCGCCGAGCCACTCCATGGGCTTGATGGCTTGATGTCAGGGCACGGGTCTCGCAGGCACTTCATATGCCTGTGAATCTCAATTCGGGGCCCTTTGGACATCAGAAAGCCATGTGTCCCCACATTTTTGAGAGGGGTCACAGGCCAAAATCATCGCCAGATGGTGGTGTATCCACAGTCTTGAGATGCCCTGAAAGGGTGGTGTTGTGTTAGTTTCCCTTGAAAACCAATCCAACAGGTCCGAAAAAATGGGGGGTCCAACTCAACCGTGTCCTCAGATCTGCTAAAAGTGGATAACTTGTGGATTAAAAAGGAAACTATCGCTAAACCCGCTAAACACATACAAATACAAGAAACCGGATGGCTGGGCTTGCCAACTCAAAACCCGACGTGTCCCCGACGCGTTCTCCGCTCGCTACCTGATCATCGCCGTGGTGATCTCGACGCCCTCCTCCGCAAACTCCTCCTGCGAAAACGGCCGCCTTTGCGTTGAACACGTACTCACTTCCCGAGTGGATGGGACGAACAAAGTGCATGTCCACCTTGTACATCAAAACCCTGGACAAAAAAGGAGGGGCTGTCTCTGAAACCTGGTTTTCCGGCCATATAACCTTACCCCCCAACATGGTCTTCCCAAAAAAAAGATTAAAGTCCAGGAACTCGGGAGCCCAAAACAGGACCTTGCTGCAGGCTATTCTAGTTCATGTGTTTAAAAAACACGCAGAGCTCGACACCTTGCAATGGTTTCAGCCGTGGCTTGGACATGGGATCGTTCCCTCCATGCATTTGGGTAGGTCCCTTGTGGGTTTGTAATCCAGAGTACTCTCTGGTCCATAAACCTTGGGACTTCCTGGGCCACCCGAACGGCTTCTACTGACCTGGACCCCCAAAATATATATATATATAATGTTGTAGTTCTAAAACTAATTATGTAAGGGAGCGTAAGTCTTGGTGTGCGGCATCTGTGAAGAAAACCCGCAAGATAAAGAAACTGTCAACAATCCAGCGGAAGCGAGAGCAACACATGATCACATACGCTGCAAATAGTGAGGAATTAGACTATGGAGGGGGGAATGGAACAGGATTCAATCGCTTGTAAACCTGCATCGAAAGCTAGAATGTTGAATACTTCATACACCTTAAAAGGTGCGAAACAGTTCACTCCCGCAGCGTCCTGCTCTAGTGGAACGTATGGTTGGGTAGCCTGGACGCCCGAAACCACGGTTGGTGTAAACCCAGCCTTTCAGGTTCCCATCCGCAAAAAGTGGGTCACCTAGAACCAACCGTCCGCAACCGCCCATGTCCAAACTCCCGTTGTCTTAAGGAGACCCGTTGGCTTTTGGACCAAGCCGCCAGAGAAGCTCTCACCTTCCCACGCAAAAGCAAAACAAACAAACAAACAAACAAACAAACAAACAAACAAACAAGCAAGAAAACAAGCAAATAAAGAAAACACAACAGCAACCTGCCCCTGGGGCTGGAAGCAAACCAAACAAACACGTGAACAGCTGCCATGAAAACGAAGCGCTCCACTTCCCGCCTGGATGTTCACCTTCCTGGGCACCTTCTTATGGCTGATGGGCCCACTGCCGCGGCCTTCAGTTCGAATCGATGCGCAGGCGCAGCCCCAAGACGAAGCGAGGCGTGGGGAGCTCGTTGTTCAACGGCCTGGGTATGCTTCTTGGGTGCTCTTGACCCCCAAGAAGTTTAACTTCTGGTGGGTCCCAATGGAAGATGCATCATTTCCCAAACAGTTGAAGTCCAAACCAGCCAAATGGCAATAAAGCTTTGCTACCTCTTGTTTGAGGGGGGCCAAGCAAAACTTCCTGGTCAGGAAATCTTCGGGAGAACTGACGCATCCAACTCGTGTCCAAGGGGAGCCCTTCTAAAACCAAAGCCATGGGTTCATGTTCTTCTTGCAGCGGGGTTCACACAAAAAGGGAAACCTACATGGGTGTTTATCAAAATTCTTGCCTCTGATTGGATGGTTTCAAGGGAAAACGAACATGACACCAATTACCAAGCGTCCATCGTTTTGAGAAACACCTAAAACGGACCCCTTCTAGAGGTATTGTACCAGGTTTGATCATTTCAGGGTCGCAACCTTGGTGAACCTCGAAGGGCCTAAGTTGCAATCAGGTCCTTGGAGTTCGGAAATTCCGAAATTCTGAACCAAGGTCAACACGGCCACTTCATCACTGCCTCTTTTTGGCTCATTCTTTCGGGGGCTTGATCACATTGTCTTATAAAGTTGATAACCTTGTACCCTCTTGTCTGAAAATGGCTTGGATGTGGCTTTTGTGGATCCACCCCTACAAACTACGAACAGAGTACCCAACAGGGGGAAGAACATCTAAAATCCAAAAAACACATCCAAAGCGTTCTCTAGATTGTTTTTTTCTACAGCTGCTTGAAAGTAGGTAGCTCACACTTTCCCTATTTTGGTGCATCCCTGTGACCCATAGGGAAACTGTGGCTACTGACTCACCCTACCCCTTGTGTCAAGGCGGGCATCCAACTAGGGCCTTATGAAGTCCCAGCCAAAGAACCTTTTCACAGCATATCTCAATTGTCCATGGCTTTCCTTTTGCTTTGCCTTTAAAACAGCCCAAACAGGGTGCCCTTAGCAAACAGACACACCCATTTGCAGCGGAGAGAGAGCGAACAGCGATCGACTGGAAAATCTGGAAAACGGTTCGGGCGTTTTGCTTCACAAACAGCGAATATGCGGAATATGCTAAGCGAGGGTGTAGTAGCTTAACACAACATGCCCTCAACCCGGCCCAGACTTAGACACCTGCAAAACATGAAGAGCAAACCACAAGAGTCAAACATGCTTATCTTAAGTCTGGCAATGATCAAAGGTACCCTCCAAGAAACATGGAAGCTGACAGGGGATTGAAAGACTATCCTCCTTGTGACGATTGTTGAAAAGAGTACAAAGGTCACAAGGTCACACACCAAATGGGTATGTCCTTTCGCAAGGGTGCCCCTTTTTGGTTGGCTTTAAAGGAACACCAAAAGGAAAACCACATTTTCTTGTGTGGGAGGGGGGAATGCCCAAAAAAACGACACACCCAAATTGGCAAGAGAAAGGTTCTCCCCTATTGCCACACTTGAGTCCACCATTTCGCGTCCATTTCGCGTCCATTTCGCGTCCATTTCGCTCCATGCCCTGCCTTCCGTGGAGCCCTGGCGAAGCTGAGGAAGGCAGGGCTTCACAAGCCGATCTTTGAGTGTCGTTTTTTTTGAGGGAACCCCTTTCTCACTTGCTGAGTGGATGGACCAAAAAAAGTTCAAACGTTAGATTTGCCACTAAAATGGTCATTCCAAAAAGTTTAAAGTTCATGAACTCAGGAAGTTAGCTTCTCGGTTGCGAAATCTGCTCCCCTGCTCAAAGTGACTAGCTTTTGGAGGTTTAATTCGGAAAACCCCATTGGCTTGGCAAAAGGTTAAAGTCCCATAACATCCAAGACAAATGCAACAACGCCTTGCTGGGGGAATACGGTGAATCTACAAGGAAAACCACCCTGTCCGGGGATTGCCCCTAAACAGGCACACTCACATCTAATTTCAGAGAAATCGTAAGGGCGCGGACGAACCGTAAGTCAGCCCTTCAGAAGACAGTCTGCAATCAACATTCTGTGGAAATCCACGCGCATCAGTTGGTAGGTTTATCCCGTTTTTATCCATCCGAATCTGCAGTACCTCCTACAAACCGGGAAAAAACACGCGACTTGTTTCAACCGAGAGCAAGAGAAGAGAAGCAAAATCAAAATCAACAAGGAAAGACTTGGGACAGATCTTGAAGCAAAGCTCAAGC
>CAUJNA010003816.1:305000-382500 GCA_963377175.1 Effrenium voratum
GACACCACACAGACACATACACACACCACACACACACACACACCCACACCCACACCCACACCCACACCCACACCCACACGCACACGCACACGCACACGCACACGCACACGCACATGCACCCGCACCCGCACCCGCACCCGCACCCGCACCCGCGCCCGCACCCGCACCCGCACGCGCACGCGCACGCGCACGCGCACGCGCGCGCACGCACGGACGAGACACAGGATAAAGACAATTTATTGATGGCATACCTTCCAGAATTTATTATTTGCTTTGTTTGTGGTCTGTTTCTTATCTTTGTATCCTCGCTGTTTCCAAGATTCCTTCACCAGCGAGAGGGAGAGAATGGTAAGAGAAGGAAATGATTGTTGGTGAGAAGAGTTCCTAGAGGTAGGCTGTCTCTATGAGTTCCTGAGGCTTTGGAAAGATGAGTGGGTAAGTCCC
The DNA here is from genome assembly GCA_963377175.1 of Effrenium voratum. Lineage (NCBI taxonomy): Eukaryota > Dinophyceae > Suessiales > Symbiodiniaceae > Effrenium > Effrenium voratum. The sequence continues at coordinate 305,445 of CAUJNA010003816.1, forward strand.
TTTGTGCCACTTCCTCTTTCCTTCTCCCGCCCACCCACCCACCCACCCACCCGCCCGCCCACCCACCCACCCACCCACCCACCCACCCACCCACCCACCCCCACCCACCCACCCCCACACCCCCACCCACCCACCCACACCCACACCCACACCCACACAACATACATGCACAACGCACACCACAACACCCACAACACACACCACGCAACGCAAAGCACGCAACACGCACACACACATGCAAACACAAAGCAAATAACACACCACACACAACACACAACACACCACGCCACCACGCACCACACAACACACAACACACAGCACACACCACCCTTCACCACACAACGCACACACTCTCACACGACACATACAACACACAAACAACACATACAACACACAACGCACACAACGCACACCACGCAACACACACACACACACACGCACACACGCGCGCACACACACACACAACACAACACAACACACCACAGCACAGCACAATATAGCACAGCACAGCACAGCACAGCACAACACAAGACAACAACACGCAACACATGGACATACCACCGACCCGCAAAGGGGATGATAGGGAGAAACAAGGAAACCCTGCCTGCGCAAAGCCGAGGAATCCTGGCGGAACACCTGAGCGCTAGTCTCTCGAGAGAGGGAGTGTCAAACCGTCAAGGCTTTCCAGCTTTGGCCCAGCGAATCATTTGGACTCGGGCCAATCTCCATGGACCTCCCAAAGCGAACTAAGCCCATCATTCATTTGGGTGTGTGGTTTTTTTGGGACACGGTTGTCCAATTGGTGTGCCTGTAAAGCCACAAACAAGTGTCCCCTCAAGAAAAGGGCACCCCAAAACCTACTTATTCAGGTCTACTGAATCGGGGGCCTGTGTGGCTTCGATCTTGACATGCCACCTTTATGGGGATCTCATGGAATCGACAAAAGAGGAGGTGGCAAGGCGTCCCCAGTGGCGGCATGGAATTGTTTATCATATTCTCCAAGGGGATGGGCCCGGACAAAGGGCAGAATTCGAATCAAGAACCACGCGCTTTGCTTTCCTTAGGCCGAATCATTCACCCGTCTTGCATTCCTTTAAGCTGAACATCAGAACAACATTTTCCGGTTTCTACTGGGACCTGGGCCAATCCCTCGAGTGGAAACGTGCTGGCCGGGGTTTGGCCAAACACAAGTGGGTTTGGCCAGCCAAGTGGTTGGAGCAAAAAGCGTCGGTTATAATAACCAAACTTTCAGCCTGGTTGTGGGTTTGCCGTAAAAGAAACACGTAGGTCGTTTAAACAAACCACGTGAATTGATTGGCCGGAGCCACTGACGCCGGACCCGTTCCAAGTCGAACCAGATGTCAGTGGGTACCGTTTGTCCTGAAAAGCTCAGGGAGTGAGCAAATTTCTGACGGGTTCCTGTTTTTGTGTTCCTCCGGTTTTTTTTTGGGGTGTGTGTGTGTGTATTTTTTGTACTTTTTTGGAGAACGCTTCATGGTGATCGCTGCTGTTTTGTGTTTTTGAAAAAATGAATATTATATAAGCAACGCTTGCTGGTGTCTGCCTGCTTTTTTTTTTCTTCAACACGCTTTATGGCGTTTCTATCAGGTGGATTCCTCCACACTTCGGGACTTCCTTTTTTGGTCTCTCTGGCGATTCCATTTACCTGCTTCGAGTAACCCACGAAACTCACAAGGAATCCAACATGAAAAGTGCCGGCTTCCTATGGCTTGCTTGGGATCTGGGCAGGTGAACCGCTTTTGCACATGTCCACATTGCGCGAGTGAACTTGGCTCATTGCTTTCCTTTCAGTCAGCTCTTTACATGGCAGTGAGACGTGAGGATTCCGCGATCTCTCGCGCCTGGCGTCTCTCGGGGCGTGGGAGCCTCAGGCGTCCAAACCGTGGTCCCTGAAAACTGCGGCTTCTCCTTTGGCTTCCCAAACAGGCGACCCGGGAAAAAGGACAGGGGCTTCCTTGTCGGGTGGTTGGGCACAGATCTTCAGTGGTTCCACAAATTGTAGGGTACAAAACTGCCCAACAGACCAACAAGCAACCCCACAAACCGAACTGTTTGACTTGTTGTTGGGTTCCCTCAAAAGTCACCTACAGCAGAAACAATGGCAAAAATGAGCTCGTATTCGACGCACTCGGCAGGCCTCGAAGAAGGATCGCTCCAAATCTGGCGGAAGGCAACCGAAAAGTTTGTCCGGCGAAGTGTCACTAGAAACACAACTACCCTTTTTCTGTAGTCGTTTTTAGTAGGGGAACCCTCCCCAAAAAAGGGTAAAAGACCTAGACCAAGGCTTGTTGCCTTTTGAGGTGCGTGAGGCGTGGTAGTGGAATATGGTAACGGAGATCATTCTTCTCTCAAAGGCACCCCCAGGTGCCAAGGCGGGACGAGTGCAAGTGTTGCTTTCTCACCTTACCTCAAAATCCCGTGATTACCGTACCTCTTGCCAACCATGGTTCTGGACCGTCGGACTGCCTTGAATCTGCAAAAAAAAACGCTTAAAATTATTTGAAGGGATCCTTGCTCCACCAAAAGGGGAACAAACAACTCAACCAAGGGATCCCTTCCATTTTAAAGGGATCCCTCCTCTGAAAACGTGAGGTCGACAAGTTAAGCCCAAAGTCTTTGCCTCGGAACGCGTTGTTTTTCTTCTTCTTTTTTCACAAGGGCTTTAAAAAGGGACAGCTCGCCTCGGAAACGCCCACCTTGACAATACCTCACGTCCGTGGATTACCCAAAAGTATCCGGACTTGTTGTTTGCCACCACCATCCAAACCCCCGTGACTAAAGTCAAGTGTGACAGTCAATACAGGGAAATCCAAAAGGTTAATAGGTCGGTTGGATTTGGACTAATGCACTGGGTTGAATGTCCTGGCTTGTATTGGTTCCCCCGCTCCGAAATAACTTTCCTCAAGGGCGGAACAAGGGAACAGGTCCCTTGACGGAGAGCATTCCCTCTTTCCAGATTCTCTGAGGGGGTCCTGAATAATAGTTGAAACACCCAAAGTGCCAGTCACAAAGTGGGTAGGAACTCGTAACATGGCCTTCCCAAAATTTTACTTTTGAGTACACATACGTACTAGGAAAGTAAAAATACGACCACTACCTGGGGTCACACAAAACAAAGAACCTCACCTCCTTTTATCTGCCATAAACGTCTCATTTGTTAGTTGTCTTGACTTAAACGAAGGAGCCTATAGCGACAAATGGTTTCGTCGGATTGCCAACACAACACAACACAAACGAACGCCTAGCCCGACCAAGTTTTCACCATTTGGTCAGTTTTCAATCGCTGGAGCGACCCAGCTAGTTAATTGGCTTGGAGTTTGGAGTGGACCATTTCAGTGGGTATGGGTCCAAATTAAACCAACAACCGCAGGTTGTAGTCCTTGCTTCCATTTATCATGGTTCCGTTTTGGGTACCTATTTTTGACCCACACCCACGCATTTGGTACCCGGACAATTCCGAAACCGTTGAAATCCAACAAGGAAAGACCACGGTGTCTTCCTTGAACAGCTCCTTTGCCAAGTCTTAGTTGAATTTCAAGGGGTTGACCGCCCCAAAAACCCGAGCGAAGAAGACCCCCAAAAAGCAAAAGCCACCCTTGAGAAGGGCACTCCCCAAGCAAAAAAAGAACCTCCCCCCCAAAAAAAACACGAAACACGGCTTCAAACCAGTTGGAACCCCAAGCGACGAACCCCGTGGAACCCATCCGGCCTTGAGACATTGGCGCCGCACTCCTCGGGCAGTGAAGACTTTGGTTCGGAAAGGAAAGGATATGCCGAAACCGACTTGGGACCTAGAGGGCGGAAAGTAGTACGTGGGCTTCATTTTGCATAAGAACAACAAAGAATGTTAGTTCAACTAGAACCAATACAATAATGAACAAACAAACAAGGGAACAAAAAAGAAGGACTGCATTGACACCTCTACAGTAGATCTTTGCAATTGGTTTGAGTTGGCTTTGTACATGACATATTTGACAAACAACTATAATTTCAGGAACTTTGAGGAAGCTTTCGGCGCATTGCCCCGTGTGGATGCTAATGCAAAACAAACACGCAGGCAACACAAGTGAGACCTACCCGCGCTATGCATGAAGTTGATAAAACCCTTTGACGATTTGATAAACCCTTACCAACTGGCACAGGATTTTGTCCATTCACAGTATGGGACCCCTACACCTCGCTTGTAGCCCTGGGATTTGTGCGCTCGGGGTGTGGGTTCCCCTGGCAGAAACCAGCTACAACATAGCCGGCCGACACCTGGGTTTGGGAGAAATTGATGACTTGTTTTGAAGCCGGCTCCCTGCTCATGAAAACCGTCTGTGCTGTGGAATAGTTCGTTGGACATCCTATTCCAGAGTGAGTTGTGATCCAATTTCTACATGGCCGTGGCTCAAATAACGGAATTCCAAAAAGGAACCCTGGTAAGTGGAAACATGGGCCAAAACCTGCGGTTTGCCCCTCTTGGTTCATTTTGAGCCACACCCACATGCGCACATAGACCTAACTGAAGCTGGCAGAACACTAAGGCCCATTCAAGGGCTGACTCCTTGGTTTCAGTGGGTAACTCACACAGGGGAGACACCGGCCAAGAAGCGATTCATGAACAGAAAACATGCACTTCTTTCCGGAGAAGAGAAATCGTGGGGCCGGGAATTGACTGTAACTGGGCCACTCGAACCAGATTCACAAGGCGATGTTAGCAGTAAATGAAGGCAGGCATCTTGCGGTGTCCCAAAATCCATTCGTACGGCTTTTAGATGGATTCCAGAAACCAGACCGGTCTAAGAGGGCTTTCACTACCCCGCCAAAACCCTACTTCCAGGGGAAACAAAGGTTTATACCCGTTTACTATATTATAAGGGTACATATTTTACTGAAGGCGAAGGTCCAGTTGAGGCAGGGTAAACTCCCTTGAAACCTTTGCAAGGATTGTCGCAGTTCCCGAGAGGTTCACGGCCACTGACCCGAAACCAGCTTTGACTATGGCTCAGTTGAAGCCTACCAACCTCGCGCTCGCTACGAGAAAGGTCTTCCGACCGAGCTCTACAAGCCACCCGCCAAAACCCCTCCTCCAACCGATTACTATCAAGGCCTTATTTGGCCCTGTTGGCCCCGTTGTTGATGCCCCGCTTAGTGCAGGTTTGCTGAGAATGGTGCCAATCCAATCCTCATGCGTTTGTGTTGGGCCGTCTTCCATGTCAGAGAGGGCTGACGCGGCTCTCATCCTTGATGTCCTTCTACCTTTTCTTCAATACTCCCCTGGGTGTGTTGATCTGGGGAAGCAGTAAGCTTGCCTCACCTGGTGGAATCGTCTTTTGGACCTTTTCATCTTCTGTCATCAACAGCGCCCTATTCACTTGCCGAGGTTCAGTACAGAGCGGAAGTAGGGCCCAGGTTCTACGCCTGGCGTACCGTCTGTCCAATCGTGGACAGGGGAGTTCCCAAGAGGAAAATCGACACCCTCAGTTTCAATTGGGAAGGTATCATTTCTGGCTCCCCCAAAGACTCCACCGTGCAGGCCTCCAACTTGCTCCGTGCTAGTCCCTGGTGAGGAAATCCAAGGCCCCAAATATGCGGTTCACAGAACGGACAAAATCAGAGTCCCCTTGGTTTGCATGGCAAAGGAAATGAGCCAGCCCATCTCGCTCCAATTTGACCAGTGAGTTTCATGATTGCTGCGAATTTGGAGCTAGGGGAAGATGGGCCCTTAGAGCAACCTGAATTTGCGCCAGTCTCTAGCTAGTTGAGATTGACGGGCTAAACATGACCGACTACCGGACATATGATTCGCCTATCTCATCATGCAGTCATAATGCCACATACGTGCGTGACCAACCTGAAATACGCAAAGGGCTCCAACGAAAGACGTCTTCATGACGAGGTAACCAAACCGGGGACCCACTTGCCCGTCCCTAGGCATAGAAGGGAATCTTTGCAATTTCGCCGTGCCATTTGGCGGACAGTTTGGGTCTAGTGGTTTCCCGTCCAAAGCAAAGGTTGCATCCTCAAAGGAAGACGCCAAAAGGACATTTTCCTATAGCCACCAGGTGTCACCAACAGGAAAGTCCTCTCGCGTGGAATCGATGCAAAAGCTTGGGTTCTGGAAATTGCCACAACCATCATTTCTACGAAAGGTTGTCCAAATGACGAACCTTCCAAATGACGAATTCTCCGGCCCTATCCAATTGTCAGACATCAAAGTGACCCCCAATTTTGGACCTGGACCCTCAAAAGGAACAAAAACTGATAATCTTGGGGCAATCACCCATTTGACGGGTAGTTTGAGTGTCCAACCCGCTTTCATCCATCGGAACGTGTGAGCTCCTAGGTCCACCAGACAGGTTAGAATAAGGGTACCCACTTTCTTCTGTAATCTATTTTAGATTTGAACTCTCACCAAAAAAGGGCTGAGAGGTCGGGCACCTAGCTGGCAAGCCCAGGCTCCTCGCCTCGGGCGAGGCGTATCGCCGGATCCTCTTCCGGGAAGATGAGGAGCTCCTCGATGGCCGGGAGATGCAGCGCAGCCCAACCTCGAGCACCGGTCCCGTTGGGCGTTGCTTGGTCCCGAGTCGTTGGTCGGAAAACATGTGCGGCGCTCGGTTTAGGGGAAAACACACACGCAGACCCGTTTTGGGGGTGCTTCAAAGGGAAAAGGAACACCAGCAGTTGTGTGTTTGCCTTTGTTTGTTTCTCTTTTTGTGTTTTTTTTGGGGGGGCAGTTTGGCTGCCTCCATGTTTGCAAACACGTCCCCTGGAAAAGAGAGCCAAACTAAAGGTCCTTTCAGGAGACAAGCATGAATGTAGCGTAGTCAGCGGCTAACAAATCTTGGCCACCCCCGACTTTGTGCGTGCCGCACCGCCTTGTCAAATCCAGGTTGACTACTCCGGGGTCAACAGTACGTGAGCCATTCCACGGGCCAGGTGCCATGCAGAAACAGGCCCCGCTGTTGGCAGTTTATTTTGAAGGGACCAGACAGAGATCGAAACCAGCTCCAAAAAAAGGAAGCCCACTGAGTGTGAGCAACGTCGATCTCCGAGCAGCTGTCTTGCATCTTGAAATCCTGAATCTCCATCGATTGCTCTGGGCGCGTCGAACACCGCGCCGAGGTCAAAGGTTTGCCAGAGGCGAAGGTGGCAGCCGATGCGCGGCTGCGCCAAAAGGGGCGGATTGAAAAAGGTCGGCTTGAAATTCAGCCGATGAACTCTACCTCTATAACTGGGAGCCAAAAGTGCCAGCCGTCACGCCTGGAAGACTTCCGCGTTTCCTTTGTGTTGGTCTTTTTTTTCGACAAATCGCTCAAGATCGATTTTTCCTGGCCAACATTTCTTGTGCCAACTCCGCACTCTCAACATCTGTTCATCTTTGGCCAAGCCGAAAGGCTGGCCATTTCCTGAGACCCCATGGGCCCTGCGGCTTGGAAGCGGTAATTACCACGGGATCCTTTGATTTCGAAATCAAAAGCCAAAAAGGCGTTCCCCCCCTCCCCCCCACAAAAGAAAAACAAAAACCAAAAAAACAAGAGACATGTCCTTGTGCGTGTGATCGTTTCTAATTTGGGACACTCTGGTAGACATAATTCCGTGGAGAGTTTTGCCCACCCCCTTGGGAGGGTAGTATCAACATGCATACAGATGAATCAGCCGTACCCCGCATTGAAAATTACCCGCTACAAACAATTATCGCCCAGTGGATCGAGCTCCCACCTTTCCCAATATCGACGGGCGCCCCCAGTGGACCGATGCTACCAGGAAGGAAAAATATCGACGGACCCCGGATCCAAACGGATCCAAAGTGGTCCGAAAAGCCAAAGGAGATACTTTGTGTGCCTCCCACTGATCACCGGAATGGCTTCAGAAAGGAATTGGAGGGCCCCGGTGGCCGAAGGCCCGAACAGGGACCTGGAGCTTTCTATCCGAACCCATCTCTCACACTGCAAGTCTCAATTCCATCCAATGAAGCTCAGCGGCCAGTAGAGTAGGTAACCCTTCCTTTTCATCTTGGATATTCAAGGGTTCCCTTTCTCGCCTATTCTACAGGACCCTTTCAGGGCTGAGCTTTCATAACTTTGTCGTAGAAACAGCTAGTCAACCCACACACACACACACACACAAAGGCTTCATCCCAAGAGGTGCTAAATCAAATGAACAATATGGCCGTGGGTCAAAACCAATGGTACCATTTTGGGGTGGGTGCACCACCCGTTTTGGTCAATTTTAGTGGGGATTGGGATGTTCACTGGGGGTACGATTTGGATTTTCACCCACACCCATATACATTCAACCAGACCCTTGACTCTCCCTCACGCCGTGCCGCACAAGCTTTCGCCGCGATCCGAACTCTAAGCTATGTTTGTGGCATCTGGACTCCTCCGGGCAAGCGGCATGGAGTCGAGCTCTGCATCCTCCCGCTGGAGAACCGTCCACTTGCCATGTCTCTGAAAAAAACCACTGAAAGCCCAGCAGATCCAGGCAAGCCACTTTTGTTGGCAAGCCCAGTGGAATGTCTTACATGATGGCTCCCTTACCTATTACAAAAACAGCTGGATCCACAGGGGAAAACGTTCAAACAATTCATTCCGGCGACTTGCCGAGCTCTTCTTTGATTTCTCTTTGCTTCTGAAAAAATCGACAAGCCGGCGCGCCCGGGCAAGAAACCCTTCAAGTTTTCTGCTCAGGGCGATCGAAGCCGTCTGAGGGAACGCCCCCGTCACTTATACTTCTCTAATTCGCTTCTTGCCAATCATCTCAGCTGCCTTGTTCCTCAAGCGCAGGAGAAGAAACCCGGCCAAAGGGGCGACATGTGTCCAATGGTTTCGTCCAGGGCCCTACTGTGCAAACCCAAAAGGGTCCCTAGACCTTATTAGGTCTGATTAGGAGTCTCCCAGGCTGTTGGGATTGGGGATGGAGCCTCACGAGGCAAACCAAGCAACGAACTGAACCCAACTAAGCAAACAAACACAACAACACGTATACCAACAAGCACAAGCGCAAACATGCAGCACCCTAGACAACACAAACAAGTGCACACACACAGCACACACACAGCGCGCACACACAACCACACAAACAATTAAACACACAAACAAACAAGCAATTAAACACACACCAACTCACAAGCAACTAAACAACAAACAAGCAAACAAGCAAGCAAGCAAGCAAACAAATAAGGAAGGACAGCAATAAATAAATAAACTAAGAAACAAGAAACAAACAAGCAAGCAAACAAATAAAAGAAAGCACCAACACACACACACAAATGCAAACAAACACAAACACAAACAAACACATGCACAACCACAAAAACACAACCGTCACACGCACATAACCACACATATGCATATAACAACAAGCAACCACAGACGCAAAGGCGTATATATAGACCCAAACTCAAACACAGCAACTTGCAAAAACAAAAACAAAAAAACAACACATAAAGCAACAAGAAACCACACAACATTCCAAATAACACCCACACACACAAACACGAAAGCACAAACACAAGCACAACCACACAACCACACAAACACACACACACACAAACACACAACCACACAAACACACAACCACACAAACACACAAACACACAAACACACCAACACACAACCACACAACCACACAACCACACAAACACACAAACACACAAACACACAAACACGCAAACACACAAACGCACAACCACACAAACACACAAACACACAAACACACAAACACACAAACACACAACCACACAACCACACAACCACACAACCACACAAACACACAAACACACACAAACACACAACCACACACACACAAACACACAAACACACAAACACACAACCACACAACCACACAACCACACAACCACACAAACACACAAACACACAAACACACAAACACACAAACACACAAACACACAACCACACACAGAAACACACAACCACACAAACACACAAACACACAAACACACAAACACACAAACACACAGAAACACACAACCACACAACCACACAAACACACAAACACACAACCACACAAACACACAACACACACAACCACACAAACACACAAACACACAAACACACAACCACACAAACACACAAACACACAAACACACAAGCACACACACACACACACACGGTCAACACTCCTTATGAAGCTCATGGTCACAGCTCCAGCGCTGGGAACCCTGAAGCTGGTCCCAATTCACAGGGTCCATGACCATCCCTACCGGATTTGACATGTTTTGTCCATGACACCAGACGGGTGGGAAAAGCACACACACATACACACACCAAAGCGCAGCCGAAACACAAAGTCACACTGACACCCACACCCACACCCACAGAACCACACGCAAACACGTAAAGACCCAAAGATTTCGCAGACGTGAAGCTGAAAGCATCTCAAAGCCTTCTCACCTTTCCGCTGGGTGAGTTTCATTGGCTCAAGTCCCTAAACCAATCTAGACCGTTTGTCTGAACCGAATTGAGGTCCAACAAATGGGCTCCGTTTGGAGCTTTGCACACCTGATTCTGTGCGAGCGAGCGGAACCCGTGTATTCTCACCTGCACGAAGGATCTTACAAAAGGTAAAGCTGTTGTGCCCTTTAAATAAAGATGGACCAAAGCCGGACCTAAACAAAAAAGCGGGGGGGGAAACAAAAAAGCAAAACAAAAACAAACAAAACGGGTTTGGTCAACTTCGATTCGCTTCCCGATGGGCTAGCTGAATCCGAGGTGCTGAGCCTCTCGTTGCTCTATGAGCACCTGCATCCGGCTTTTCACGGCAGGAACGTCCTCTCCAGCAGCCGAGGGAAAAACATGGCGACGAACAGAAAACAACAGCAGCTAAACAAGGGCTTCAGGAAAAAACAAAAAACAAAAACATGGTGTAGAGAAAGAAAAAGGGAACAACAATAAAGCAGCAGTACCCTGAACTGTGAAGCCCCTGGTAACAAAAGAGCGCAGCGCTCGGCAGCGCGTTTTCTGCTTGCACAGGTCCTCCAGGCATGCCATAAAGTGGCCTGAGAGCGGATGGAGAAAATCCAGGGACTTTGCTTCTATCATTGTTATGACGTTGCTTCTAAGGTTTCCATAAGGCTCCTAAAAAACCATTGTGAACCCAGGAAGTCGACCCTACTTAAAACAGCCAGTCAACACTTTCAGGCACTGCTCATGGTCGTATTAGCATTAGAATTCTTGCCAAGGACTGGTTGGCACAGAAAACTCCGTGGCCCGACTTTCACGGAATCGAGCACACGGGGCTGTGGCTAAGTTTGGCTAAGTTTTAGTGGGTATTTGGATTCATTTCAGTATTGGTGTCAGGGTCTTTGTGGGTTTTGCTGAGTTCAACTACAGGTTTTGGCCAAGTTCCTGTAGTTTCCTGCAGCTGGGTTTATGATGCTTCTGCACTGTTCCAGAAGAACACTCAGCAGTGACGCGCCGAGCCAACTCGTCAAAGGAAGTTTAACAAGAAACTTCCGTAGTACTGGAACTAAGTGAGCTAGCTGCTTTGACATATAGCTATGACAGGTAGCTAGCATGACAAATAGATAGCTTTGACATATAGCTAGCTTGACAGATAGATAGCTTTCCAATAGGCTGCATGACAGATAGATAGCTTTGACATATAGCCAGCTTAACACATAGATAGCTTTCTCAAGTATCGATTTCGTGGCAGGCGCAGCACTTTCGCAAGCACTCTCTGCGAGCTGGGGGATGGCAAGATGCAGAAAACGTTGGCGCTGTGCGTGAATTGGGCTTCCGGACAGTGCGCAAACCACCTCGGCTGCGACGCCTGTACGGAGGCGGGTGCGGAACGGGTTCGGAACGGTCTCGGAGACGGGACCATTGGCACGGCCGCGCGAAGGTTTCGCAAGGTTTGAATTGCGTGGCAGGCGCAGCACTTTCGCAAGGTCAAGTGTAGATTTCGTGACAGGCGCAGCACTTTCGCAAGGTCAAGTATCGATTTCGTGGCAGGCGCAGCACTTTCGCAAGCACTCTCTGCGAGCTGGGGGATGGCAAGATGCAGAAAACGTTGGCGCTGTGCGTGAATTGGGCTTCCGGACAGTGCGCAAACCACCTCGGCTGCGACGCCTGTACGGAGGCGGGTGCGGAACGGGTTCGGAACGGTCTCGGAGACGGGACCATTGGCACGGCCGCGCGAAGGTTTCGCAAGGTTTGAATTGCGTGGCAGGCGCAGCACTTTCGCAAGGTCAAGTGTAGATTTCGTGACAGGCGCAGCACTTTCGCAAGGTCAAGTATAGATTTCGTGGCAGGCGCAGCACTTTCGCAAGCACTCTCTGCGAGCTGGGGGATGGCAAGATGCAGAAAACGTTGGCGCTGTGCGTGAATTGGGCTTCCGGACAGTGCGCAAACCACCTCGGCTGCGACGCCTGTACGGAGGCGGGTGCGGAACGGGTTCGGAACGGTCTCGGAGACGGGACCATTGGCACGGCCGCGCGAAGGTTTCGCAAGGTTTGAATTGCGTGGCAGGCGCAGCACTTTCGCAAGGTCAAGTATAGATTTCGTGGCAGGCGCAGCACTTTCGCAAGGTCAAGTATCGATTTCGTGGCAGGCGCAGCACTTTCGCAAGGTCAAGTACAAAATTCGTGGCAGGCGCATCACTTTCGCAAGGTCAAGTACAGAATTTGTGGCAGGTGCAGCACTTTCGCAAGGTCAAGTGCAAAATTCGTGGCACGCGCAGCACTTTCGCAAGGTCAAGTACAGATTTTGTGGCAGGCGCAGCACTTTAGCAAGGTCAAGCACAGATTTGGTGGCAGGCGCAGCATTTTTGCAAGGTCAACTTTCGCAGCCGGGGCTCGAAAATCGCAACTTTTAAGTACGAAAGTAGTACGCGAAGTCAACTTTCGCAGCTGGGGCTTGAAAATCGCAACTTTTAAGTACGAAAGTAGTGCGCAAAGTCCACTTTCGCAGCCGGGGCTTGAAAATCGCAACTTTTAAGTACGAAAGTAGTACGCAAAGTCCACTTTCGCAGCTGGGGCTCGAAAATCGCGACTTTTTAGTACGAAAGTAGTACGCGAAGTCCACTTTCGTAGCTGGGGCTCGAAAATCGCAACTTTTAACTACGAAAGTAGTACGTGAAGTCCAGTTTCGCAGCTGGGGCTCGAAAATCGCAACTTTTAAGTACGAAAGTAGTACGCGAAGTCAACTTTCGGGGATTGAACATCGCAACTTTTAAGTGCAGAGAAAGATGGGTAGATAGATAGATCAATAAACAGATATAGAGATAGCTAGAGAAATAGATAGAAAGAGATAGAGAAACAGAGATAGACAGAGATAGATAGATTTGTAGATAGATAGACAAATAACTAGCTAGATAGATAAAGAGATAGAGAGATAAATAAATAGAGAGGTAGATAGATAGATAGGAGATAGAGAGGTAGATAGATAGGTAGATCTATAGATAAATCGCAACTTTTAAGTACGAAAGTAGTACGCGAAGTCAACTTTCGCAGCTGGGGCTTGAAAATCGCAACTTTTAAGTACGAAAGTAGTGCGCAAAGTCCACTTTCGCAGCCGAAAGTAGTACGCAAAGTCCACTTTCGCAGCTCAACCTCGAAAATCGCGACTTTTTAGTACCAAAGTAGTACGCGAAGTCCACTTTCGTAGCTGGGGCTCGAAAATCGCAACTTTTAACTACGAAAGTAGTACGTGAAGTCCAGTTTCGCAGCTGGGGCTCGAAAATCGCAACTTTTAAGTACGAAAGTAGTACGCGAAGTCAACTTTCGGGGATTGAACATCGCAACTTTTAAGTGCAGAGAAAGATGGGTAGATAGATAGATCAATAAACAGATATAGAGATAGCTAGAGAGATAGATAGAAAGAGAGAGAAAGAGACAGAGAAACAGAAAGAGAAAGAGAAAGAGAGAAAGAGAGAAAGAGAGAAAAAGAGAGAGAGAGAGAGAGAGAGAAGCAAGGGGCCAAGGACAGTTCTCCAAACTATAGTTGTTCACTGCTTTGAAACTTCCGCCCCCCGGCTCTGCCGGACCTTACTTGTACCCATACCACAAGATACTAGAAGATACCCATGGAGAATCCCTTGCTTTGGTATGGCTCACATACCCTCAGCAAGGTAAAAATACCTCAAACCCATAGTGCCCATGATAAATCGCTGGAGAAAAAAAAGAAAACCGAGCGGTGCATGCAGATCTGGAGATCCACTTCCTGGATTTGCCGCCCCCCCCCCCACCCAGCGGCTTTGGCTTCCTGGGGCCTCAAGTCTTAGGCTCATTTGTCCAGACCGGATGTGAAAATCTGATCCCTGGAGCCTCAACGGGGTAACCCTTCCCAAGCCAATGGTCTAACCCATTTGACCCTGGTAGGTTTCACGGAAAACCGTTTGTCCAAAAGGTATAGGAGCCTCAAAGCCGTGTCAAGAGCACTGAAGCGGGGTTCGGTGGCTTCAACCATTTTGCCAAACGAGCTTGAAGTGCATTTGGTGAAGGTGGAACTTCTCATTGAAATTCATGGCAGCTGAACGAATTCGAGGGGATCAAAGCCATCCAAGGTTCAAGGGAAACCACCCAGGTTCTGACTTTAACCCCCAACCTCAGGCGGAAGGGATCCTTTGGACATCAAGGTGGGGCTTTGTTCACCATTTCTCAGCTTCCCGCCTGGTTTGGAGCGCGGTGGTGAAGGGGCGGTTTTCCATTTGCCCTCCAAGAACTGGGGGGTTCAAACCCAAATCCAAACCACCGGGAGTGGATTGAAAGGAATTCATCGCCGGCCTGTCCTAAGATCTGCTGAAAGTTTTTTTAAACTTTTTGTGGCCATAGTGGAAACTAGGACGAAACAAACAACAAAAAGGCACTACACTATATCTATGAAGTCAAAAAGCTAAAAAGCCAAAAAGCCAAGAAGCTCAACAGCTAGGAAGCTCTAAGGCGAACAACCTCCTCCGGGTTCGTTGGTTGAACCCCCCGGCTCGTTTCGAAACGAAAAACATCTCCCCGCGGGGTTCGCCCGGGCGCTGTGCCGCAGCTCCAGCACGTAGGCCAGGTCGGAGGCCACGATCACGGAGGCGCTGGCGTTGGTGCCCTTCAGCAGGGTGTACCTCCGCCACTTCGATTGGATTCGGGCGCTTGGGGCAGTTTTCGGCGGAAAAAACGCGGGAGGGGGGGGGGGGGGGGTAAAAAGAGAGGCGAAGCAAAGCCAAGGAAGATCTCTCTGTCCTGTTTTCTTCTGATATGTTTTTGGGGGGTCCCTGATTATGGCACCCCTTCCAATGCATGGAGCATTATTTTACCGTTGAGGTTGCCTTGATTTGAAGAAAGTTCTTTGCAAGAAAGCTCGCTAAATATCAATACGGGACTAACGGATTGCAAAAACACTAAAAGACATCCTCTAACAGGGAAGCCAATGTCTGAGTCGACATGCGTAGAGGGTTGTATCCCGAGGAGCGACAGCACATAGGGTCAATTTGCTGATCCTACTACCGACCTGAGAATCAGAGAAAGTCGTCCTGCCATGTGAGCAACAAGCTAACACGCGCCACCAGATGAACCAAGAACTGTGAAGCCCATCTCCGAGTCGACATGTTTTCTTCATAACCCAAGCGTTGCGGACACTTTGGCTTTTTTTGGGGCTGAAGCAAAGCAGCTGGGAATCCAACGACTTTGGGTGGGCCATCTTGTACAAGGTAGTCTTTCATGCTCGTGTCAAGCCAAATCCACCCCTTCAAATGGGGGGCTTCTCAAAGGGTTGGTCCTCCAAAATAGTTTGTCCTTTTTGGGTGTCCCTTCAAATGCCACCAACAGGGAGTTCCACCATTCTCAGAACCTGAAAAACCGTGCCAGGATTGCCACGGTCCATGATCAAAACCCTGGTTCGGAACCCTAGTGGCACAAATCCTCATAGGTTTATCATGCCGAAGCCCAAAGGTCCTTTGACCTGAGACAATGCAGGAACACCAAGGCACGGCAAAAAGGTGAGCATCGCCGGCGACCCGTAAACTTACCCCTTTTGTCTTAGAAGGAGATCACCAGCTTTCTAAGACGTGGCGTTTTGGCCTTGAAAAAGTAAGACATTGACTTTGGCGATCGCTTGGTTTCCTTCAAGGCTCCCTCAAGATTGGATCAAAACGCCCGTTTGCCAACCTGAAGGGAGCTTGTGGAAACGTCCAAACCCGCAAACAAGCAAGTGCGCTTCTAGGGCAGGAACCAGGGCATACACACGCACATCAAGAAAAATCGTAGGGCAAGCATGAATCGTGAGTTTGCATGCCATGAAAGAAAGGGAGATCCGGTTATGTTTTCTAACAAGGAAGACGTTATCACCAACCATGTCCAAATGGTCCAACCACTTACAGATTCATACACCCAGGGAACCTGCCATGGGCACTTCCGGGCTTGCGAAAACAAAAACAGGCGTGGTCTGCTTTTTTTTCCAAGGGAAAGCCAAAGACCCTGGGGCGTTGAGTTTGCTTTTCACGCCCCTATCAACCAGGGGGCTTTTCATAGGTCAAACTCAGTGGCAAAAGGATCTGCCTAGGTGCCCTTTTGAAATAGTTGGATTCTACCGGTAAATGATTAGCCAACTGAAGCCAGTGACATCTTCAGGGAGATTCAGTTTGTTATTTTATGCTTGTGTTCGAAACTCCGGAGCTTCTGGGTACGCAGCTCAGACTGCTTTAGTTTAAGAGAAAGTGGCTTTCCCCGGCAACAGGAATGGAACAATGTCAGGTTCCATGTTGATTGTGGGTATCGTAAGTTTGTCAGTTCCTCTTGAAGGTATGCCAACCTTGTTCCACACAGGTGTCAAAAGGAACCACCCTGTTCCAAACGACCTTCGGGTCGGCACATAGGCGCTGTTTGGACCTCATCTAAGAAGCCAGCTACAGTAAAGTGGCCAAAGGGACACTTATGTTCCTAACAACAGCAGGACCAACAAAGTGAGTTCAAGCACATCTAGCTGTACGCCACCAGTCTGACTGCAATATGCGTGTTTCCTCCACCCGTTCAGCTACAGTTGGTCCAAACACAAAAAAAGAAATAACACCTACAGCTGGACCAAACAGGGTTGAATTTTTGATCCAAGCGGGTAAGTTGTTCGAGGGTTCCATCCTTGGGGGTTTGGGGTGGTTTTGATCGGCTTGGTCCGAGCCACAGGCCAATCACCTGCCCCGGGCCAACGGTGGCGATCTCCTCCCCGTGCACGGAGACTGACAGCGTCCCATGACCTGTCCCAAAAGAAGTCTGCGGGTGGTTGGTTTGTTCGCCCTTCTCCCAAAAAGCACCTGGCAAAAATAGGCCTGCTTTGCTTTGAGGGTGCCTCTTCTCGTTTTTGGGACGTGTTTTCTAAGGAAACCACAAGCAAACCACCATTTTGGAGGGGTTCCCTCGCTTTTTCCGCCCTCGGGGTGGGGATTGGGCAAATTACTCACCAGTCCCCCAAAACGCTGCAGGGAAAGTAAAGCGTCGTCACCCCTAAGGGTCTATGGGGCAAGGTGTCCGGATTGGATCGAAGATTCTACCCGACACGGGGAGAACCCGTGTTCGGGGCAACCTCTACCCACCTCCCAAAGTTGTTTTGCAAGTGTGTAGGGATCCCAGTGATTTCATTGCACCAAACGACCCAACTAATGACAACAAGTCAAAAGGAAAATGGCTCGCTGAATAATGTTGACCCCGTACCAATCAGCCCCAGTTTATTCATAGGGGAACACCCTCTTATTTACAATCTGGGGTTGATTGATATGGGCTCAACATTATGCAAGACTCAAAAAAGACAAGTCACCAAGAGGAAACACCCAACGAAGGAAAGCGATCGTACACGAGAGGCTGCGCCAGACAGGAATTTGCCAATTTCATCAGGTTGCGTGACCACACCAATTGGACGTCTGGACGAGACTCCCAAACAGTGTATATACTCCCAAAATCCCCAAATAGGGAATGGTGCCTTCAAAAGGACATCGATCCAGGCACCCATTGGGAGGAGCGTCAGGTCAATTGCAACTTTGGGGAGCTGAGAAAGCTATGCAAAAGCTTTGAACAATTTGGATCGGTGGTAGCATATATGAATCCCTGAAGCAAAGCCGAAGACAATTGGACATTGGGACGGCGCCACGTCAAATCAAAACCACATGGGTGTGTCTTTTTCCTTTTGTTTAGTGGTTTTGAAGGGACTCCAATAGGAACACCACCGTTCTGGAGGGGTCCTCCAAAACAAGACACCATAATGGCAAGCCTTCTCACTAGGCATGCTTGTTTCAGTGTCCGGAAGCCCAAAACGAAACCCAGATTCCACTCTCGGAACCTGGTCATTCGGGTCTGTATTCCAATTAGGGATCCTTCGCACATGATTGATGTGGGATTTATGCAACCGCCAACAACCTGCGGAATCAAAATTCAGAGCCAGAAAGTATATCTTGGAACCGAGAATGGTGGTGGGAAATAATCCTAAAACCGCGATACAAGCCTGGATCATCCTTGTGGCTTGTCTTTGTTTGTATCACAGAAAGTAGGCCTAAACACCGTAAAGCCGTAACATGAATATTGATCGTGGCCCTATCTGCCGTGGTATTTTGCTATGTCAACCCTAGACTGGTATGCTACCTGCTTACTCATTAGTGAGTCAGGGGGTGGGTCAAGCTTGGGCCAACCCGTTGCTCAAATATGTTGAGGCCGCTATTATTTGAACAACCTCATTTTCATTCCTCATAGAGGACCAGGGCCTGTTGGCGTAAACAAATATTCCCCAACCCTGGCAGGAGCATGGACGCCAACCTTACGTTCCTTGTCCTTAGTTTCTTAGTTTGGTATTCCCCAACAATAGAGAACTAATACTTTTTGGGCTCAGGCAGCTTCTTAGTTTGGTATTCCCCCGAAACTGAACAACTACCTTTTTGGGCTGAGACATCTGCTGCCAAAAGGCCTACCACGAACAAGGCGTCATTCTCGTGGCCCTCCTCTATCCTCAGGCTCGCTGCAAGAAGGTCACTGGGTTACGCCCTTATTTGGCCTTCGTTCCACGCAATAAGGCTCATGAGCGTCTCACCTTGGGACAAGGGGGCTACTTTTGGCGGGCTTTAGACTCTATAAATGTGTGTGTTTTGTCGATCGGTACCGGAAAATGTTTTTTTTTGGACTATTGCGAGGACTCAGTGGCTAAATGTGTGTGTGTGTGTGTGCGTCGGTACAGGTGCTCTTTCTAGTCCTCCATCCTTAGCAGGATCCAGTATTCAGACGCATAGCCACATTTGGGTGTGTTGAACTAAGAAAGGACAACAAAGAAATTGGAACACCTGAGCGAGCTGTGGGCAAGTGAGCTTAGGAATATGACTTTCCGGAACACTCAGCGAGTCAGCCACAGGTTTTGAGCCGTGGCTCGTTTTATTGAACTCCGGTGCTTTGACACTGCACTACATAAATGAACACGAAGGAACAGTCTAGAACTCGCACGACAGGGGTCTTCGCTTACAGAAAACCACAAAACACTCAAGGGCAAAGTGATAGAAAAGAACGACGGTTGACAAGAATCGGAGAACAAAGTCTGGAATCCAAGTTCCAACATTTCAAGTTCCAAAAAAAGAGTCTCACTTTCCCACAGAGTTCAAATACTAAGCAAATCTATGGGGGCATGACCGAATCAGTCTACTGGGTCACCAGGAAGTTTAGTAAATTCCCATGTGGTCATGACTGAACATTGACCGAAGGGAACCAAAAGCTTACCAGATCGACTTTGAACACGTGATGACTACACTTGGAGTTGTCGAATTGGCAGTCCCATCTACACAAACTACCTCAAAAGGAAGCATGTGGTATTCCCAAGAGCAATCCTTGCAACTTGTCCGGAACGAGCCTCCGCGAACCACCAGACCCCACTTGTGAAAGCATATGGCACCAACTCAACTTTTGGTGGGGAAGTAACGCGAATCATGGAACCAACAGAAGAAAGCGTGCGACTTTCACAAGGAGCAGCCGCAGCTCAATTTGTGGTGTCACGCTAAGCAGGAGGCGAACCAGTACAACCCACAAGAACCATGTGCTGTCCGAACCAACGCTGCCCCAAGAAAGAGGAGGGGTGGGGGGCTCCCAATTCCATTTTCCCAGTTCTTCCCCTCCAAAAACAAAATACAAAAACAAATAAATAATAATAATAATATATATATATATGTATATTCGAGATTCCTGGATCATTCCACTCGGGAATTCGGGGTAAACCTATCCATGAAGACAAGACTCAGCACAGTGCCTTTTCGAGCAAAGACCTTGGAGCCAAAGGACAGCCTGCAGCTTTTGCCGAGTCGAACGGCTTTGGACTCGAATCCGGGACGAATGGGGTGTGTACCTTTTTATGCGGCGAGGTATAGCTGTTTGAGGTCTTTGATTCTAAGACAAACCGTTTTGGCCTGTGGCCTTACTAAGCCCTAATTTTGGGGGTGTCTGTGGGGTTTCGGGTGGTCAAGAAAACACCCCAGCGACTCGCATGGAACCCACCCAACAGGCTCTCTTCGGAGAATGGTCTGAATAGAAACCTTGCGGCGGGGCTTTCAGGAACCTGCCTCAGAGGTTGGAGTAGTTTGGCTTTTGCAAGCCTGGGCCCACTTCGTTTGAATGTGGTAAAATCAACCAACTTTTGCTCCTTTCGTGAGGAAAAAAAGACAAATCGTTGACCTGTTGCTTGCCAACATGGTCCATCCCAAAAGCAAGTGAAGGGGTGAGATTGCTTCGCACCTGGGTAAACGCCCTGCCTGTGGATGATATCAGTACCGACGCCTTTCAGCAAGTAGCATCCCTCCTGCAGAGACGGAGAGCTGACAATTCTGCCCGACCTGTATAAATTAATGGTTTTCTACATGTGAATTTGCAGAGAAACGTTGGAGCTTGTGGCCTTTGCATTCCATCTCTGTTGGCAGAGTAGAATTTTTGGGCTGCCTCAGCTGCAAAAATGCTGGAAACCAAAAAGGTCGAAAGGTTGGACAAGTCTCAGGTGGCCAGAGATGTGCTTGGCTTCTCAGCCACTGTTGGTCTGGCTCCCGTTCGACCAATCGCCGCAGTTTGGGCCGAAACTTGGATACGGGACTCCGGTTCCGCTTGCGCTGTCGATCTCATCGTTTCGTGGCCCGGACATTTGCCGACCTCGGAGTCCGCAGATGCTGAAAGGTGTCCTGTGCAAGCCTTGCCACCTAGAGCCCGGGTCTTCGAAACCTCCAGGCCAGGTTTTTTGGAACATGGCACCCCGAAGTGAGCGGCTTCCAATTAAACCGATCGGTTACCAGCCCATAGACGAACTTCTCGGGCGAAGTCACCTTGCCAGTTGGTGGTTTGGCTTTAGTTGGACCGGTTGGAAGGGATCTCTCAAGTCCAAATCCAAACCATCAAGGGTAACCTGAGCAGGATTGCTCACATCCGCCGACAAAAACCAACAAATCCAAGGACCAAAAAAACAAATCAGAAAAGAACAAAACAAACCAAACCAACAAATCCGCGAAACAAAGAAAACCAAACAAATCTGAGAAACAAGCGACCGAAGGAAAGGAAGAAACGGACAAAAACAAAACACATCCGAGAAACGGGGGGGGGGGGGGGAAGTCAAAAAAGGAAAATTGGAAAGAAACCAAACAAGCAAATCCGCGAAACAAAAAAATCCACAAACAATCAAGCGACAAAAACACGAAAAAAGGAGAAACAAAACAAGATTGGAGCCTCCATGAGGCCCAGGAAGTCGACCTTGCCCGCGATTGTCCACATTTGGTCATTCCAGTTGTGCTCGTGGATGTAGGCGAATTCCCTCTCCTGGGCATCTTTTAGTTGGGATATGGGATATCAGAAACAATCTGGAGGCTGTCATTGAAATAGGTTTTGGATCTGCGATACGGGTCAAGGCACAGACATGGAGTCTTTTGCGCCAGAGGAAGGAAGGATACGGGGAAAAAGGAGTTTGGAGGCTTTAGGTGCCCGAGTCTCACCTTTCACCTCTCCAAGTCGAAGATGGTTTCCACCCCCAAACCAAAGCTACGACCCAGAGGTTGAATCGGAGATCCTGCCACCGGCCACCGGACGAAGGGTTTGGGGCTAGTGTTCATGATGTGTTCCCGGAAAACAGGAAGCTAAGCCTGGCGATTGACTTGAACATGGGGCGAACAGGGCGAGGTTGTGTGGTTCTGCTACTTTTAGGTACGTTTGCAAGCAAAAGGGTGCGGGTTTGGGGAATACAGACATGCATTCATGCATGCATGCATTTGTCCGTTCCTGCCTTCTTTTCTTTCTTCCACCGTTTGTTCGCTCCTTCATTCGCGCATTCATTCATTCATTCATTCATTCATTCATTCATTCATTAATTAATTCATTCAATCATTCATTCATTTATTCATTCATTCATTCATTCATTCATTCATTCATTCATTCATTCATTGATTATTG
This sequence comes from Effrenium voratum, assembly GCA_963377175.1. Classification (NCBI taxonomy): domain Eukaryota; class Dinophyceae; order Suessiales; family Symbiodiniaceae; genus Effrenium; species Effrenium voratum. Next base: position 327,832 of record CAUJNA010003816.1, read on the forward strand.
ATTCATTGATTCATTGATTCATTGATTCATTGCTTCATTGATGCATTGATTCATTGATTCATTGTTTCATTCATTGATTCATTGATTCATTGATTCCTTGATTCCTTGATTCCTTGATTCCTTGATTCCTTGATTCCTTGATTCCTTGATTCCTTGATTCATTGATTCATTGATTCATTGATTCATTGATTCCTTGATTCCTTGATTCCTTGATTCCTTGATTCCTTGATTCCTTGATTCCTTGATTCCTTGATTCCTTGATTCCTTGATTCCTTGATTCATTGATTCATTCATTGATTCATTCATTCATGCATTCATTCGTTCCATTCCATTCCATTCCATTCCATTCCATTCCATTCCATTCCATTTCATGTGGTTTCGCTTCTTTTCGTTTGGTTTCATGTCATTTCATGTCATGTCATTTCACTTCATTTCGCTTCATTTCATTCATTCAGAAGCAAAGATAAGGGGTGGGAAGAACGGACCCTTTTAATACCAGCTACACACAAACAATTGTTTGCCTTACACAGGTGGTACATAGCCAAAAAGGCGATCGTAAACAGTTGCGCCCTTCGGGATCGACTAGTTTGAAACACGGGTTGGCCTCGACATTGACCCGTGTTCTTTCCATCCCCCCCCCCCCCGGTTCCCTCCCCCGCTCGACCGCGAACACGTGGTTGGGGCAAGTGTAATCCCCTTCCAGGCACAGGACGAGAATCCTTCAGGTCTAGACAAGCGCGCAGGTGCCCATTTCGCCGAAACCATGACATCATACCCATACGGGCGTGTGGTTTTCCAAGGACACCAACAGGAAAACACCCCCCATTTTGCGGGGTTCCCATACCAAACAAACACAAAATTGCAGGGGTCCAAATAAAAAAAATAGCAACATCGCCATTTGGGGCATCCATAGCTCTAGGTCCTCCAGTAGAGAGATTAAAATAAGGGTACCGACCTTTTTCTTTCTTTTTTCGGTGTAGTCTAGGAGAACCCCCCAACCAAAAAAGTTGGTCAAAGGGCACTTGGCTGAAAGACCTAGAGCTCCCAAGCTCCCGAGGCGCGCCGGTCGTGCTGCACTCCAGGGGAGCTTTCGGCGCGGAAAGGAGCGCTTTGGGCGCGTGCGCGCGGCGACGTCCTGCTCGGAAGTGGGTCGAACGCAAGGCTTTTCGGTCACGCGTGGGGTATGGGAAAAGGGGCAACATGGGTGGTATCGGAAAAAAAAAAGAAAAATGTTCGTCTCAAAATTGGACTCGTTTCCCTCCCTTCCCCTGTAAAAAACTCGCTGAGCAGCCCTATATGCAGACCATGGTTTCAGTGTGACAAGAGCACCCTTTCAGGGCACCCTCCCCCGGGTCATATGGACAAGCCATGGATATCCCTGCAAGGGCATGGATGGAAGGCACTCTTTCTACTAAGCGATGCGGTCGATCTGTGGCCATGGTTACAACCACCCAAACTTTGTAGCTTGTTGTTTTCCTGCTGAACAGGAAACACACACTCAAATGTGTTCCCGACACGTTAAGGTTGAACAGAAAACAAAGGAACATAGAACAACCAAGCTTTGCAGCTAAAGTGAAATGTCTACATTATAGCTGCGGCTGGGCAAGGAAGGCACCTTCTCAACAAGGACAAGATGATAGATACAAATTAGGACAAACAGCATACATACTGATCTGCTTATGCTACCATCTTGTTAGATTCAACGGACTCAAATGAATGTGACAACGTTTCAAGAGTAAAACCTCATGAAGAGAGTTGTTTGGAGTTATCTGCAGTGAATGTGTTTCACTCAACGGATTTTGCTTTCTCACCCACCAAACAATATAAGGCATATTTACAAGCAAGAGGCATGCGTCATGGGCGAGGTCGCTTTACTGCAAGGGGTCGCCATAGTTGGTGTAGGCTCACTAATTATCAAGTTACTAACTTTGAATTTCCAACCAGCCCAAAGGGCCTGTTCATGGTTGTGGTAAATGACATCACGCTTTCTGTGATTCCAAAGTGGACTTCCATCCCTGACTACTTCTTCAATCTAAAGGGGGTTCTCTTGGTATCAAAGAAACATGCCCCTACCACCCACAGCTTTGCACAACCATGAACGAGCCGAGTCCAAGCGGTTGACATCTAGCCCATGCGGGCGGCCGCACGGTTGCAACGTGAGAACAAACTTCTCAAAGGAAGCTCCATGGAAAAAGCTTCTCATGTTCACTCGCCCAGCTTTGATCATCAGTCGCTATGTGTTGCTTTGCTTATCTGTTATATAATTTGTTTCCCTGGCCGCGCTTGAAATGCCCACCTGCTTTCTTCAACCTCCCAATCTTGCATCAAGAGATCCAGGCTTGGGTGTGGCCTTTGCTTGCAACTTACAGGGAAATCAAAAAAAACAACACCGAGGGCCAAGACTTGTTTTTCCTAAATCCCCCCCACCCCCGACCCACCCACCACCCACCCACCACCACCCACCCTACCCACCCCCCAAGACGAGGCTCCCATTTCACCCGACGCCTCGCCTGGTGCCTCGTCAAATTGCCAGGCCACCGGCGCGGCGAGGGGCGCCCATCTCCTCGGCCCAGAAGCTTTCGGCGGGCGTAGCACCAGAAAAGGCGCTGGCCGAAGTTGGTCTCCGGGAAAGACAGGCTGAAAAGGGTACAGCTACTTAAAAAAAACAAAAACATCTGCAGTCTGTTTCAAGTAAGACAAATCCACGAAAATCGACCCGTGAGGCTGCAAGATCTTCATGGGTTTGCGCAACGCCCGAATTGATGAGCTTCGTTCGGCCAATGTCCGGTCTCTGACACCTCCGGGTTGTAAAACCTCCCAGTGGGTTGGCCGAAGAACTTCTGCACTTGGGAACCCCGGATCTAAGTGGTCTGAATTTCAAGGAAACACCCCCCCATTCTCTCAAAATCAAGCAGGGCTTCTGCTTAACCCCTGGTTCCTATTGAAATGGTCTCAACAGTAGAAGGTCCACCTCAAAAAGCGAGTAAGAGGACTGCCTTCGTGGGGAACACACCCCAAACTCGGTTGTGAAATCTGCTCCCCTGCTAAAAGTGACTAACTTTTAGTGATGAAAACCCATGAGTTGGCAAAAAGTTAAAGTCCTAACATCCAAGCAAAATGCACCAAAGAAAAAATGGAAGATCTGCGCCGAAGTGCAACAGTCTGGAAGCTATCGCAGACCTCATGGCGGAGATCTCTCGAGCCACAACGCCCTGCGGTCAAACAGCCCACAAATTCCCCGTGGAACTGTCTGGACGTCTTCCTTGCTTTCAGATGAAGCGTGGCCTTCACTCCGTGGCGTCTACTGTGACCCTCCTATCCATATCCAATGTGGGAATGAACCCAGGATTCTCTCATTCCCATGCCGAGCACCAGCAAGCTTTGGAAGCGGTGTGTTCTATAAGGGTACTTGCCCTTGTCACAGTTTAGATGGACATGAAAGGACCACCCTATTCCGACACATACACATACAATACACTCACTTCCTGAGTGGATGGCACCAAAAAGTCCGAGCTTCGCCACACAAGTGATCCAAACCCGTCCAAACCCAAAAGGTATCAAGTCCATGAACTCAGCAAGTGAGTTTACCCCCGACTCCAAATACCCACTCTTTTTAGGGTATCATGTCGACCCTCTACTAAAAAAGGAGGTATTTACCTTGAAAAACCAGGTTTTCAAAAACCGTAGAAAACTGGGTATTTGGAGTAGGGGGTATTCTGATGAGCGATGAAAAGGAGAGCCATGGCAGCCCCAAATTTCTGACTGCGACCAGCTTCTATGACCTTCCCATGGCTCACCTTGCGAGTCGGTTCTGAAGTGGGTGTGAACCTGTCAATGCGACTTCGAGGGAGTGACAATCCACAAGAAATCTGCCCGAAACCCCCGGTAACCTCCATTTGCTGGTACCCTCCATTTGCGAAAGTCCCATGAAGAAAATGACAACAGTTCCAGTAGCTCATTGAATTTGAGCTCCCAATTCTGAAATTCAAGGCCCAGAACCCACTCCCCAATGAGTGCCTAAGGCCTTGTTTGGGGCCAACCGTCTTTTCAAGACTAGTCCTGGTCCAATCCAATCAATCGACTTGTTTCGTCAACTCCCTTCCGTGGATTTGCAAGAAATCTGTCACCAAAACCTGGTCACCCAGAAAAGCAACTGGTCAGTACACCACCTCAGTTGGTGAAAGGACCCAGAAATAAAAGGCAAAAGGCAAACCATTTGGGGCCATTGCTAAAAACGGACTAAGTCATAGAAACCCAAAGGCCAAAAGGTCGATTCGCTTTGGGCAAGCGAACCCAAGTGACTGGCCCAAACCCAAGTGGTCGTCAAGCCACCGATCGACGTCACGAGACTCGACTCCCCTTGTGGAGGGGCCCCATTTTGGGATTGATGGATGCCCTCGGCTGAAACTGACTGGGTTTAAGTCTATCTTGGAATCAAAACGTGTGTGTCTGTCTTCAAGCGGAGCCACCCTCTTGCCACCCAAAGAGGCTACTTAGTCTCAAGAAACGACAGACCCGCATGAAATCCTTCCACTGCCCACCGTCTGGTCGCACCCTGAGAGTACCCTCATACTCTGCGGCCTCCAGTCGCCACCCTGAGGCTCGCTTCGCCCCGCAAAATGGTCAGGGGTGAAACTCATGGCCTTTGAACACGGCACGTCCCCTTTGTTTAGAACTAGGTCCTCCAGTAGAGAGGTTAGAATACGGGTACCCCTTTTTCTGTAGTCTATTTTAGTAGGGTTCCGGAACCCTCCCGCAAAAAAAGCTGGTAAAAGGGCACTACTGGGGGGACCTAGAAAACAATCCCTTTTAAGGAACCAGCCCAAAGAACAAAACCCAACAGAAAAGGCTGTGGAAACAAGACACAAAACAACACGAGTCATCCCCCTTTGGTTCCTTTTGGAGAAACTCAAATGTATGGGAGATCTAGCACCCAGTTCCAAAAATGGGAAGGTGTGTCTCACCCAAGGTATAACCACATTAGTTAGATCGGGTTTGCCTCAAAATATGCTAAACTAGGGCAACCTGCTAAAAGATGCCGGGGTGTCCATTTTGTAAAACCAACCAAAAGGGTGCCCCCCACTCTCCCCCACCATTAAAACAACACACACACACACACACACACCAGTCCCTACGCTAAATTGTTGCTCTTCTGATTTTGCCCTCTTGGCCGACCGGCAAACAACCTCTTGCACCTGAAACAATCGCAAAAGTAGCCTCCATGTTCATGCGGATTCCTTGGAGTCACCACGCAAGTTTTAGCCTTTTTGAGCGGACTGGATTTTGTTTGGCCTGACTTAAACGAAGGCCGTGTGTCAAAATGGAGGTACTCCCCGCAAGAATGCTGTTTTGTCCTTTTGGCCCCCCTTACTGCGCTGGAGGAGGCAGCCTGAAGACCAACAAGTGCTCCAAGTCAGTGACTCGACTGAGGACATAGAGCGCCATCCAAAATTCTTCCCGCGGTATCTTTGGCGGCGTGGCGAGGTCGGCCATCAGGCCTGGCACTGTGGCGCCTTGCAGCCCGTACGCAGTGAAGGCAATGCAAATCGTGAACGGGAGCTGCGTGCGTGCAACAGTTGCAGGCTGGAAGTCGGGGCGGAATCGCCACGACCTGGTTCGTGGGCTGACGAAGAATGCGCTGGGCCCTAACGCAAGGTCTTTGATCCATGTCGCAGATCTCCCTCATGGCCCGGGCGGAAGGGCAGACCCGAGAGCGGACCAGGGAGGAATCGAACCCCGGACGGGGGGGGGGGCTGCTTTTCATTGGGTGCGATTGATTTTTCAGGGGTTGTGTTGAGGGACCACCCCCCGGACCCCCTTTCTTCCTATGCGTTGCTAACGCGAGCAAAACTCAAGGCAGCCTCCCCGAGGCTACCTTTCGTGACATTGCTACAATTCACCAATGACGGGTGGGCCTGCTAACTGACTACCACCTAAAATGGCAATGGACACTCCTGGAAGTGCACTGTTCCGTCATAGCTCGGTCCAATTGGTGGTTCGTTTTCGAGAAATCGACAACACATGGGTGTGTCTTGAAGGGGACCTCCAATACTGGAGTAGTGGAGGGCTTTCTGGGTAGGTTTCCTTTCACACAGCTCTAAAAGGGCACCAAACTAAAAGGCATCCAGAGGTCTGTGAGACACTGCTTTAATTGATTCAGGATAGTCACTTTCCAAATCATCTTCCTGGGCCTTCCACAGCCCGACGTCTGGCTGAACGGGCAGCCAGGTAGGACAAACCAGACATCTTCCAAGGCATCTCCAGGGGCGGTAAAGATCGGCTCCAGGGTGACACCCTTCTCTTCTCTGCGCAAAGAAGCTGTTTCTCAAAACAGGTCCACCAATGCCAGGGACCTTGCAAACCCCCCACCCCCCAGCCGCTCCCAAAGGGGTGGGGGTGAAGAAGTCTTAGGGGAGCCCGAATAAGCCCCTATCCCCTGTCGAGGTCTCACTTCCTGGACTGGTCAGAAAAAGTCCAGACTTTCTGAATTTTGTCCACACAAATGGTCTTCAGAAAAAGTTTACAGGCCGCAAGGGCCAATTAAGCCCCAAACCCTGAGGGGGCTTTGCGAGTGTCATTGGTCCCTGAAAATCACTCCCAGCCTGGATCGACTGCTTCCAGAACCTCGGGTCGCTCTCAGACTGAGATTCACTGAGATACGCCCAGAGACTGCCGAACATCGATGGATCAAGAGGATCCCCCGGCTCCATGGCTTGAGAGTAGGAAAAATCATGGAACTTGAGGAAGATCCTCACCCGGAAGTTCTTCCCAAAATGGAAACCTTTTGGGACAGCCAGAATGCTGACCAACCTACTGGTTGATGAATTCTGCGTGTCTCTTTGGAGGATACTGTTTTGTGTTGCTAAAGGGAAACCAAAAGGAACACCACCATTTGGGAGGTAAAATCAGGGGTTCCCCCCGGACAAAAATGAACGGGCGAACCTGAAAAATGGACCAACACCAAGAAACCAACATCTTAACAATAGTTTCGCTTTGGACAGGCAAGCTACTGGTTGGCTGGAAAAGTCCTCTTAAGCAGAAACAGGCCAACTGCTTGGGGTTCCCTTCTAGGATGACCACCCCACTCAACAAGTGCCAAAGCACTCCTTCAGCCGGGGTAGGTGGTCAAGGAATCCTCTTGAGATACTGTGGACGGACGAAATCCAATTGGCACCACGAGATGAAACCATGGTTGAGCTCAGACCGTTAGTTGGTACTTAAAGGGGAATCGTTTCTTAAGTGGTTCTCAAGGGAGTTGGTTCATCCACAGCAAGCATGACCATACCATGGCAACCATCTTGGCAGTTTTTTTTACCATGACGCCACACTATCGCCAAAGCCGTACCTCCTTCACGTGGACTTCCCAAAATCCCTTAGTAGGGTCTTATTGCAAGAAATCCATAATTGAGGGGAGCTTAGGGGTCGGGGGGTTCATTCTATGCATTTACCCCGACCTCCAGTGGCCATGGTGTTTAGGGCAAGACTTGCTTGCCTTCTCTTTCGAGCCATGTTGGCGAACAACCGACTGTTCTTCGCAGCCTCCAAAAGGGAGCAGAGGCGAACACCGACACCTGTTCACCCCCCCCCCCTCGATTTTCTGGAATAAGGAAATCCGCCATTTGTACAAGAATGTTGTTTTGGGAAAACCCGTGTAGGGTGTCCTTGCTTTGCAGGGCAAATCCCCCTGTCCAAAAGGCATCACTGCAGGTCATGTTGATTTGCCCATAGGAACCTCTTTTTTGGGAGCGGGACCCCCGAAACATCCATTTTAAAACGCTTGGTTTTGAAAGCGCATCCCAAGTTAGTCCCAAGTTTTTGGTGGGTCGGGCGGATTTAAAGAGCCCACTCCAAAAAACAGGAGGGAGGACATGTGACGCCTCAAACTGGTCCGTGGTCACAGCCTCCACATGCTGAGCCTCTGGCGAAGGAGATCGCGTGTCCTGGCCGAAGTGCTCCAGATCAATTCATCCCATTTGGCCATGGGTCAAAACCCAAATCGTGCCCCCAGTGAACATCCCAATCCAACCACTAAAATAGGTTCTAAAATGGGTGGTGAATTCACCTACCCCAAAGTGGGATCCCATTGGTTTTGACCCACAGCCATTTGGTGGCGGGAGGGCTTGCTGGTGCTCAGTTGCCTCCATTTGCGTGTTCGTCCCCTGGAAAAATAAACAAAATGTCCGGTAGTGATAGATTCCCTTTAAAACCAACAGTGAAAAAAGAAACATATTCTTAACCAAATGGAAGGTAGGGAATGAGGGAATGAGGGAATGACCCCTATTTCAAGAATCGTGATGGAAGTGGACAGCGGACTTCCCCAGAAGGAAAAAGTAGTCTTCCCAAAACCTCCGGTCAGCTTCCATGATTGTTTAAGGGAGGGTGTACTTGGCGATGCTTTCGCTGGATGCCGAGGTCAACTTGGGGTATGAAACTGAGAGAACTTCCATTGGGGATGCCGACTTCCAGGGCTCAAACATATCTGCGAGTTCCGATCACACGTCAGGGTCTGTCCTGGCACAAATCCTAGGAGCATGGAGTTGCAATCCTTAAAATCTAAGCATCTGCGTTGGGCCACTTCAAAGTAAGCTTCCTTTGAGGAAAACCCAGAAGGGGAAGTCTATAGCGGGAACCTTGAAAGACCAAGGGTTGACCAAGTAGTTCTTGGCCTTAAAGCTTGGAGCTTGGTGCAGCCGCAAGTGTCCAAAAACCGGAATCTGACTCCCCCAACATGAGATGGATTCCTTTGAGTTTCCCTTTACACCTCATCCAAGGAGTTCACAGAACCTGCCGAGAATCCCACTTGGCATGCTCTTCCCACTCATTTCGCTGATTCGAAGGGGGCCTTCTGTTATACTCCTGAGGATAATTGTGGTGATCTTGACTCCGTATTAATCAACCCCTGTTTCATAGGGGGTGTCCCTGGGTTGGCTTCATTAAGATGAGGTCAACATTAGAGCCACAGCCAAACTACGCTGTTCCGGAAATCAATGAGCTTCCCTGCAGGAAATCCAGCGAGTCCCCCTTTTCACCCCTGCCACATTGACCGCAAACAGCAAACTTGGACATCTCACAATGATGGAGCCTTGCGATGGTTGTCTGATTCCTTGTTAAAAACTATGACCATGCCGATTTGTCCCAACTGCCTCTGACCGTGGCACACCTGAGAGGTTTTGTGTCACTGCAGCAAATCAGGTTGGGAGTCGTTGATGGCGCCCTCTTGAAGAATCAAAGAGCACTCACAAATTAGCCAAAACAAGTTTTAGTGAACTTTGAATAGTTGAGTTGCAGCCAACCCCCCTCCGACAGCAAAACCTCATTTGTACTGTTTATTCTATGTTTAGAGGACTTATCTAAACAAAAAAGTCACGTGAACAAAGATTCCACTCAAAGTTGCCTGCCCTCAAATAAACCCGGTCGGACCATGGTTTTCCAAAGCAAGACCAAAGGGTTCTCCCAGCATAGGTGTGACCTTTTGGGAAAAGTAGCTGGCGGTAAATGGTTCATAAAACCCATCTAAACCCGGGGAACCCATCTATTTTCAACCAACCTACGCAAGGATACCGATGTCTCGATGCGAATCGCTCCCAAAACCCCCCCAGTCCTTCGCCCTCGCTCCAAAGCTGCTCCGCCTCCTCACGACACACCATAGCGTTTAGTACTGCGGATGGAGGAAATCCAGGTTCAGAAATGGTTTCACCATGGCTTCATCGCGTGGTGCAAAATGAATTCATCCGTCGACAGTATCAGCTTCCCTCTGAGTGGTTTGGAGTGCTCCTTGGCCAAGGCCCGCGCAACAAAGAACAGCGCATATGTTCCGCTTATGTTGCGGATTTAATCAGGCCAAACTTAAAATTGTCATCTGGGCACGTGGCACGTATTCCATTCTGGGCAAACTTACAATTCATCTGGGCAACTTATACAAATTACTTCGTCCACCGGACTTTATTTTTCGGGAGCCCTTTGAAAAAAACACTCACCATGGGTGCCGTGCTCTCACCTCCCGAAAGGTAAGAGCACGATAATCCGCACAAATAAGTATGACTCGGCGTGGCTATGAATTTGCAGGGTGGGGTGCCCACCTCAAAACGAATTCTCCAGAGCCACCTAAAGTGGTAGGTGGACACGAATCCCCACCAAACCGATGTCCACCATTTCGGGCCCCCTGTTGAAATTCGTGGCCCATGGCGGCCCGAAGCTCCGGGCCCTCCATGCGGTCCTTGATGCGGAAGAGCACGGCCTCCGTAAAGGACAGCGTCACCTGGCCCCAGGGGGCCACGGGCTTCTCCCATGTGCTTCAGACCCCTGGAAAAAAACAACAACATATTTCCAGTAGTGATAGAGTCCCTTCAAAACCAACAGTGGGAAATACGAAATAAGAAAAACATATATTCATTTCAGCAAATGAAAGGTTTGCAGGAACCTGGGGCCTTTTTTTCAGCCATGCTGTGGACTGCCAAGAAAGGGTCAACTGTTTTGAGAGTACCTTTCCAACTGAATGAAAAGGGCACATCCATCGATTCCATCATTTTCAGGGTTCTCGGGGAGAATGGAAGGCATCTCAAATTAGACGGGCTCCTTCTGCAAAACCGTGAATGGTCTTGGAAAAGCAACACACACACACACACATGCGTGTGTATTTCTTCTCGTCGCTCAATCCCCATCCCTGCTAGCTCCCCGCAGCCCTGGTATGTTAGCGAACAGTTTTCTTTGCAGCCCGTCCTAATATCAGCTTCCCTCTAATTGGTGGTTTGGATTCGTGGTTTGGAGGTTGATTTCTATTTACCCTCTAAAGAACCAGGGTTGAAATCCCCAAACCGCCAATTCAACCTGAAAATAGACATGGAACCAGGCAACAGGCTTAAGTTCTTGGCACAGCTGAATTCAAAACAAGCATTTCATATCATTTCATGTTTTCCGAATGTCAGCCACCAAGAAAACAGAAGCGCAAGGAAATTCCATTCAGACCCCAGAAACTTCCCGGAAGCTACTCGCATCCTAGGAACTTGCACTGCCAAGGATTGGCGAGGTTTCCCCGGGACCAAACTTGCAAACTTCGAGCTACCATCAAGTGAACCCTTGATTTTTGTTAGCCTGAAATTTTCCTGGTCTCATTGGATGCTTCTCCCAAAGGACATTAAGTTCTTACTTGTTGAAAGGGAAATTAAAGGAATCCACACAGTCACACAACAATATCTTCAGCCAAGCTTGGCCATGAAAACTGAACAGGGGACCCTTGGCTTCCCGTTAAAAAAGCACACCCCAACAGAACCCTCCGGAAAACAACAAACAAACACATTATTTTTGGGTTGCTTCAAATGGGTCTCCATCTCCAAACAGAAACATGAAAAAGCCTAGGTGGTATGCCCGCCGCTTGGAATCAACACTCCTTTTCAACCCTTCCAGCTGTCTCACCCCGAGCCAACTTGTGGGCCTATCCACCCAAACGCTTTCTTTGGCGAAGATGCTCTGTCTTTTGTTGAGGCTATCCTTTCTGAAGTCTGGTTTGAGGAAACCAAAAGGAAAACCGAAACCCCAAATTGCAGGGCCCCCCTAGTTTGAGAACCCCATAAAAACTGGCTGGTTCTCAGGGAAGTTGCACTGAGCCTTAACCATCCCGGGACTGGTTTCATTCAACCACATTCCCTGAGCAAGAAATGGAGGCGACCTGGAAATCGCTACCCAACTCGACCCCACCGAAGCACCGCGATTCGCTTCGCCTCGCCTGGGTTCCGACCATCGCCGCCTTCCACTCATCCGTCGCCAGAGTCACCCGGACCTCGCGGCTTGCGACAGCGATTCGAAAGCTGAAAGGAAGCGCAAGGGACCCTCGGCTTCCATTTGCGCACATGTCCCCCGGGAGAACACACTATCATATATTCAAGTAGTGATAGCTTCCCTTACCCAGGGAAAAATGAATATAAAATTCCAGTAGTGATAGCTTCCCTATTAAACGGAAACGTAATCATAAGACATGTATTCTAAAGCGAAAGAAGTCAGGTGGCCCTTCATTGGTGGTTTGGATTGGTGGGGAGTTGGAACCTTTTTTCTGGCAGGAGGGTGAATGGCAAACCGCACCAATCCAAATTGCCAATTTGAGGCTTGAGCCGAAACCCTTGAACAACAACCTTTAGTCTAGTCTTCGTTCCAGTCTGTCAAACCACCTTGGCCAAACGCGTGGGCACCAGGTGTCAACTGCTTGCTGGTTGCAGGGGAAGCTGGCACAACCTGATAGGGCAAAGGCAGACATTGGCCACTGCTGCCTTCGGAAAATAGGCACCCGGCTCACGGATTGACGTCAGGGTCCCACACCCCCGCAAAGGGCACATCCTCCACTCAACACCAAGGGGAGTGTCACTCAACGGTTCCCAGACACGTTCCCACCTGGAACCTAAAACAATTGTGGTCCGCCGACTACATTTGTCCACTCTGCCTCAAAAGGAAAATGGAACCAATTGGAGGTCACCCTCCCCCGATTCCCTGGTATTAAAACAACCCTTGGGTTCATATGAAGTTCACATAACCAACATGACAAGGTCCTCCACTAAAGAGGATAGAATAAGGGTAACCTTTTGTTTGTAGTCTATTTCAGTAGGGGAACCCTCCCAACCAAAAAAGGGTAAAAGGTTACTGGGGGACCTAGATGATTTACATACGGAGCTGCATCCTCTAAATTGGGTCAACCGGGGCCATTCTTTACCCAAGTCTGGGGCCCACGCCTGGGACGCTTCAGGGCCCGCCACCACCTGCCCCGATTGTTCATCGATCTCGCTTTCCAGGTGAAGCAAAGTGCAAGCTCCGCGGTGCAAACAACATGTTTACCAAGGGCTCTTGGGGTTTTTAACACGTTTTTATGGTGAACTAATATGAGTTCACGGTGATTTGACACGAGTTTATAGTGATTCAACACGATAATGTATTGCAAGAGTTTATGGTCATGAAACGCGAGTGAACGGTGGTTTAAAGAGCTTGTATTGACTCAACACGAATTTGTGGTGATCTAATACGAGTTCGCGGTGATTTGACACGAGTTTACAGTGATTTAACACGATTATGGTGATTTAACAGGAGTTTATGGTCATGAAACGCGAGTGCACGGTGGTTTAAAGAGCTTGTATTGACTCAACACGACCTTATGGTGATCTAATACGAGTTCGCGGTGATTTAACGAGTTCATGGTAATTTCAGCGCGAAACTAAGGTGAATAAAAATGAGTTTAACACGAGTTTATGGTGATTAACAAAGGGGTTTCTTGTGATTTGACAAGTTCATGCTGATTATGGTGGTTTAACACAAGTTTATGGTGATTTAACACGCGCTAGTGGTGGTTAGCATGATTTAACAAGTTTGTTCTGATTTAGCACGAGCTTATGGTGGTCAAGCACGAGTCTCTGGTGCTTTCACACGAGCTTTGTAGTGACTTGACATGAGATTGAATGAATTGCCACGAGTTTATGGTGATCTACCACGCTTTTCTGGTGGTTCAACATGAGTTTATTGGGATTTAACACGAGTTGTATTTGGCCCGAGTTTATGGTGGTTTAGCACGAGATCATGGTGCCGTAACACCAGTGTATAATGATTTAAAACACGTTTATGATGATGTAACACGAGTTGTATGGTGGGTTAACACGAGTTTATCCAACGGTGATTTAAAAAGAGTTTGTGTTGTTTAACACAAGCTCATGGTGGTTTAACACAGTGCTTAAGCACCCTTCGGTTCTTTGCTTACTCCTTCAAAGCGATACCAAGGGCGATTTAACAAGATGTTGTGGTGATTTACCACGACTTTCTGGTGATTTAACGCCGGCTTGTGGTGACTTAGCACGAGTTGATGGTGGTTTAACGAGTTTCCCGTGGTTTCAGACCATTTGGCCAAAGGATTATAATTGTTTTTTTCAGGCTCACCTTTTGGGAAAAATCGCCACAACCATGGGTATATATCGCCATAATCTCGTGCTTTCATCACGGCAAGCTCGTGTTTTTGTTCCACCGACCTGGTTGTTCCAACCCACAACGAACCAAGTCCTGGGATTTGGATACCAGTAAAACCCATGTGGGTTACCTTTCACGACCATTGTTTAAGGATTGTCGTCCAAAGTGGGTCCCAAAGCTATTCCTTTACAGGGAGCAAGGAAATCTAGTGCTACATCTTGACCTCCCACTTCTAGGCTTCCCTCCAAAGTGGTTCAGAAGGGGTTTCCCATTTACCATCTACAAAGAACCGGGGGTTCAAATCCCAACCCACCAATCCACATCACCAATTGGAGGGTTTCCTGAACTTTACGTTTTCCAAGTCCTCCAGTAGAGAGGCTAGAATAAGGGCACCAACTTTTTTTTCTGTAGTCTATTCTAGTAGGGGAACCCTCCCAACCAAAAAAGAAATGGTAAAAGGGCACTACTGGGGGATCTAGAGGGTTTCCTGCACCTAGAGGGTTAATATAAACCTAAGGGTTGTTCCCCAAAATTGGGAAGACATTCCTGTACAGGGAGCAAGGAACCCTAGGGCTACATCTTGACCTCCACTTCCCCGTTTTGCTTGGGCCCAAACAAACAACCACGGGGCTCGCATTTCTTTAAATGCGGCTCGCGTTCCGCTCGCCCGCGCCTCGCGAAACCGAAGCTGGGGCTGGCACCCATAGGGCTGCTCGAGATCCTGAGAGTCGGAATGGGACGGGAGCTTCTGTCAGGGAACATGTTCCAATAAAACAAATGCCCTTTGGAGCCCCGGTGCTAGAACCAGGTACCGCCGAGCTGAGCCACCCTGAGTTTAAATAATAAACAAAAACCTTTGGTTGGACTTTCTTACGAAGGCAGCGGGAATCGCGGGAAACATGCTGGAACAAAAAGTGCGCTTTAGACAAGGAGCGCAGATCCGAAGATCCCAAGCGATTCCCAACTGCGATGCTTAAGCCGCGTGAAGTGGGTGCAATCATGGATATGAGTGAGCCGGCTTGGATACTGAAACCAGTTGGCATGGGTACTGGATGCATTAAAAGGCTTCAGCAAACCAATTGGTCAATGTGGCTGCAAACCAAGTACATCATAACTTTGCAACGGGCACAAGATGGCACAAGGCTTGATTGACATGGCTACAACCCGCTAAGTCGTATCCAAGAAGGGCAGGGAGCGCTCTCAAGTCCTCTTGCGGGAGTGTTTGTTGTTAAGCTGAACCAAGCATTTTGGAGCACGGGACAACCAGCTTCCCTCGCGGTCCATGGCAACTCAACTCGGGACGGTGGCGCATCGGAAGCAAACGCACTCTCTGGAACTCCAATGTGAGACTCATGTACTCGCCCCATGCAGCCAGTCTCCCACAGTTGCGGTCCTTACCTTGGCACAAAGCCAAACAAATCCTCTTGCTTTCGTCAGATGAATTCTTTGTTTCACGGACACGTTATCAATTTATCACTTTGCATTTGTGGTACTGACTGTGGTCATATGGCCATGGGTCAAAACCCAAATCGTACCCCCAGTGAACATCCCAATCCCAACTAAAATGGGTTCCAAAATGGGGGGTGAATTCACCTACCAACCAAAACCATTGGTTTTAAGCCACAGCCAGATCTGATGGCTCGCAGCTCTCTCTAGTCTCCGAGCTCGCCTTCTCCCATTCGAACTCCAAGGGTTCCAGCATCTCCACGTCATCCTGTCCGAAAGAATCCTGGGGGGTGCGTCATCACATGGGTCTTAAAAACAAGAAAGCCCCTCTTTGGATGTTGTTCAGCAGGGAAACCTTCAAACGAAAACCGACAACTTTGTGGGGCTCAGCTTCATGTATGGGATTCTATCAAAATAGGAGCAACATGCTTCCCTCTTGACCAACCCCAAAAAGGTTTCCATACGGGTGGCCTTCCCACACATTTTCCAGACTCTCTGGCAATCGTGGCCTCATTTAGCCTTTGCCAGACTTATTAACTCCTAGCACGTGGGCAATTGTGACGGACCCCCTGAACTCCAAACTCACCTTTCTCTTTGCCTTGAGAACTCAGTATTACAAAAAGTTAAAAAGATGGATTTTTGGTCAAGCAGGACTGCAAAAAAGCGTTGGCGCATCTGTTTTGCTGACCATTGGGCGAGCCTGCCGGCGTTCGGCTTGAGCCCAGGCGCTCGGCTCTTGAAACCACGGTGACACATCTGCTGAGACGAGCAGAAACCTCTTTCTAATATGGGGCCCCCGAAATGCGTTTCCATTCAGTCTCCCATGGAAACAAGTTGCCGAGGGGAGCTCTTTTTCCACAACCACAAAGGAGCCAATTTCCAAGCGGAGATTCCGATCAAAATGGATTCCATGCTGATCCGGGGGCACGGCACTGCTTGATAGAATAGACGATAAAGGCACTTGCCAACGAAAAGTGAGGAGATGCGCCGACTCAGCAGGTACGCAGCGCGAACTAAAATGCTTCGTGTCGCGGGCGAAACCGCCGCTGTGACTTGGGCGGTCAATACTCAGATGGTGTCCGAGTACTTGTTCAGTGACATGGGAATCTGGTAGATGACGCTTGACTATTGACCATTGCATAAGTGAGGTCTGACCTGTTTCACCCCCACGCAATCCAAAAACCCTCCAAACCGGTCAAGTCAGCCAGGGTGTAAATTTCTTAGCAGAAATACGCCCAAATACGGCCTCCCTGGTAGGACTCCACGATTTGTTTGTGATTGGTGGGGCCCCGGATGTTTGGATTGCCGGGGAGTTCTATCAGACCTCAGGTGGCTCTAAGCTCTGAAACGGGATCCTGTCGCGCGCTACCGTGTCTGGCGGTTGAGACTTCTGGGCAAATCGCTCCGATCCACAAACCTAAAAACCTGAGTCTGGGCTGTCCTCAGATCCCCTGCTGAAAGTCGAACTTTTAGCAGGTTGAATGGAAACTACCACTAAACCCACAATTGCCTGAAAACCTAAGGGCACAACAAAACTGTTACACTTTGACCCCCAAACACCTAAAACCTAAGGAACCGGACGGGTGGGAACCCTTCATATTGCGCAGTCACCCGATTCACATCGCTGAGCTCGTTTGCCCTGAAATCAGATCTTGGCCAGTGTCAGAGAGCGCTCCAGACCCAGGTGCCCTGGTACTCGTCATGCTCCTCGCCTTACTTTCGCTGCAAACCGAGCATGTTATGAAGGGTGCACCAACTAAATGGATAAAACACACATATGATTGGCCCCCCAAAAAGCAGTTGCTTCCACTTAGACCAAGACTTGCCCCCAACATAGGTTCGGCCAAATCACCCCTATTTATCGTTTCACGTGGATTCAGGAAAGGGAATTTGGTCCCTTTTTCTCTGGCAGATTGCCCCCCTCCAACACATACACATAAATGAATATGCTTTTTGGGTTTCCTTCCAAGGGAACAGCCCAAGAAACACTAAGAGGAAGAACCAACTATTTGTTCACCCGCCCAGAAACACAAATGCCGTCGACTCCCTTAAAAGGCCCATCAGCGTCACCACACACCTACTGTAAGCAACCCAATAAAGCGAGGTCTTTATTTGCTGACTGGACAATTGAAACTGAGAAAAATGAAAACCTGAAGAGAATTCATCGAAGTTTCACTTGATCCTTGCCCTGAGTTTACTCCTGAAAAGTTGGGTTCAAGGATGTCGAGCAGTTCGCTTGGTGATCCAAGCAGAAAGCCACTTTCTACAAAAGTTGGCCTTCCTTCAAACGCGCAAAGAGGCCATCCAAAAGTAGATCGATGGCCCAAGCCGAAAGGATCGAAACTGAGGCGCGCAAAGGCCTATCTTGCAACTTCCGCAGGGCTGTCTTGATGTCGACCTTCTTGTGGATCACCTGGACGCGCCCGATTTCCACCGGCTATAGCTTGAGGGCGGTTCCCCTTTCCTTGGCCTAGGTCTCTTTGGTTAGGTTGCGACCCTTCTCAGGAGGGTAAGGTTGGTCCAAGAGAAACCCAAAGAGAAGCCCGCGAATCTCCGGTTTGGTCCGATTCGCAAGGCAACGCCACCCTCCCGCCCCGAAAAAAGTCTCACTTGAATGGCTTGGCCTAAGTAACCTCACTTGTCTGTTGCCTGGACAGGGATCCGGATGCATTATACACCCGAACATTGCAACTTGTAAATGGTGGTTTGCAACTTTATTTTGGTGGAAAAAGCAACATGTTTCAAATGGTTGCAAAATGGAGATCTTTTAAGGAGCCCTGCTTAATTGTGTGTCTTCCCTTCAGGCCTGGAACTCGGGAAGGGAGTTTCGAGGGATACCCCCGGGTACCTACTCGACAAGTAGGTGCTTTTTCCCAGGATCTATACACCTGGGTAGGCATATATTCATAATATAATATATTATATATATGTCCCATGTGAGCCACGGGAAGTTAGTAAGTCTCCTTGGCTTTGCAGGACAGTCTCCCCGCCCCTCGCGAAATGGACCAAGATTACTAACGTGGCAGCCTGAACTGAGTTCCTGAGTGGATTGGCCCAACAACAAAAAACACAAGGTGCGTCTTTCCCACACGCGAACGGTCTTACCACATGCAATTGAAGCATCCGAAAACCAAAAGGAACCCAGGGACGAAGCTCAAAGCCTCACAAGGCTCTGGCTTGGGGGATGACCTTGAAACCCGTTTCACCCATTGACCTCAAGTGCTTTTTCATGGTAAAGAAACAAGAAAGAATCAGAGGGCGTACTGTAGCCCTCAACATAGCCAGGCAGGAAGTGAATCAAATTTGTCCATGGCCTACATGGTTGTGGAAGATCCCCATGCTTCCAAGGCTGTTGAATTCTCATGACTAATCTGTTCACTAGGGGGTTTCCCTTGGCTCACAAGGGGCAAGCTCAGACCTACCCTCGGGGTTGTGTTGAAGGAAGTCCACGTTTTAAGCTCCGAATCGTTGTCTCAAGCTAGGGAGACCCTCAAAATCGGTGTATGCCTGTTGTTTTTCCTTTCAACACAAGCTGTAAAAGGGGTACCATCAGAAAAACACCCGTCTCAAGAGTCGTTGTTCAGGGGGGTTTTACCGCACGTCTGGGTCTCCCAATCTCTCAACACCCATCTCGGGGAGCCTCGTACACCGCCTCGCAAATGGGCATCTCCACTCCAAGCCTTTCAGCCAGCTTGTGCACGGAGAGACTGGTCTTTACACCCTCCGCCACTGCAACGTCCTGCCAAGCGGTCATGGGCGATGCGTAAAGGGGTTTGTTAGACCAGGATGGTTCTGCAGGGAAACCTTGGATTTGGACATCCCAAAAAGGGAACCAACTGACAAATGCCCTTCTGGGCGCAGTCTACTCCACCGAAACTATACAAGTCACATCCTGCCTGAACCATGAAGTTGTTGAAACAACAAGCCCGTGGTACACGCATGGTTGAAGCCACCAAACTGTGTGAGCCTCCTGTTGCTTTGCACCAGCACAGGTTTGCCCATCAGAGTCCTCCAAAAGATCTGGGGACCGGCTTTAGTCTTGACACCCTCACGGTTCCAACATATTTTAAAATGTTGCCCAAAGAAGAGGACGGCCTGCAAGGTCCCATTCTCAACCACGTTTGCAACTCCATTTTTTCACGGGGTCCCATATCTCCAACCCTTTTTTTGAGGGGGTCCCATATATTTCCAACCACGTCTTCCCCACTTTTGTTCAGCGACGGAAAATTCCCAGCGGGCCGCACGGACCGCCAGGGGAATTTTCCTGGTTGAAGTGCTTGGAGCTGCCCGGCTTCGCCGCCGCCGAGGCCGCCATGGCTTGACCCACCGAGTAGTTCCTCGACAAGCCTCGGAACAAAAGGCTCGAGATGAATGACTCGGAGAGGCCTTGGGGCCCTCAGGGTTCCGAGAAAGGGGATGGTGGCGAAAATGTGAAGGGAACGAAGGAAAAGGAACTCGTTTGGGGATTCCAACTTGAAGACCAGATAGATTTTACCCACTAATTTGTTGACCCCAGAGTCATCAACCCTAGTTTATCGATAGGGGGATGTCCCTGGGTTTAGTGGGGAACCATCATTTCTTGAGGGGAACACCCCCCCTATTCATAAACTGGGGTTGATTAATATGGGCTCAACATTGAAGGGTTCCGTGCAGAAGGCAAGGGGACAAAAACTGTGGATGGTTGCGAATCCAGAAATCGCACCACTTGAATTGAAACCATTGTTGGTTCTTGCAGGCGGGGGGAATCGAATCATTCCAGGATTTCTTCGGTGGTGCGAGATGGATTTTGTCCATCAGTTCGAATGGGGGGCGGGAAATTGTACGACCAACGCCATCGCCATAGGAAAAGGTTCGTCGGCAAAATCGTTAATTTGTTGGGACCCGTTGAACGGGTTAGCAGTTCCAAGCCCCAGTGGCCATGGGTCAAAAACCAAATCGTACCCCCAGTGAACATCCCAATCCAACCAGTAGAATCGGTTCTAAAATGAGTGGTGCACCCACCGCCAAAATGGGATCCCATGGGTTTTTGACCCACAGCCACGTCATAGATTGGTGTTTGTTTCCAAATTCTTCCCGAGTTCAGCGCGGTCCAGGACAGTTCCCAGCAGTCATGGGGTCAATCTGGCCACGAGTTGGTTTCCTTTCCAGGAAGGTTCCAGTGGGGTTTCAAGGCTGGGATACTTCTTGAGCAATGCGCATCCCCATGTGGAAAGTAGGCAAGTAGTGAGCGACAAGGCGGGAGAGAGTTTTCCGACTAAGAACCGGTTCCCGGCAAACCAACAAGAGTGGGCTCACAAATTCCCCTAAAGGATGCAGTTGTGTATGTCTTTGATGGGGTAGTTACCCTGGTAAAGACATCAGGTGGTTGTATCCTTCCGGAACCTTGGCTTCGTCCATGTGTTTAAGCCACACATATGTCCTGTAGCGAAATCGGTTCCCTTTAACACCAAACAGGGGAAAAAACTAACAACTTCATTTGGCTGTGGGTCAAAACCGATGGTGATATGTTGGGGTGGGCGCACCACTCATTTTGGTCAATTTTAGTGGGGATTGGGATGTTCACTGGGGGTACGATTTGGATTTTGACCTATGTCCATTTCAGCCAATGGAAAACCAAACAGGCAAAATAACAAGTGAAGTTCCCTTTAACACCAAACACGGACACCTATAACAACTTCATTTCAGCAAATGGAAGGCTCGCAGTTTGAACGGCGCACGCGCTTGCGCCGTCTCCAAAGATCCCGCGGCCAGGCAGCTGCTGGAGCAGGTGAGCACCAAGTCCCCTACTCCCGCCAAGCCCGTGATGGTAGAGGCCTATTGCCGTTGCAAGCGCATCGATCTGCGATTCTTGGAGACCAGGAAAAGCCTGAGGTACTGCTAAAGGTCTAACATATTGGTACAAGAAACATATTGGTCTGACTAGCATATTGTCAAAGGTTGTTTGTTTTACTAATCTGGTAAAGGTCTAGCCAATATATTGGTTTTCACTAACATGTACACATATGTTTCGCAAAACTCAATCGGGCGCTGGTTTTCTGGGTGGGACCGTCCGACCGCTTCCCCCTTTCTCTTCGGAAGGGGGTACCTTTTCTCCTTGAGCACCACAACTTGCTGATTATGTTGGATGAAGGGCGACAAGGCTCTGGTTCTGATAAACCATGCGCGAGAAAAACGTGGGGCCCAAAGCCAATCCACCTTTTGAGCGATGTTTTCACAAGAGGGAGCCAGGCGGGTTTATATTCCAGATCCCCAAAACATGTTTTTACTTTTTGGTGAAGGGGGGAAGCCCCACCGAACATCTGCTGAAAAGGTGTCAAGTCTTTGTCCCCATGGAATTCTACGGGGCTGGGAATAGAGTGTTTCAGCTTCGGTCTAAAGTTGGTTTTTGGCCGTAGCTTCTTTGGTTCGTAGCCCCGCAAGGTGTTTGCTGTACCCTGCGGTCTCCTCCGATATGTATTTTATGGCCATGAGCTAGGTGTCCTGTTTAGGATAGTTTGAGTAGAAATGGATGGCTTCTACTGGTTTAGATAGAGTTTCTTCAATTCCTAGGGTTATCTTAGTAGTTGTTCGAAAAGGTCACCTATGGCCATGAGTTCTCATTTTGAATCGATACCCATATGAGTGTGTGTGTGTGTTTTTGGGGGGGTGCCCTTTTGGATGGCTTAAAATGGAATCCGAAAGGACACCACTAGTGTTCAGATTGACAAACTAGGTTTTCAGTGTGTGCGCCTGCTACTTGTTTGGTGTACCCTGGTTGAGGTGTCAGACATAAAGCCGTCAAGCAACCCGCTCGGCATGTGGGTTTTGTGGCAGCACTGGTCTTTTCGCCTGAGGTGTCAGACATAAAGCCGTCAAGCAACCCGCTCGGCATGTGGGTTTTGTGGCAGCACTGGTCTTTTCGCCTGGATAAATGGGCCACTCCCAGAACATTACCAATCCATACAATCACCGGCAAGTTCTGGTACTTGCATGAATAGAGTTAGGCCCAGTTATAGAATGTATATTTTTTATTGTTTGCTTCACTTTAAGTCACTGAAATGTAAAATGCATCCTAAGTCTACCCAAGCTTGTGTTGGCAAAAGAGCTTGGGATACTTCTGGAAACATGGGGAGTAGGTAGGGGGGTGGCTAGCTGAGAGCTCAAGGCTTCAGGGCTCCTTAGGGAGCCTTGAAGAACCCCTCTCAAGAATTCCATAAGATCCTTACGATTTTCCCAACCCGAAAAAACAAAAACAACTGGTGGTTTCCCTTGTGGGTTGAAAAACCCAAAATTGTGGTTAACCCACACCAAAACCCAAAATCAACCCCAACATGCATTGTTTTAAAGACACCGCAAATTGTGGCTTTCCTGGTGGTTTCAACCCCAAAATCATTTCTTAAAGAACCCCAAAAGTTTGGTTTTCCTTCTGGTTTCCCTTTTCAAACCACCAAACAAGTGGCACCCCTAGTGGTTTCAGGCAGCTCCCTGCTGGTTTCCTCCTGGTCTCCCCTTAAAACCAACCAAACAAGGGTACCACCCGTATATAATTCACACACACAAAATTAAATTTCCTTGCAGTTCTCCTGGTGGTTTCCTCCTGGTTTCCCTTTAAAACCAACCAAGCAAAGGAAACCTTGCGGTTTTCTTGGCGGCTTCCTGGTCGACCCCCCAAAACTGCCGGGCCTTGCCGCCCTTCTTCACCACCAGCCGCGTCATCTCCGCCAGGCCCCGCGTGATGAGCGCCGCCCGCGCGTTGGCGCCGAAGCCGAAGCCGTCCGAGGCGCCGCAGGCGATGGCCAAGACGTTCCTCCGGCCGTCCAGTTCGGTTCCGATCGAAAACCCCGGGTGGGGTGGAGGGAGGAGGGTACAGGGTGAGAAATTTGGGGTTGGGGGAAGTGTACGGGGACAGGGAGGGGAGTTGGAGTTGGAGGTTGGAGTGGAGTTGGGGGTGTGGGGGTGGCGATTGTGGGTCTCGTTTGACCAAAGGACTGAAAGAAAGTAAAAGGTGACCATCTTTTGGCACCATGACGAAGAAAGGACCAAAGCTAGGATTAAAAAGACGATTGGCCAAACAATGTGGTCCACACATGTTATTTGCGACTAAAACGGTTTGCCAGAAGCTATAACCGGGGTGAAGCAAATGACCCAATTCCCTTGATGTCCGTAAGCGAAGAAGATTATCAAAGCGAATTGGAAAGCGCAATCTATTTTCACCAAAAGTCCAGGAAGTCAGGGACTAGGCACTGAGTAAACGGTTTGCCCCTTTTGGGCCTTTGTGGGAGGTTTTGGTGTTGGCTTCTCACTCATTTGGTTTATTGATTGAGTTGCTTGTTGTTGTGTGTTATTGTTTCTGTGTTCTTTGTCTCTGTGTCTCTGTTTGTTTCTTTGTTCCTTTGCTTCTTCGTCATTTGTTTCATTGCGTCTCTGTCTCTTTCCTTATCTAGATGTCTTTCTTCATGTCTTTATTGGTGTCTTTATTTCTTTGTTTGCTTCCTTTTGTTTAGTGCAGTGTTGTCATTGTTTTTGTTTAGCGTGTGTTTTTCTTTTGTTGTGTTTGTTTGTTGGTCTGTCTGCCTTTCTTTGTGTGTAATCTGTAGGTCATCCACCTTGCAAAAGCACATTGTGTAGTGGCTTAGCTGTGCTTGTGAGTGCCCAACTGGATTGTTCTTGCGCTTGTTTGTCTGTTTTGTTATCTGTTTGTGTCTGTATCTTTTTTTTAACCTGTTGTTGTGTCTGGTTTTGTCCGTTTGTGTCTGTTTCTTTTTTTACAGTATCTGTTGTTGTCTGCCATTGTCTGTTTTTATCTTTTCGTGCTATTGGTTGTGTTTCGTTTCTTCTGCTTCGACTTTCGTCCGGCCCCAGGCGCTTGAGCGCGCCGCAGAGCTCCGCGCCGATCACGTCCTGGGCGGTGTAGACCCGGAAGTTCCGCGTGGCCAGCGCCAGCTGCACCTGTGGCGCGCGTGCACGCGCGCGCGCGGGGGGGGCCACCAAAACGTGGCGGAAGGTGGACGTCCAAACGGCAGTGGTTGGCAAAAATAGGCTAACCCACAAAGAAGGATTAAGAAAGAAGGACCCTGTTCAATGGAAAGAAGGACTAAGACCTGCGGTGCGATTCCTGGTTCAATTTTGACCCATACCCAAATGAGGCACAAACAAACCGGTATGAAATTGGTGTACGTCCATTCCGTGTATGTAATAGGCCCCGAAAGTGAAGGAGTCCCACTAGAAAGGGACATCCCCCGCCCAATTCAATTGAACTAAGGGACTTGTCAATTTGGGGTTCCCAAGACCACCCTCCAAGCTGGCTTCCTGTTGGCTTCCGGGCGAGCGAGGGAAAGGTTCCCTGAAACATCCATACGGGACGTTTATCAGCGGAAACGTCTAACCATGCTGAACGCACGGATTCGTTCAGAACCACCAAACACCCAAGGGGAAAGGGATGGTGCTTGAAAGGAATGGCGGAGGAATGGCGGAAGAGAATGGGGAATCAAGCCTTCCAGTCTTCCCAAACAGCTCGAGTCTTAGGGAAGTGGAACTACAAATGGAGATCCCCAGGGCCAAAATCCCCGTTGCAGTAGGCTGGGGAGCTGGTCCCAACATACATCCTCGATCCACGCCGAACTTGGAAATATGTGTGGCGTCCCCTCCGTGTGAGGAAAGGTCCCTGTCAGGGTACACAAAACACAAGAGCTTTCAGAGTATGGCTCGTATTTCGTCTACCCCAGAAAATTCAAAGCAAAATACACTTGGAGGAGACCACAGATTAGCTGCGCAGAGATCCTCTGGGCAAATCATGTCCTGACGGGGGGACCGGGGACCAGCCTGTCGGCCTTTCTCAGATCCCATGGCTCATTTTCGCCATTTCACCATGGATGGTGCCCAGACCATGCTCACCTCCGTCCCCTAAAACACAAAAGGGCACCCTCCCCCCCCCAAAAAAAAAACGCGCACTTCTTTCTGTTGTTTATTTTAGGGGAACCCTCCCCCCAAAAAAAACTGAACACTTCTTTCTGTAGTCTATCTTAGGGGAACTAGGGCAGAATTCAATTGCTGTGCCTGGTGCCTTGGGCCGAAGCTTGGGCCTGCTTGGCGACCTCCGCGTCCTGCGCGGCGCAGGTGACGCTGGTTGGCAGCCCCACCCCGATCTCCTTGGCGAAGGAGGGGCCGCTCACCACCTGAGAAGCCAGGCGACAGCAGCTTCCATTTGGCTTTTTGACTGGCAAGAATAGCGGAGTGGTAACCATCCCCAAAAAGGCAGCTTTGGTTTTGAGCCACAACCACTTACTCCAATTTGGCTTTGCTTCCATTCTCACTTGCCCAAGAGACCTGGAAATGAAAGGTTCACCTTTTGGGATTACTAAAAATGGCCCAAAATGGGAAAACCAAAAGGTTAAAAGGTCGGCTTTGGGACCCCTGTTTTTTTTTTTTTTTTTTTTTTTAACCTGTGAATACTGGGATAAATTTAAATTCACAAACCACGTACCTACTGGTGTCGTTGTCCATCCGCAACGAGCAAACAGCAACAAGCAAGTGGACGGCCAAAAAACGAGGGGGAAAGAAGAACAACAGAGGCAACCACAGAAAACTGACAACAATTGGTGAGTTGTTGGAGCTGTAAAGGTACAAATGCCACTTGCATAAGGATGTGTTACTTCCCTCCCTGGTGTTTCACAAGGATGCTTCACCTCCACACCTCCAAACAACCGACCACTCACGCCGTGGAAAAAGCTCCTACTTAAGAAGCAAGACAAGCTCGCGCTGCACGACGACACGGAACAGCTCGCCTTCCGAGCGGATGGTCCGAACAAAGTGCAAGTTCTGCAAGGCCCAGGAACTCAAAAGGCATGGCAGGCTAAAACCGGCCTTCCGAGAAGAACACATTCAAAGGGAAGCCTATGGAAGCCATGTGGCCAATTCCCAAGGAGCCCGGATGTTAAAGGGAGAGCCCTGACAAAAATGGATGGCTTTGCAAAGGACCCATATTATGACTGGACAATACACACATTTCAATATTTCAAGCGGGAGCCCTTTGCTTGCTTTTGGGCTTCGGTTTCCCATGATTGATGTCGCTGGACAGTTCTCCGCTTGCTTTGGGCTTGAATGCCGCGAATATATCGATACACTTTGCGAGGGGTTCAACAGGGTCCCAAACAGTTAGAGACCTCAGTTAGCTTCTCCGTCCCCGAAAGTAGAGTCACAAAATGTTCCGAATAAGTAGAAACTACTCGGCTTGCCCTCAAATTTGATCCAGCTCCAAGATTCTGATTCTGCTTGTTTAGTCAACCTGAAAAAAGACAATGAAACACATTTCTGAGCAAACCCCAGAAGGTATCTAAGCCTCCGAGCTTTGAGCAACCCCCATTTTTTCGAGCTGGCCACTTCCGGGATTCCCGAGGAAAACCAAGGTAACCATGAAAGGCAGGCCACGGAAAAAAGCCGAAAAGAACCAGCCAGCTTGGACCCGGGGGCCTTAAGCCCCAAACCAAGGGCTTCGCGGGCGAGCTGGCCCAGTTTGGCTCACATGAGCAGAGGCCCCCCAAACAGAACAAAAAAACGATTCAGAGCCTGCTTTTCTCAAGGGGACCCCACCAAATCCGGGGATTTCCGGCTGGTTTCCCTTTAAAACCCACAAAACAACTGGCACTCTCCAAACAAAAAAAGACGCGCCCCATTGGATAGGCCACCGCAAGCTTGGCGTGGTACTTCCCTGGCAACTCGTCCACTAGGATCTCGTAGGGCGTCCGCAGGCTCTCCTGGAGCCCGGCTCCATTGTGTGAACTTGTTGAGTGGAACCTCCAAAATAGACCCTCCCAAAGGCAACCAACATGGGTGAGTTGGTCTCCCTAAAACTAACTCCAAAGTCGGTTTCCTTTCAGTCTCCTCTCAAAGCCAGCCAACATGGGTGTCCCAAAGAAACCAAACACAACACCCAGTTGTGCTTCTCAAAGGTGTCGGTCCCCCAAAATGGCGTTCCTTTCGGCTCCCCTCAAAGTCAGGGGAATTGAAATGCAGACGGGGTGATGGAACTCAAAATGTGGAACAGAATCTAAACCACCATTGAACGATAATTTTGAGGATGCCACTTTAACCCCGGGGATTTGAAATCTTGGGTTTCAAGAAACGCACGGCCCTTAGGGCTTATTTGGAGGAAACCAGGAGGGGGGAGGTTGGGGGCGGGTCGCACCCTTCCACCAGCAAACATGGACTCGCTTCCTGCGTAGTTGGATGGGTCCGTTTGCGGGTGGAGTCGCCCCACTCAAAGGAAACTCACTGTCGACTCGGAAGGTGATGTTCAAAAAGGGGGAACGGTGATGCTTAAACCATCCAAAAAGCAAGCGTCCTTTTTGATGCATGGTTGCTTCCCCTTCACATAGCAATCAAAACGGAGTGTGTTCCTGTTTTGAGGAACTTCAGACAACATGCCTAATAAGACCAACCTTTTAAACTTTAAACATACTCGCCAAAAACACGCATGGGTGTGAATTGCAACGAGGGACCCGCAATGGCAGACATCACAATCCGGTGGGGATTCATGTCCAACTACTTTTGAGGTGGTCTTTGAAACTTCATAGCCATATTTTCTGTGATTTCCGAAACGGGACAACGGGAAAGCTCGCGTTTTCCGCGCCACATGAGAGTATGTCTCAAAATGGGGGAACCCCCCAAAATCGGTGGCGTGCCCTTTGCTTTCCCTTTAGCCAATGCAAAAAGGCACCCATGAAAGAAATTATTTCCCTGTGGCTTCCCTTTAAACCAACCCCACAAAGGGTACCCAACAAAAATTGACAGATCCATGTCTCCTGCTCGATGCCCTTGCTGCAGCACACCAGCGGCACGTGCCAGGGCAGCGACGACTGGTTTTCAGCCAGCCAACTGGCAATGAAGGGCGTGGGGA
This sequence comes from Effrenium voratum, assembly GCA_963377175.1. Classification (NCBI taxonomy): domain Eukaryota; class Dinophyceae; order Suessiales; family Symbiodiniaceae; genus Effrenium; species Effrenium voratum. Next base: position 356,084 of record CAUJNA010003816.1, read on the forward strand.
TGATCCTGTCAGCGCTTCTGAGACCCAATGGTTTTCTGTGGAACAAAGCGCCCCTTGTCGTGGTTAGGGTTAGGGGCGTCTCAAAATAGGGGCACCCCCCGAACTTCCCTTGGCTTCCCTTGAAATCAACCTGCAAAAAGGAACCCTCAAACAAGACACCCCCAGTTGATTGCAAACCTCCTCCCAAAAAGAAGAAGAAAGGACACTGACAACCCAAGATTCCTTTGGCTAGTTGTCTTTTGAAAGTAAACCTTCTCCCAAAACAGGAAAAAGGGGCCCACCGCGCGAACAAGGCCTTAAGGCTTTAAGACAGGTTTGCCAAAAAACATACTTCGACATGAAACCAACCATACAGTCTGGTACACCAAGAACAATGAACTGCTCTGCTAGGGATTGATCTGTTTTGCATTCTTGTCTGAACCAACCGCTCGACCATCCCACCTTGCCTCCTGGATCGACCCGTTTGTGCGCACTGCGCCATTTCAGCCCCACGTACTATCCCTTGACATTCTTCAGGGTTGCGATTTGACTGACCCCCACACTGTCGCCCATTTGTGCGCTTTGGCGAGAGCAGGGCGTTTCATACCTGGCCAGCCTCCCTTGTGTCTGGTCTCAGACGCGTGAGCACGAAACAGTTGGCGACTGTGAGCGTTGGCTCATCTGAGGGCTCGGCTTTTTGGTGGGGCCTGCCAGGCAGATCACCCAAGGAACTTAGGCGCCGTGAGGTTGTAAACGCTCTTTTCAAAGCGCTGTGCTCATGCTAGTTGCCATTCATGCGTCTGGGATGCAATGTGCTTGGAGCATCCAGAGCCGACCAACTCTAAGCAGGCTGTCTCGATCGTCGCGCCAGAACAACAAACCCATAAATTGCATCGAGTCACCCAGGAATCACAATTCGGTGCAAACTAGAAACAACCCACACATCGTTTTGATCTCCGAGATTCCGTTTTGATTTCGAAGAGACGCCAACACATCGGTGTTTCCTCCTTTTTTACGGCTTTCCTGGACCGCCGCAGGTGCTGGTTTTAAGCAGCGACTTTGGAGAAGTGACAGAATAATTGCCACTTTGTGAAAGTGACTGATTTGTTGCGCCACTTTAGTATAAGTGGCATTTTTTCTGTCACTGTGACTGAAACTGATCATCCTGGTGGACCGAACATGCATTTTCAATGGATCACCCACTTCAGATCGCATGTTTGCAACAGATCACCAACTTCAGGGACCCGTGCAAAAGCTTTCTGCTGCAGCCATGGTCATCTGATGTGATCGGGGCCTCGAGATCGTCAAGGACTGCATTCTCTTGCAAGTAGCGGGGTGTAGGGCAGATCATGATCTTTATTTTTTGGAATGGGACCCCAGCGTGACATGCGAGAAGACATGGAGCTTGCACGCGGAGGTATACATGCATGAATTCTAGAATTCTTGGCATGAGGATCACGTGCCATGCAGCTCGATGTATCACATCGTATCCCGTGGCAGGAGATTGGCGCGCTGCTTGCGCGATCTGCGACAGGTGGGCGTCAGCCACAAGGCTGGGTGTGGGAGGCCATGCATGCCCGGGCCGTTGTTTTTCGGGGTTTTCGGGACCCTTTGACAGATGCATTATTCGATCGGACACAATCGCATGTGCGCAGTGCAGCCATTTTGGCTTTGCGGTTTTGGCGCTTCCTGGATCGCCAGTTGCTGCTTTTTTCCATGCACTTTACCCCAACGACCAGCAGCATCCAGTGACTAAAAAAGCAGATAACTTGGCTATAGGTTGGTCGGTGCTGTACCATGGCACGCCTTGAAACCGATCGCGATCTGGTGGAGGCTTGGGAAGCTGCGGGGGTCATCAGGCGGAGGATGAAGGCTGGATCGGAGTGGTTGGATGTCCCTGGCAACAAGCAGGAGGCCGAGGGTGCGGAGGGGGACCGGGTGATGAGCACTATGGCATTGGCCCGCAATGCGGACGCGGTTCTTGCAGTGGCTCGAAGGTATGCCCCGAAGAAGGTGAAGGTGAAAACGTTGATGCAGCCTATCTACAAGCTCTACGAGAGCTTCAGCTGCATCCCGAACAAGACGCAGTGCTACGTGGACGCATGGCTGGTGCGGCGTTTGTACACATACGCCCGGAGAAGACAGAGGGATGCCTTGAGAAGGGATCAGACACCAAGAGCGCCTCAGATAGCCAGCATTGCTTTGTTTCAGTCACGGTTGCTGGTTTTTGGGGGTGAAGTGCATGCCGGTAAAGACCGGCAACTGGCGATCATCCTTTTTCTTTTTTTCTTTTCGGTACATGCATGCTTTCGTGATTTTCCCCCCTTTTTTGTTTTCGGTACTTAAGCATGCTTTTGTGATTCCTTCTGCGTGCTAGGACAAATCGGTGCGGGCCATTTTCAAGGTGCTTCACGACTTCAGCCGTGAGGGCTCCGATTCGGAGGAGGATGATGATTCGGACGAGGAGTCCAGCGATTCCGAGGTGCCGAGCTATGAGGACTGCGACATGATGAACTCCGCAGATGCGGCGGCTGTGGAGAGCGAGGAGCAGAACGAGGAGAGCGATCAGCTCGAGCGTCAGGCCAGGAAGGCCGCCAGGAAGGCCAAGCAGCAGAAGGACGACAAGCAGCAGAAGGACGACAAGCAGCAGAAGGACGACAAGCAGCAGAAGGATGACACGGAGCAGAAGGACGATGAGAAATGCAAGCTTGAAGCCGAGCTGGCAGCGCTGCTGGCAGAGATTGCGGCAGTGCGGGCAGAGAGGCCTGCGGAGGGATCCCGAGTTTTTTTTGCAGTTGCTGTTTCCCCTGTTATGGTTTTTAGCGATTGCTCATTTCTGATTTTATTGGCCCTATAGGACGGAGAAAAAGCCAGATCTCGAGTTGGTGGAGACCGCGCCAAATCCCGAATTGGTGAAGACGAACAAGGAGCACACTGAAGGCGGCCCTATATATTCACTTTTTTTGCATTTGCATGGCGTATCATTCCGATCTATTTGCACCTTTGGGTGAATTTCCTTGGGCATGCAACCGACACGGCTAATCCCGGTGAAAATGCATGCGTGCATGCGTTTGTACCGGCCGGCTTGATCCGGCTTGCGCCAGGTGATTCGGAACCTGCGGATCCTGGTGATGGGGAACGCGGATCCTGCACCTGTGCTTCGGGGCAACCCAGATCAGGATTCTCGCTCGGGTCTTCGGTCGCGAAATCATGATCGCGGGTCAAATATATGTCGGTCCCAGCTAATTATCTGCGAATTGGAAATCGAGCTTCGCAACTTGCATGCGTGGGTCGTGTGCCTTCAGGAGGAGACACAGGTCTACCAGATCGTGGAGAGGGAGACCATGGAGACCCCCCAGCCGGTGGACAAGGGGTTTGTTGACGAGACCCCGGAGAAGGCAGGGTGCATGGGCCATTGATCTCCGCGCCCATATATGATCTTATACGCGTGTGATAGCACATTGCCCACACGCGCGTGTAGAGGAAAAGCCAAGTCAAAGACATGCGTGCCGATCACTGTGACCATGCATGCAGTTTCTTCAGCACCGATAGCCAAGTTGCTGGTTTGTTCAGTCGTTTTTGGGGTAAAGTGGACGGACAAATGCATATGGCGATCCATTAAGACGCGAATTTGGGCAGTTGACCACCTCACCTTTTAACGGGTGCATTTTCCAAAATCGGACGTGCCTGAGCACCCCTATATTTTCTCGAGCTGTGAGGTGGATGCACCTCTGGTGATGGTGGACCCGGCGGAGCAGAACAAGCTTCGCAAAGACTTAGCGAAGCATCTCAAGCCAGGCAGAAAGCGCCGCCGCCCGGCCTCCAAGACGGAAGATGAAGTGGGTTGGTGGGGCGCAGAAGCCGATGCTGCTGGTCAGGACTCGGGGACTACAGAAGCACACTCCAAGCAAAGCGCAGCAGCCAGTGCGCCTGTGTGGAGTGGCTGGAAACGGTTTGAGACTCCGGGGAAATTCCCAACGCCAGCCGCTGTTGCGAACAATGTTCACAAGAAGTGCAAAAAGCAGAAGGCATCCAAGCCTATTGATGAGTGGGACGATGAGAAAGAGTCGGAGATGTGGGCATGCCTTCAGGCATGGAAAGATGGTTGCGAGGAGAACCCTGCGGAGGGCGTCAACCGGAAGGACCGCACCAAGAAGCACAAGGCCGCCTTCGAGCCAATCGAGGCAAAGGAGCCGAAGGAGCCGAAGGAGCCGAAGGAGCCGAAGAAGACGAAGAAGTCGAAGGAGCCGAAGGAGCCGAAGGAGCCGAAGGAGCCGAAGGAGCCGAAGGAGCCGAAGGAGCCGAAGGAGCCGAAGAAGACGAAGAAGCCGAAGGAGCCGAAGGAGCCGAAGGAGCCGAAGGAGCCGAAGGAGCCGAAGAAGTCGAAGAAGTCGAAGGAGCCGAAGGAGCCGAAGGAGCCGAAGGAGCCGAAGGAGCCGAAGGAGCCGAAGGAGCCGAAGGAGCCGAAGAAGACGAAGAAGCCGAAGGAGCCGAAGGAGCCGAAGGAGCCGAAGGAGCCGAAGGAGCCGAAGAAGTCGAAGAAGTCGAAGGAGCCGAAGGAGCCGAAGGAGCCGAAGGAGCCGAAGGAGCCGAAGGAGCCGAAGGAGCCGAAGGAGCCGAAGAAGACGAAGAAGCCGAAGGAGCCGAAGGAGCCGAAGGAGCCGAAGGAGCCGAAGGAGCCGAAGAAGTCGAAGAAGTCGAAGGAGCCGAAGAAGCCGAAGGAGCCGAAGAACCAGAAACGCTCCTACTTCCGCGTGGACCCCACCCAGCGACCAGGTTGTTGGCATTGTGAGTACACTCCCGGAGGCTGCGCCCTGTGTAAGGACCTGCAGCTCGGCTGCGCGTCCTGTAGGGGGTGCCGGAGTGGTTGCGGTCATTGCCGGCAGCCAGAGTTTCGCGGAACAAGGATTTCTGCTGGGGAAGCCGCCGCATAGTGTCTTTTCGACTTGCGTGGCTGCAATAGATTCAGCTAGCCAAGTCTTTAAGTAGGCCAGACGCATGGCATGTGTCTCAGGGAGACTGCATGGGGGCCATATAATTTCCATGTGCATGTGTGCAATATTGAAAGATCAGAAAGAATGTGAGCTGCATGTGAGTCAATCGCAAAGAACTTTCTCCACACTGCACATGAAATTTTAGCAATTGGCCAATGGGTGGCAGTCAGAAGCCTTGAGGTAGACTGCTATGAACGTCTCCGGCCTGCAAGGCCACTTGAGTCTTTGTGCGAAGATGAACAAAACTGCATCCGATGTTCTCAGACCATTCAGTCACTTTCGGTCTCTTGTGATGACAGCTTGGACATTTTCATGGCCTTGTTGTTGCAGTCAGATGCTGGATTGCTGCATGATTGGTAGGGTCGGGTGTGAGAGTGTTGGTGATTCTCATTCATGGATCCACCCTCTCAATCGGAACCCCTCATGTTGATCGTGCCCTCCTTGACCCTCTCAATCGGAGCTTTAGATCCTCAATCGGAGTGTTAGGGTTCCGCGGCCCTTGAAACTTGTTTGAGATTCGGGGATGCACGAAGGGTCACTCGATCGCACCGAATTCTCGAATTCGCTCGTGTGGACTCGAATCCTCGCTAGGCCCTGCTGCTGGCGCTGCAGGCTTGCTGGCTGCTGCATCGACGCCGCTTTTGAGGCGCGCTTGTGTGTTTGGGGGGCCAGACGCGCATGTGCACTTCTTGAGGGTTGCTTTTTTCCCATGATCCAATCGGAGTTGCGTGGTACCTCAATGTACGAACCGGGAAAAGGAATCATGCCTCGGCCTCGTAGTCGGAGGCATAATTGGCTTGCGCTTCCCGTGACTCACTCCCGGTAGGTCTGGCTTGGAGATGGACGATGAGTACAGCGTGGATGCTTCGGAGGCAAGCGCTGAAGCGGAGATCCGAGGGTGCCACCCCGCTTTGCTCTGCTTGGGAGTCTTGGTCATTGGCCACCAGAACTGATTGTGCACCTTTGTTTCAGTCATTTTCAGTCACTGTTGCTGGTTTTGGGGGTAAACTTCATGCATTCCAGGCAGTGCACAGACATGTTTTGCGACTTCTAGCTGCATGCATTGTGAGTCATCAAGCATGCACATGATGCACGTGTGAGCAGTTGGATTGAATGCATGCATGCATGCGTGTGTTCAAAGATTGGTTGTGCGAATGGCAGCACGCACACACACACGAACATGGCAGATCCACTTGAATCGCATTGAACTGCTTCATGTCACGTCAGACGTTCTTAAGTCAAAGCTAGGCCATGGCAGGTTGCAGGGTCATGTCAGACGTTCTGAGAGTCGAAGCAGGCCATGCCAGGTTGCAGGGCATTACATGAGGTTGAAAGGCATCATGCGTGCACAGTGTCCCGCAATGGCTGATGCAGCTTTGAGATCGCTGCTATCTGCCCTGCTCCGCATTGGCTCTCCTGGAGCTTCTTGTTTGCATGCAGTGCAGCGGGCGGGTTGGGGCTTACCCCAGAAGGCCCAAGTTCGCAGCTGCAAGAATTTCCTTGTCAGCCCATCTTGGCAGACCCCCAGAAATATGAGCCCATTTGTGCCTGGAGCGCACTCATGCCTGTATCTGTGGTTGTGATCATGCAAAGCATCCTGCATGCACGCATTGTAGAATAGCGTGCGCGCTGACCGATTTTGATGGTGCGCAAAATGTGATTGTGTCCATGCTGCGGTTTGTCCTTGTTTACATGCATGCATGTGAGAAGCTCAACGCATGCATGCATGCATGCATATTGATCGCGAGTTTAAACCGCATGGAGCTCGCATGGAATTGGATGGTTTCTGGGACGTACAGGGTTTGGGCGCATGGAGAACACGATCGCTTGATTTATTGCATGACAAACGTCCGTGCTTTGCCTTCGATTGTATATTGTCAATATCGATGCATGCAATTCTCATGAGCATGAGCATGTGTGGCTTTGATTTCACGAGAGGATCGATTTCGTACTGAAGGTCGGCCACCTCCCTCAGATTGTTTGGATCGGCCTGGTACTTAAGGTCCTGCTGGTGGTGGTGATCCTGCTCCACTTTCACACGAAGCTGAGCTTGCAGGAGACTGCACACGTGACGTTTGACATGTCCCAGCAGTAACGGAGTCCTTAAGTTGCTGTTTGTTTCAGTCACTGTTGCTGGTTTTTGGGTACAGTGCATGGACGTGCAATATGATGTTGAAATCCTGTTTGCCCGCTGTGGATCCCTTTGAAACCCTTTCGGCTCGCGTAGTACCCGCGGGTTCAAAAACCACGCTATACCTAAACCTGCAGGAGCGCTACACGTTTGTGGAGGTCTGCGCTGGAGCTGCGTGCCTTTCGCAGTGCATGCTTTATGCAGATCACCGCGTGGCGCGGCTCGACTTGGACTACTGGGCGGACTTTGTTGAATCCCGGCGACAAGCAGGACGGCATTTGCATTGCAGTAATCCTCTTGATATTTCGGAGCCATCAGGGATGGCGTTTCTTGGATGAAATAGGATGCGTGCTAGGGGTGATTGCATGTGTGGGTCAAGCGTTTCATTTCTGCATGCGTGATCGAGTTGAGGCTGCTTATGCTAGCTATTCTTCGTGCGATTCCAGGTGAGTCGGTAGTCCATTTCGGGATGGTATGCTCCAGCTGGGTGACCATATGTAGGGCCAGCACAGAACGATCCTTTTTTGTGCCACTTGGAAACCCACTTCGAGACGGAGTCCGACTTGGAAATTTGCTGGTTTCAAGGCGTGGTAACTGCATGATTGGCTTTTTGTGTACGGTGCGCGCATATAACCCTTGTTCGCAGAATGGCCCTGTGCATCTACTTATGCGTCGCTCGGAGATTGGTGTGGACTCTGGAGCAACCTAGTTCCAGCATTATATTCCGCCACCCGAGAATGCAACTCATCCTGAAAGTCACCAAGGTGTCCTGGCTTTTCCAATTCATGTGATCGATCCATGGTTTCTGCAAAATATTTGGTCCATGTTCGGGCTTGTCAGAAACCTAAGGTATGGAGACAAGGTCTGTGGCTTCGGGCTTTGGGAGCACCAACGCCCAAGCGTACCCGGCTTTGGAGCAACTCAAAGGGGATCAGACGGTTTGCCAGTGGCCGCCTTCCAAAGCACATCCTTAAGACTGCAGCAAAGGATCGGCTGTTACTCATCGCACGAAGAGCGGGCGAAAGGTGTTCACAGGTGGCAAACGGTTGAAAGGCAGTCAGACTCATGGCTCAATTTGCATTAGCCCGAAGGAACGGCTTTTATTATTCAAGAGTTCCCCGTAGCTCGGATCCCAGGAAACATTCGATCGATCTTTCCCGATTCTCGATCCCAGGAAATATCCATATGGCTTTGGCCTCCGCATGGTCCGTGCCTTCCCGACGTTGATCAACGAGCGAGAGATGCCCAATGATGTGGGACAGGCAAGGCTTGAGTGGGAGCGTGATCGCGCAGTTCGGTTTCTTTTACCCTGATGAGGTAATCCCCCCCGATGTGCTTGAAGCTGGAGACGTTTATCATGATTCCCTCTTCATGGATGTTTGGCATGATGCCAAGATGGATGAGGTAATTCAATATTTGAGTGCAAGTCGATCAGTTGCCTTGCCTGCAGAGTGGGATCATATCCCGCCGCTTGGTTGAGGTCTTTTGGCCGCACATATGGGTGGGGTATGCAATTTCGGACTTTGGTCCGGGGAGGGAAGGTAGAGGTCCGAAAATAGCCCGATTGGCCGTTGCATGCGTGCATTTTGAGCCTCCTGACAAGATTGATGCGGGAACCTTGATTTCAGTCACAGTGGCAGTTTTCGCGTATAGTGGCATAAAAACCCGTAGAAGTGGCGTAAAAAACCATAGGAAAATTATGCAAAAACCAGCTACTTTGGGCCATCGGGAAATGTCCGATTCGTACGTGTGTTTGTGCCTCCGAGTCCAAATTTGTCACTTTTGGGTGATGAGATCGGACATTTTTTCAGGAGATCGGACCCATGCACTTTTATGCCACTTTGGCCACCATTTGAGCTTTTCTGGAAATCGGAGTGTGTGTGGCCTTTTGTCTCAAGTGCTTTTTGGGGCCCGTGCCCATGACTGCCCAGTCCTGCGAGTCCTTGTTGCGCGGGGCTAGCTTCTTAGACGGACAATCCAAGCTAGCCATGGGTAACGATGCAGATTCTTTGAGATCCCAGATTGAGGCACCTTTGCTGCATGCAGTATTTCTCACGTGCCACATGTTGTGTCATTTGAACGGCAGGGCATATGTTTCTGCGTGCGAGTGCCAATATTGAGGAAGCCAAGCTGCGGTTGGGTAAGCTTCGTGGACATGCCCCTTCATTCGGCTTCGCCGCCTTCCGATTCGGCCTCGCCACCTTCGAAGTTGGCTTCGCCCCCTTCCAATTCGGGGGCCCCTTCTGAGTCGGTTTCGCCAAGCACCCCACAGCTTAAGCGAAAGCTATCCGATGTGAATGTGCTGGCTGAAACCCAGCCTGGCACACTTCCGGCAGCGGCCTCGCCGCCCCGTGACTTCCTGGTGACGAAGCCCCCGCCTCCAACGACGGCTACGCTTCTGGAGTCGGACGCTGCTGAGAATTCCTCATCATCTTGGAAGCCATCATCCACAGACGTGGAAACTCGTCAGCATTTAGTCGGCCGTCGTCTGCTTTGATCTTGATCGGGACGAAATCACATTGTCACACGGCTACGGTTGCCGTTTCATGCGGCTCGAGATTTGATCTTTTTGGCCCTTGCCGGTCTGGCTGTCATGCAGATGCAGGGCGCAAAGAGGAAGTTGGCCATGGGCAGTGTGGGCCGGCTCGGAGTGCCAGCTCCTGAGAAGCGCTGCAGGGTGCAGCCCGGAGCTCCGAAGACCATGCTGAAGGACTTGTGGAAAATTCAAATTGGCATTTACCTTCCTGTTTTTGTGTGGTAAACATCCATGCTCCATGCAGTTTTATTTTGTTGGCATCTGATAGGAAGTCGTGGATCTGATCAAGCAGGCCAGCAAGGAGGTCGCATCTCTGGAGATCACGCAGAAGGAGGCTGCTCCGATCAAGGGGGTCTGCCCGGAGCCGGGCGCAAAGGAGATGGCGGAGAGTTGGGTCCTGGAGGTCTTGAAGCCCATTGGGGCTGGAGCCCACGCTCATCACGACGGAGGACACGGAGCTGGAGCCCACGGAGCTCATCACGGAGCCGGAGCCCACAAAGCTCACCACAGAGCCGGAGCCCACAGAGCTCACCACAGAGCCCACGCAGCCCACGGAGCTCATCACGACGGAGCCCACAACCACGGAGCCGGAGCTCACCACGGAGCCGGAGCCCGCGGAGCTCACCACGGAGCCGGAGCTCACCACGGAGCTCGCCATGGAGGCCACGGAGCAGGCCACGGAGCTCATCACGGCCATGAAGCCCATCACGGAGCCCATCACGGAGCCCATCACGGAGCCCATCACGGAGCCCATCACGGAGCCCACAGAGCCCGAGCTCATCACGGCCATGAAGCCCATCACGGAGCCCATCTCATCACGGCCATGAAGCCCATCACTACGGAGCCCACACAGCCCACAGAGCCCACGAAGCTCATCACGGCCACGGAGCCCATCACGACGGATCCCACACAGCCCACACCAAGAAGAAGCTCATCATGGAGCCCACGAAGCCGGAAATCACGAAGCCCAAGAACAAGAAGATCACGGAGCCCATCGAGGTGAAGGAGCCCATCAAGAAGATCACAAAGCCCATCGGGGCCGGCTCCGTGGCACCCCTCATCAAGGAGGTCGTGGAGGCTGCAACTCCGCTGGAGTCCCCGACAACTCCGAGCGATTCCCCAAGCTATGTGCCGACGGAGGCGGCCGATGACATTCGCATGTGCATTGACCAGGCTGAGCGCGACAGCAGTCTGAAGAGCAGCAGACCATGGCAATGGGGTCCACTGGTGGCACCGATGATGATGCCCGAATGGGCGCTGAACCGCGTGCCCGCATGAATTCGATGGACACTCGGACCCCTTTGACCATTATGGCAAGGGAATTCATGGTTCATTTGGAAGCCTCCAGGATCAACTTGACGCATCAGCAGCAAGTCCTGGGCTTGCTTTTGACGGCGCTGTCGTCGCAGTAGTGCACCGCATGAACCCATGATGGCCTTGCAATGCCTTATAGGTTTTCCATATGCGCACAGCAATTGCAGATTGAGAGGGCATGGCCATCTGGGCGATTTCTTCGCTCGCCTGAGCATGTGTTAGGCCGAACTGGCCACATGGCAAAGCGCTGCCATGGCATGATCTTCAGGCGACATAGGGCGGTTGCTGAAAATCATCCCCAAAGGCTGCACCTGGACTTTGCCCAACCATGTTTTCGGTTATTTTTGACGAACCGCGTTTTTGAGCAGATTGCAGATATTTTGGGGATCTGGCTGCCGGGGCTTCTTTTCAGGGGGTGCACATTAATCAGGGTTCGCCCCATCAAAAGGCCCGGAATTCCAAATCTCCAGTCCACCGAATTCGAGTCGTTCGGGTTCAGAGGGGCTTCGTCATGCCGATTTGAAGCAGCTTCAACACGCATTTGCTTCACTTGAGCCCCGTCTGAGGAACCTGGTGATTCTGAAGAAGCTGACGCTGGCCCGGAGAAGACAGAGAAGGACGATGGGGATTGCATTGGTGCACAGGGCTTACCCAGGACTTCCCTTGACCATGAAAGACAAAACATTGACAGATGGGTTTTCCACTTTTTGTGTTGGTGATTCATGGGTGTCTTGAAGGCATTGTCGGAGCATGATCAGCCATATACTCCATGTATGCATGTACGTGATTTATGAGTCCTCTCCAAAGATCGGACTTGTGTGTGAAGTTGAGCATTGACAGCTGTTAGGTGACGTACGCTTGTTTTGATCGGCGCACATGCCCGCAGGAAAAGAAAGAACGAGCGCGCTGCGAAGCCTGCCTCAGAAGGCTCTGCACGCCAAAGGCCAAGACAGGACGGTGCGATGTGAGCCAGCAGGTTGTTGAGCAGTGGAAGCAAGGGGGCCCGGGCAGAAAGTTGCTTGTGAACATGATGGTCTCTTGTGGAGGGGACCGGGCCATGTTCAAGCAAAAGCTGGATGTGATTGAATCCATGAGCCGGAAAAGCACCAACACAATCACCGCGGGCTGGTACAGCAAAGAGAAACTGGACAAGGTCCTGGGATGGTCCAAGTGGAATTCTAGTCTAAGTTGCATCCATTCAATTTTCCTTCGGGGGCATGCAGATCCTTATTGGTTTCCATGGCCCACCCTTTTTGACAAGGTCCCGCATCAAGGCCGCTGTGGCGTACTGCAGTGCTGCCTCGCGAAGGAAGAAGCATGTTCGGTCCCTTGGGCTATTGCATGGGTCCGAGTGACGAACCCGGTTTGAGATTCCTTATCCCTCACAAACCCCTCCCAGATAGCGGTTCGTATTTCACTTTTTCCTCTTTGTGCATGCAGTGAATTGTCTCTTCGGCCTAGGAAAGATCGATACGAGAAGAACATGAACGAGTATCTCATCACGGAGCACGAGGCAGCCACCTACGAGCAGATCAATGAGAAAACTCTCAGGGAGGAGACGCAGATCAGTCGAGATCGTGTTGGCTCAGTTGACTTGGCCGCACCGGAGCCGGAAGTCCTCCTTGATGGCAGTCACAGCGAGACCTGCAGTGACTCTGGCAGTGAGGGGTCCCCCAAGAAAGGGAAGAAGCACAGGTCTGGCCACAAAAAGCAAAAGAAGGATGAGGTTGAGGAAGAGCGCATCATGGAGGCATCTTTGGGTGTTCCATTAGGCACCATGCACGCGTCCAAAATTGCGCAGGCTGCGGAGTCCATCAGCGAGGTGATGAACCAGCTCCTCAAGTGCCAGGCGAAGTTGGAGCTGACGGCGAGCAAGCTGGAGATGATGAACACGGATGCTGCCGCATCGACTTTTGGCTGACATTAAAGCCGAAGCTGCTTCATTCCAAGTTCATGCATGCGTGACGGAAAAGTATCAATTCGACCCGGCTTTCTCGTTACGATTGTGGGCCCGGGCTTGGGTTGGCCGATTCAATTGAGGGCTCTGAAGGGCCTCAACGTGCACATTGCAGCCCTCATGAGTGGGCATGATGACTTGGCGAATTACAAGGCAGAGCTTGACACTCGTGGCAAGCTCCCGGAGCAGATGCTTGGTTAGACTTGCTGCAGATGTGTTCCCAATCTTGGGTGACTCTTTTCGCTTCAGCTCTTGCATGCCCGGTGGTTGAGGAAAACAGCTCAGATGGTCGAAGCAATACGCGCTGTGGAAGTGAGGCTCAGCAACATGTTGTGCGAATCTGCGCGCGCGTTTCATATATGGCCAGGGCATCCCGGGCGCAGATAGAGGAGAACAAGTTGAAGAAGTGCCCGAGTTGCATCTGTTTTCCTTTTACGGGCTATAGTGCGACATGCAGCGTAAAATTTGCAAAGGACAATTCTGAAGAACGTGAAGCGGGCAGTGACCGATAGCGATGTGCCCGCGGAGACACCCAAAGGTGGGAAAGGCGAAAACTGTGAGAAAAAGAAGGAGAAGAAAAAGGAGAAAACGGAGAAATCGAAGGAGACGAAAGCGAAGGCAAAGAAGGTTAAGGGTAAGACCAAGCGCGACTAGAGGCCTGCTTGCCCTTCCCTTTCCCTCCCATTTGATGCCAACCGTCCCCGGTGCAGGTCGTCTGAGATGAAGGCGGAATGGCAACCATTCTGCGTGGATTCGGGCTTGCATAGGAATGCACATGGCCTGGACGCATGCATGCACTGGCCAGTGAGTACAGATTGCAAGAGTAAGATTACCTGGATCGCAAGTTGCTGCTTTTTCCATGCACTTTACCCCAAAAACCAGCAACAGTGACTGAAACAAACAGCAACTTGGCTATCTAGGTATGCTGGGCTTGTGCATTCCAATGTGTGGGGTTTAGTTTGGCCGATACGGCTGAATCTGGCGGAGCAGAAAATCTCTGCAAGGGGAAACGATCGGAAAAGGGTTGTCTGTCCGGCGCATGGTTGCGGCTTGATGCTCATCGCAGATTGCAGATGTCCTTTTTGCATGGTACAGGCATGCATGTTTCTTGGAGTCGAGCCAGCAATCCGCGGCCCTTCGCAGGTGCCTCCTTCAGCGAGCAGGTGCAGAAGCGAAGCCGCGCGTGTGGGCCTTTGGGTAGAGCCATTGCTCGCGCAGCGGGAGGTGGTGTGCCTTGGAAGAAAGTGCATCCATTTCTTATACTTTTGGTGTCGGTGTTCGCCCCCTTCTGGTTCAATTAAGTTCATGCATGACGTGAACAATTTAGGTGAGCGAAGCGGCGGCTTGCCAGTTGGCGCATGCATTCTACGATGAAGCAGCGACTGTTGGGGACGCACAAACTATGCCCAGTGGCCAACTGGTTCGGTCTATGACAAATTTGCACCAAACAGGACATCCGAACCGCTTGCCATCGCTGTTTGTGGACTACGGGCTACAGGTTGATTGCGAAGTGTCCGATGTTGATATTGGGCTGGCGCAACTCCATCCCACCCTTGGGGTTTCAGAGTATATACAGGCCCTGTCAAGGGCTGGACAGCTGCAGGTGTTGATGCAAGGCCAAACGTTGGAGAGCTACCAATCGTTCTGGCATAAGTATCAGCGCATTCGCCCAGAGCACCCGTGTTTCAAGAAGAACATGTGCCTCAGCCGGTGTGTGCCTTGTTTCCTTCACGCAGACGAGGGTACGTCTATCAAGAAACGGGGTGTTCTTGTGCTGTCGCTGCAATCGGCTCTTGGGGCCGGCAGTCGCAGATCCGCCGATGTAAACTTCTCAGGTGACACGCTCCTCACGCGCATCCTCTTTAGCGTGATGATGACGAAAACCTATGCGAGAAACAAGGCTCCGCTCTATGCTTTGTTGAGTCACTTTGCAGACAGCTGTACAAATGCATTTGAGAATGGCATAGAGGTGGTCATCAATGATCAGCGTACCAATTTGCATCTCTGCATTCTGGGGCTAAAGGGCGACTGGCCAGCATGGACGAAATGCGGGCGTTTGAATCGACATCATCTGAGAGACGCTCCTGGGAGCAACAACCCAGCAGGGATTTGCCACTTGTGCCTTGCAGGCCAAACTGGCTATGCCTGGCACGAGTGGGATGACTCTGCAGCTTGGCTGGACACAATGGACACGGCGCCTCTTCCTTGGACTACTCCTTCACCTTTGATGAAGATCCCGCATGATGAAACGGACAGTGCTGACTTTTTCAAGATCGATCTCTTCCACACAATGCATAAAGGGGTGTTGGCAGATCTGGCAGCCAGCACAATAGCCACTTGTATAGCTTCAATTGGTGCGGGATGTTTCGTTTTTACGGGGTCCAATTTTGGGCACCATTGCCCCGGCCCAGGTGACTTTGATCGAAGAGCTGCGGATCTACGGTGAGGGAAGCGTGGCGAAGCGCTTGGACGCTGTGTACAGTGATCTGGTAGTCTGGTGCGGTGCGCGTGGCAAGCAGCTGCACATGTCTAACCTGAGCACCATCCTTGTTGGCTGGAAACGTTCATCGGACTATCCAACTGGGACCCTTTTCACTGCATGTGCAAATTTTGTTGAAAGTTTTAGGCTTTGTGTTTGAGTTTTCTTTCGTGTTTCGGGCAATTTTGGTGCTGAGGAATTGGTTCAAAGGCGCTGACACCACGGTACTCACAAGTTTCTTGCAGTGGCGTTGTGAGCGGGCGCTGGCTGATTATGATGATGAGCACGAAGACTACTTGCAATGGATCACTGATGCTCTACAGGAGGGAAACCTGTTCATGGCTGAGCTGTACTGGCAACCCTTTTGGCTAAAGCCTTCAGACGCTGCCAGGATCGCCGCTCATGGCAAGAAACTTCTCTTCTTGTACAGCCGCTGCGCAAGCTACGCTTTTGCTCGCAAGTGGACACGCTACAAAATTAATCCTAAGTTTCATATGCTTGCCCACCTTATCCACTCCTTACAGCGTGGAGGGGTGGGGGATCATGAGACAGTCAATCCGATTGCACATTCGGTGCAAATGGATGAAGATTTTGTTGGGAAAGTCTCAACATTGACAAGGTCGGTGTCGCCTAGACTAATAGAGTCACGGACTTTGCAGCGCTATTTGGTGTGCGTGGCCACGCGATGGTAGCGAGTTCCGAACCGGACCGATTTGGCGATGTGGAGAAAACAATTTGCCGCTTGAGCCAAACTTGGATTGGGAAAACCGCCACTTTCCTGAAAGTGACTGAAATTCGGTCACAGTGATCAGTTCACATTTAAAAGTGTATACTTGGCTTTCCAGGTTGACTTTAGAGGGACACCGCCCTTTACCCCCAAAAAGCAGTGGTGTGTCAACCCGTGGTTTCCCGTTTTTACTGTCAACCCGTGGTAAACCCCGTCTTTCCCCCAACAACGACGCCGCGCTGCCGTCGTCCGACGGTCCGAGGCGCAGAAAGAGCTGCTCCGCGCTGTCCACGGCCTCCGCCACTGAGCCGAAGGCGACCACGCGCTCGCTCAGGGCAATGCCGCTGAGGAAGGTGGTGTTCCTCAGCTGCGATTGGGCAGGGAATGAGAACCAATGAGCAATGGGGGGTGGGGGTGTTTGGGAAATCAACTTCACCTTTTTGGGTGGTTTTGACAGAAAAAAGCAAAGGGTGGTGTTCCTCCGCTGCTTTAGGGAAGGAAAATGGAGCTTGTTCAGGGGAAAAGCGGGGAACATCTGTTTAAGTGGTTTGACTTGCTGGTGCCATAGGCAGGGAATGAGTTGGAAAGAACCCGAAAAAAAGCCATCCCCAATTTGGTGTCCTTGAAGGACATCCCCCAACGGTTCATTCCCAAAACCCGAAAGGTCGTTTCCTACTGAGAACCAGCAAGAAAGTCAAACCGAAAACGCAAACCCTCACGAGCGCGTGTCTGAGTCGTGTGTTCTTGTGCGCGGGTGGAGTGGTTTTGGGAAATCAAAAGAACTCCGCACAGCTGTTGGGACTTTATTTTGACACGAACCCACAAGAGATGTGGTCAAACAGTTGAATGGTCTGTTGAAGGTCAAAAGCTACAGCCTTTGATTTGAACCAAGCAACAAAGGTTCTGAAAGTTTCTCCGGGTTGTGGTTTTCTTCGGTGTCGATCTGCTCTTTTCAACCACGTATGAACATGATTATTTGACACCAGTTTAACTGCTTTAACATTAGATTAAACTTATGTGACATGTGCAACGCGTTTGGCCTTTTGAGCCTCGTAAGCGAAACATGTTTCTTATGTTGACCTTAAGCCGCTCGCCTGTACCCTTTTTACTAGTGTATGTTGCGGGTTTGTGTCGAGGATCCATCTTTAATCTGTGAGTAAAGAAACCAAAGATCCCCAAAAGTCGAGGCTTACTCTCTTGTGTTGCTTTGTGTCGAGATTGCAAAACCTTGTGAATAAACAAAGCAAAGGGAGCCCAATCAAAAACGATCCAATCCAATTGACTTCCTCAATTGTGCGCCCGATCCCAAGACTTGACGTGTGAGATGTTTGGTCGACTTTAAACGTAACCTGATGCAAAGAGAGGTCCTAACCGGGAGGAATGACCTTTCTGCAGCTTGCAAAGTCCCTGACGGAAACGAGAGGCAGCCCGGACCGAAGCTCAAACCTAAGTCATTCACAAGCTTGTTTCCGCGCAAACAAGAAACAGCCGGCAGCTAACCAAAATTGAAACCCGACGAGGCATACTCATGGTGATTGTGTGCTCAAGACACAACAAACAACGTAACAATCAAAGGCCGCGAAATAAGCCCGAGCAAACCTAAATGGAGACACAACATATCATATGGACCGTAAGAAATGGACATGGACAGGTCGATTCACAATGCGGTATGAGTAACAAACACCAGCAAGTTTCAGTCTCCCTTCATTCCCGTCAGGAAGGGCTGGTGCTTTCCTGGAATGGCAAAAACCAGCTTCCCAGAATTGCGAAACAAGGGGATACCCTCTTGGTATATCTGACAAGGATCACGAGATGCTTGCAGCCGAGGCTCTCGTGCTTCTCGTTGATGCTCTGAATCACCTGAACTGGCCAAAAAGCCCAGACGACTTGAGGTCTCGATGCACCAAGCTTGGACCATTGCGCCGGGCAGGACTGGCCACGTGAACCCACATTTGGTAATAGAAAGGATCTGGATGATCTCAGCTCAACGAAACCGCTACGGAGCCTGTTTCGTGCGGGGATTGGGGGAGAGGGATGCTAAGTGGATGGCGAAGATCACTCCTTGGCCCAGATCTGGGGTTCTCCAAAAAGAGTGTTCCTCTGCCTGTTTCATACTTCTTCCTTCCTAATATATAACCTCCTTTTGGAGGACACACCAAACTCCCATCAACCAGCCGATCATCCTTTTTGGGTGTCTTCCATTCTGTCCAAAGAATTTGCCGTGCACCTGTTTCGTGGACCCAATCGGATGCGGCTGAACAGCACCCCCGCCGGATCAAAAACTCCCCACACCCGCCTCTGGTTCCCTGGCCCAAAGCTGGACCAGTATCCTCAGCGAGCGGTGGTTGTGATTGCTTTGGCGGGTACTCCTTTTTTGGTGGGATTGAAGGGATTCCAACACGGGTTTTTGGTAGGGCCCCCTAAAAAAAGGAGACACCCAACTAAGTCGACTGGGGTGGTCAGGTTCCTTGAAGCCAAATGTAGTCATCATTGCAGGAGGGGTCGCCTCGGCTACCAGAGGAAATGGGAAGTAGAACCTATCCTAGCAAAACAACAAAAAATGTCACCCGCAAAAGTGTTCCGGATTCCCACTAGGGGGCACTGCCCTACTGAACAGGGGTTTACGCATCTGGTGTTCACTTTCTCCATGGCCGGATATAATGATTTCTCTCAGAAAATATAATAGACGTCAAGGTTGCAGACCGGTGAGGGACTTATGGCTTTCGACTTTTGGCTGAACACCGCCCCTCGCTCTCGCCGCATCTTACAAGCTGCAACATTCATGTGCTAGACAACCCGCAAATGAACATGCAGCTGTCAGCTAGTTGTAAGATGTTGGTGTCGTCGTGTGTTCCCTTCTTTGGGGTCATCCGCATGTCTTTCCAGTGACTTAGTCTCGGAGCCTTACCCACTGCCCATGTGGGATGCCTCCAAGTCGTGAGGCCAAGCTACTAAAGTTGGTCCCAACACCATGTGGTTGAGGCCTCAAAACAGAAGGGCTTCCAAGCCATTTCCCTTTTTTGAACCTTCAAAAGTGGCGATCGTTTCAAACACAATCCACCAGCAAATTGATCAACCTTTGATTTGGGGAAGTCCGAACGTGACCCCTGTTAAAACTACGGGTTGCCCTTGTTGGCGCGCACCGATAGAAAACAAAACCAACCCCAAAACGGGTCTCCTCAAAAATCATTCAAACCTTACAGGCAAGTCATTAAACGTGGCAAACGATTTGAGGGAAGGAACGCTGGAAATCAAGCAGAAACCGGACAAAACAAAACCGACACGGGCGCCAAGTGTCTCTCAAAATGAGTTGGACCTCAAAATGGCAGCCTTTGTCCTTTGGGCTAAGGACCCCCACTACCAGGACCCAAATCTACCCAAAGGACCCATCAATAAAAGGTTAACCTTTGGGGACCCCTACTAAAACTAGACCAAACGGGGAAAATCAAAAGGTCAAAAGGTCGGCTTTGAACTGAGCTACACAAACAAGCTGAACCCCGAAGTCCCAAACCCCCGAATCAAGGGGTGGGCGGTTCGGCGGCTCAGGGCCACCCTCGCCACACCTATTCAATCTACGAAGGGCGAGCAAGGGAAGGCTCGATATGGCTATAAATCTTCATAGGGAAGCCCTGAAAAACTGGTTGGGGGACACAAATCCCCACCTAAATCTCGGCCATTTCGGGGTCAACAAGTGGGTTTGGGTCAAAAACCACCAGAGGACCGCAGGGTTTAGTCCATGTTTCCATTTACCAGGGTTCCATTTCGGGTACCTATTTTTGACCCACTGCCAAGTATTTGCTACACAAATGGATTCAAAACGCGGCTGATTCGGTCTCGAACTAGGCTCCGCACCCTTTGCTGGCCAGGTGGTTTGCCATGGCGGTGCCAAAGGCGCCGCCACCCAGCACCGCCACCTCCGGGATGGGAACCCAAGCTTGGTCGGCGGCGAGGGCGCCAGCTCGAACAGAGAGCTAAACAAATTGGTCCATGCAACATGCACTCCGAAAAGGGAGGAGAACCAGCGCGAAACGCTGCGCAAGTGCCTGATGATCTGATACTGAGATACTCCCCTACAAGCCGAATGCATGCATAGTCACCGTAACAAGAAAAGAAAAGCACCACACACGCACAACATCAGCAAAAACCGACTTCGGTGCGGCAAAGGGCAAAACCACCCTGCAAGGCACGGCATGCTCAAAGACAAAACGCAAGGCGGTACGGCGCAGGGCAATAAGCCCAAAAAAGAAGGCGCACCCGCGTCCTTTTCAGTGGCAGATCTGCGTCATGGTCATCACGCCTTCTTTGAAAAGGTAGTGCTTCTGCAGCCGATAGCAAATAACTTGCCAAAAGCACCGGACTGTTAAAATCAAAAAGGCAACCCGTATAGGGTATCATATAGGCTTCTGAAAATGTGTCAGAGCACTCTGCAAAAGAAGCTTTCGTACCAAGGATGGCAAGGGCGGTTCTTGCCTTTAACCCTTAGACCAGCGCTAGTGCCTTCAAATGCCACCTGGCTGAAACTTAGCTCAGAAGGCCCATGCAACAAGCGTGAGGGGGAAAAAAGGGCACTCGTTTGTTCGGTACCTTAAAAAAATGAACGGGTGTCTACAAGGGCCTCCATTCAGTGTTAGGACGTCGCCAACAACACTTCTCCTTGCTTTCAGCTGCTGTGCAACATGATTTTTGCGGGCTGCCCTGTCAATTCTAAATCCAAACTGACAGGTGGGTTTCCTCTTGGTTTCCCTTGAAAACCAACCAACAGCGGGTACCCTCCAAAAAAAAACGATCCATTTCAGCTGGATTCTCCGTATTCCCCCCACCCTAGCCCGCCACTCGCCTTCCGCAGCACCGGCGTCGGCGCGGAAGAAGGCGAACGCGACATGGGCGAGCGCATTGGAGAAGCCAAAAACGTCACCGATGCGAACCGATGTGGCTCCAGCGGCGGGTTCTTGTGCTCAAGTTTTGGAGCTTTGTTAAAAGAGGTGTCTTTGTGCGTGGGGTGTCTTTGTGTGTGTTTGTGTCTTTGTGTGTAATCTTGCAACTGTCTCGACTTTTGGTGCGCCGAAAGCTGCCACTCTTCGTCTCTTGCAACTGGCTCGTAATCGTTCCGCTCACAAAGTGGCGGCTTTCGGCGGCCGCAACTTCCGAAGCCGCCGCGGCGAAGCGGCCGACGTGAATGGCTTATGAAGCCCCAAGCCTTTAGGGCTGAGAGAAGAGAAGCGATCCACACCTCCTTTTCCCCTTGAGCGCTCAACACATGTGGGAAATGGGGTGGCTTCTTGTGAAGAGAATGGGGAAATCAACCCTGAGGACCAAAAACACAAGAGTCCTCCAAAAGTGAAGCCTTGGGAGGACGATATAAGAAAGGAAGTAGGAATCCACACATCGACCTCCGAAAAATGAGGAGCTCTTCTCACTTCTCGCGCCCGGATTGGCTGAAACGGCCCAAACCCAAGTGACGAACCCCGAGGAACAAAAACGCGCGTGGCATTCACCCGCGGCTCCCTTTCGAACGACCCAACACAAACGGTAGCCCTCAAAAGAAGACTCACCCAAGAGACTGTTTTCTGGACGCGCTTCTCAGTTATAATCAAAACCCGGTATTAAAATGGTCGAGAACCATGTTTCAAGAATTTAGGAGGCGGATTCCCGCAGCTATTTATGGCTGGGTACTAATCTTGATCTACCCGGCTCAGTTCAGAGCGCCCAAGTTGACCCAACAAGTCTGTGCTACCTGTGGGTCTTGGTCCTGTGCTTGCTGAATAACCCTCAAATCCGGTGGCCATGGGAGAAAGGGCCACTCTGTTGTTTGGGTAGTTGGCTTTTACAGGGGGAACCCCCGTCAAAAAACAGTTGACCTCAGGATTTGTACCCACAAACCCTACTGTGGATGGACGAAATCCTGCACCACCCAAAGAAACCTAAAAATGATTTACCAACAAACAATGGTTGGTCATGGTTTCCGAGGTGCTGCGATTTCTGAATTTGTCCATCCACAGTATGGCTGCTAATAAAAACAAATCCCATTCCCATCCCAAATAAGGACCGTGGCAAACGCGGAGAGAGCCATGGGCATTCTGCAGACCGAGGGCTGTGAAGCGCAAGAACTGAGGACTGACTACCACAAGCTGCGAGAGATGCAGGGAATGAAAAATGGAATGAACCGGTGTTGGGGATTCCCGAAGAAAGGACACCACCAGTTGGATGGTTTATAGGAGTCATTCCATTCACTGAGCACCAGCAAGCTGTTCATGTCCCTGAAGGGATCAAAGTGACGCCATGCTTGACTACTTCTGCTTACTGGATTGGCACACTGATCCAGCGACTCGATCGGTCGACTTGGGAATACCCAGTGGACTCAAGTCCAAAAAGCTCAGGATTTCCGAAGAAGGTGATGGTTTCTAATACGCTTGATGTTCCCAGACCTCAAAGAGGCCATGGGACGAAACGGACCAACCGTTTTTGTTCGGCACTTGATTGTTTAAGGTGCACCCCTTCCAACAAAACATACAACAAAGAATCACTTGGTTTTGGGCTTTTGCTTGAAGACACTTTGTTTGCCCAGAAGTCAAAGTTCGAACCAAGGGTCAACCAAAAAATAGCATCCAGCCGCGTGGCGGTTGACACGTGCGATTTCACTGCTGCGTGATTGAACATAACTTAACAGCCAAAAGACCAACAGAGGTTTTCTGGTGAGCTCTAGCCAGGTTGTCACCGTAAAAAAAAGCAAACAACAAATCAAATTAGCCAAACAGGCGCATGGCTGAAGGTTTACAGGTGAATTTGTTTATTTGTGCACTCCCTGCGGAAAGTGGTAACTGTTCGGGTAAATCACGTGGCTGAATGACTTTCCATTGGGAAGCCTTGGTTTAAGGGTGACAGGTTTCCAGGTCACATGCTGCACAAGAAAGCTTTGAGGTACGACAAGCCACGAGTGTCACAGAGCCCGGATTCCGCGCGATTCCACGTATTCCCATCCTCCGGAAAAGGTAGCTCACAGTGAGCCTCCCCCGTCTCCTCACCGAATTCTGTCTCTCCATCTCTTGCTTCTCTCAGGGCAAGATGTTTTTTGGAACCTGGGGACCCCAAAGGAAACCACATGGTGCAGTTCGGGATCATTTCCCTCCGACCGAGCCAGCAAGCTTTCGGGGGTCCAAAGTTGCAAAGCTTGAGAAATACGAGACTTGGATGCCCAGGACAATGACCTCCATGTGCTTTCACTTACTCAAGAATCACCACTCAGAAACTTGCTGGAGCTCCGTAGGGAATGACCTTCCGGGTGTTGGGAATGAACCGGAAGGGCATTCCCTTAAAGAAAGCCATAGGGGATGGGTTTGTTCCTCATTCCCTGCCTATCGAACCAGCAAGGAAAGTAAGCTGCTCATGAAAACAGATTCGAGGGTTCACCGCGCAGGTCCAACAGCTCCCTCCCGAAAAGCCGAACAAGCAGTTTGGCCATGAATTTGAATGTTGAGTCGGAACCCATCCAAAAGTGGTTGGGAAACCTGCATCCCCGAAGTACGACCGAAGGGTCCAACCACCTGAAATTCATGGGCAAATGGGGGGGGATGATTTTCCAGACCTCACAGTTCACCCAAAGCGGGGCTCTAGGAAAAAACCAACCCAAAAGGATGTCCCAAAACGTTCTCATCCTTTAGTTCCGCGAGGGTCGGGCAACAAAAAACGGGCGGGTTTCTGATATTTCAGCACCATTGGAACTTACCCCTTAAAACTCCAAGGATTGGGGAAGTTAACCTTTTGCAGACATAATATAGCCCATGTTACCCAAAAAGTTGAGACAAGTTGTGTCTTTAAGAGGTAAGGGAAGGAACCCAACTCTTCCCACCCAGAGCTCTTAGCCTTCGGTTCTTAGCTGGGTTCGGAAGACCAAAAAGAAGGTGGAGAAGTTCAGCGGGTCTCGAACGCTGCAACGAACAACCCTGGGGCCATATTAGGCATGGGACATGCGTGGGTTGTCGATGTTCCAATTTGTTCGGGAAAGAGATTCCGGAACACCAGGTTCTTTCCACATGTTGTCTGCGTGTCATGTCAGGCTGCGAAAACTGCGCGTAATCGAAACTGTGCTGTGTTGAAAGAAACACTTCATGATTAGAGTTAGGCCTACTTATAGAATGCATATTTTATTGCGTGCTTCACTTGGAGTCACTGGTAAAATGAAAAATGTATCCTAAGTCTACTCCAGACTTCACCTTTGTTCAAGCTGAACCCTTTGGCGCAACGCTCCTAGATTTGTCAAGTAGATACTGTAAGGTGGTTTAGGAACGATTTGGTTATTTCTTTGTGTCCATTGTAGAACCCATGTGGGGTAGAACCCAAAAGCAGAAACAATTTCGGTGGGTCAGTGAGCCCCCCAAATGAAGCTGTTTGATTGATCTATGGTTTCGACTGAACTCACTTTTGGGACAATGAATGCGTCCCCGCTGCTCACATCTCTGCAGTTTCTGGTCTTGAGTCACCGTTGGCTTTGGCTTCCAATTTGAGTTGCGAAGAGTGCAGACAGTTGGCCAATCCACCCATGTAAGTGACCGCTTCCCCCGCAGTCCAGGGTGAGCAAACACCAGGTCGATGAGAATTTGGGGTCCGTGTTGGCATGCCCTCTCTGAATATCCGGGACCCAAAGGACCCCAAGAGAGGCCAATAAATGGGTAGGGGGTGGGGTCTTTGGGGGGCTGATTTGCAGGTTGCAACATCGGTGGCCATCCGACAAAAGGATCTTCAACCTCCCGTGGCGATCTAACCCAAGATGGGTGGCTCGTCTTTCTGAAGGTCGGATCCCTCAAATTGTGGGTTTCCCTTTTGGCTTCCCTTTTAAACTCAACTCCAAAGGGGCACCCCCAAAACAAGACACACCCATTTTACGTGCCTGTTTTTGGATCTACTAACCATTTTGGAGGGTGTTCCCCGTAAAAATCACCAGCTCAGTGCACCCAAGACCCCAAGGTCCCTTTTCCTTTCGGAGTACTCCAACTTTGGTCGGAATCGGAAGGTTTTCACCTGCATCAGGTGCTTCGAGTGGCCGAGCGCCAGCTTTTCTGTTTTCGCGCAAGCCTCGTTGTAGTAGTAGGGCCCGTCTTCATCCACCAAGCGAACCTGATCTCGGCCCAAAACCTTCTGATTTAAGCTTGTATGGCAAGTTTGTTTAATAGTACTGTGGATGGACGAAATCCACTCAGGCACCACCTGAAGAAACCTAAAATGAATCTTCTCCTGTAAATACCAACAAGCAATTGGTGTGTCATGGCTTCTGAGGTGGTGCAGGATTTTGTCCGTATGGCAAGTTCTCTTAAATCTGGGTGAATTAAAATATGTTCACCCGCCTGAAACACCGGTGGGTGGAGGGATATTCCCCACATAAACCACCATTTGGGGTGAGGTCGTGTGATTTCGTTTAATTCACCAAGTTTAATGGTATGTGTGCATTGGTTGCAATGAATCCAAAACCCAAGTAAAGGACCTGCATCATATACTACCAAAACGCAAACTAAAATGGCCCTTTCGGGATTTGTGCTTTGCGCTCACATGCAACCCAAGGTCAGGTTGCGTTGAAATCACCCAAAAATGCTGCAGACCCCACCACCAATAGACCCCCGGAACCGCACCCTTCCGGAACCCCGGCAACTTGGGCCTGTCAACTGCAATGCAGTCAATGGCAAAACCTAAGCGCCTACATCTGGGCCTCATTTTTGGAGGGAATCCCCGGTTGGAGTGTTTTTTTTAGGAACTCCCTTCTGGAGTGGATTGGTCAGGAAAAGTCCAAACTGTTTGTTCTCCACTACGATGGTCCAAACCCAAAAAGACTAAAGTGCAGGAACTCAGGGAGTGAGGAACCAAAAGGAATGCCATTCTCTCGGTTGAGTTCTGCTCCCCTGCTAACAGTTTAACTGTTAGTGGTTTCATGTAAAACCCATTAGTTGGCAAAAAGTTAGTCCTTCCAAGCAAAATGCACCAAACTTGTGGTATGCCCAACACCCGCGATTCTGCGGGCCCCGCCCATGGGTATGGCAAGCCATCGTCGTCCTGTGAGGCCGAGAGGGCCGCTGCGTTGGGTGAATTCAGCGGCAAGTCTGGCATAGGAAAACGCCTTCCAGGAACATCAGGAACCCCAAACGGTGGGCTCAAAAAACGGGGGTATGAGCCTTACATCCAAAAAATGGGGGAGTCTATACAGAATCAAGGGGTCTTGGATGTGGCTTTTACATGGGGCATTTTGTGGGGAGTCTATACGTTCTTGGATATGGTTTGAATATGGAACCCTTTGTTGGCCATCCTTTTGGTGGGG
>CAUJNA010003816.1:387500-430000 GCA_963377175.1 Effrenium voratum
AGCTCAGGAGGTCTGAAAGAGTTGGACAACTCTCCGCCGTGTCCTTTTGGTTTCACAAATATCGGGGAATTCGATCAGACCCGGTTCCCACACCTCGCTACAGAAAGATCACTAGGCAGCTGATGTTGTCGTTGGATCCCCGCGCCAGTGATTCTTCCACCTCAGTCTTCTGGTTCCGCGGCTTGCTCTTCTCTCTGAGCCCTGTGGCGTTGTTCCGGGCTGTTCTTTTTCCATGGTTCCATTTGCCATCTGCGAGAGCCAGGGGTTCAAATGGCGGTGGCTCAGAGACATGTCGCGAAATGGCACCTTGGTATATGCAACCAACAACTAAAACCTGCGTAACCCGGCTTCTGTAATTTTGAGCCACGCCCAAATCTGAATCAAAACCACCAATCCAAACCCAAAGCAGGGGATACCTGGTCGTTGGCTGATTTTGAAGAGCGCCTTCCAACAAACAAACTGGCAACTGCACCAGCTGGTGACGGCTGAAGCCCCATGAGTACACCTCGGGATTTCGCTCATTCACAGGGTGGGGTAGGCCCCCGTGAGGTCCTTTCAGGTGGATGCTAAGTCTCTGAAGGTCTGTCCTCCAGCCGCTGAAACTGGGTTGAGCTTGGAAGGGGAGAAACAAATACAAAAAGGATAGCAGCTCAGTGGTGGGAATTCAACCACTAAACCACAACAAGCAAGAATGGTAAAATGTGTCCCAACAACAACCATGAAAAGACAATGAAAGTTTCAAGGCTTGTCAGTTTGGCTTTGAACGAGACAGCTGAAGCTCCAAGCGTAGCATTAAAGCAGAAAGCATATGAGGCACGGTCAAAATTACTTACTTGCGGCCGTTTCGCTACTTAGTTTCAGAGTCCCCTATCGTTTTCCAGCGTGTCCATCGTTTTTCAGGGGTATCGTTTTTTTGAGAGTCCCCTATCGTTTGCCATGGTCTTGTGCATTTTCACAATCTCAACGAAACGCCGAATACTAAACTCAAAAGAAGTAACTTTGGCGGGACTTCATATAATATGTCAGCTCCCGCCACGGCCGGCAATTTGTCCAGGCTTGCCTGTGGAAAATGGGGGTCAGTTTCTCCCAAGAAGCGTCAAACACAGACGAAGGGGGGGCCTTGTCAGCCAGACAACTCGGTTTTCACCGGCAAATGGGTCTGATTCAAAGTCGAAGGGAGCCAAACAATGGCGAGGGATCAGGGAATCAAACAAATGCTGCTTTCCTCTTGGTGTCCCTTAAAAACCAGAGGGAGGCTTGTGCCCCAAAAAAGGATCTGCCCTCGTGATCGGAACGGATTTTGGGCCCGAGAAAATACTTTTCAGACCTGGGGTGGACCCCACTGAAGTGGTTGATGTCCCCAGTTCATAAATCTCAGTGGTTCTAGGGTCAACCCAGAACGAACAGTTATTAAGACTTGACTGGGGGTATGCTAGGGGCCCAAGACCTCATTATCCAAGATCAAAGGCCCTCATATGTAGGGTCTTGGGCTCCTAGTGACACGGATACTAACCAATTATAGGTGGTCGTCCAACCATTTCCCAGCCGGTGAATGAGCTCGCTGGATCTCCCGGCCAGCATTCTCGACAAGATCTCTGCCATGGATCTTCCTTCTGCCTCCTGGCCAGTCACGGCCAGGCCACGCCCAATGGTTGGTCAACGTTCAATCCGAAACCTACCCAGTGATTCTATATACCGGTATACTAGGTAAACAAACGAACCACCCTTTAAAAACCACAGGATACCAGAACAGGATTCATCCTTTATACTAGGTCACCAAAGGAACCACCCTCTAAAAAACACAAGCACCTATAGTGCAAACTGGGATGCACTGAGCTAGATTCATTGGGTTGATCGTTTTGACGATTGACTCAATGGATGATGATTGTTCCTTGTCTTGACCTGAATGACAATATCTAACCAAACGCTATTGAATAGACCTCGATTCTGCCATGGTCAAAACTCCGAATCTGTTGGTAAACGTCATGGTTCCTTGAGGAACCTTTTACATTCTAGAACCCCTAAGAGGCTAAACAAATGATACACATGGTTGAGGGGACCTCATTCGGTGTGGATCCACCTCTCGCCACCGGTCTGCTTTCAAAACTCACCGCGGAGAAACAACAAAAAAAACGCAAAGTACAAGCCACCAAAACTCAATTCCAAAGTTGATTGGTCAGAACAAGGTTTCATCTTACTTCATGCGTGGATGGATCAGAAGAAGTCCAGCCGCTGAAATGTTCCAAACCCAAAAAATATTAAAGTTACAGAAGGCTGGAAAACCAAATTTCCTCTTGAAGGAATGTCACTTGCCGCTTTACACCAGGGGGTATGCATGCAGAAAGGGCCCCTCCAAGCAAAGGGGAACATATCATGCATAGTTTTGTCTTCTCTAAAAACTAAATAGGGGATCTGGCAAAATAGAAAGACAACCTTTGGTTGCCATTTGGGTAAAACAAGCAGATATTGGCTTTTTAGCACCCAGGTTTTTTTTAGGAGCCCCCAATGCATGCGCCGGTTCCGAGCTGGGTACTGAACAAAAGAGTTTGCCAGCTGAACACGTGGTTCCAAAATCTTTGTACCCTCTTTTTGGACCCCCTTGAAAGGCGGCGCGAAACGGAACCAGGCTCCGAGGTTTGATTTGATCCAGCACATAGGACCGGATCCATAGCCATGGGGTTGTGGGAGACTTCACAAGCTCACGTCATGAACATCGAACAGTGTGATATTTCAGCCCCGTATATCCAACATTGAAGCTGCAAGCTCGTCACTTTGATTAAACAATCCAAAATACGGAGTTGAGGTCAAATCCAAAGGTTTTCTCGGAGTTCAGTTCCCAACATGAGACCCCTCGAGACCTACCAAAACGGTTTTTTGGTGTCTTCCCGAGTGACTAGACTGAGCCATGGCCCCAAGAATCGAAACCAGTCGAATCGCCCAATTTCCTGAGCACCCCCTTCTGAAGTCGGCTTTTGGACAGGGCGTCCGAGCCACATCCCATTTTGGAACCTCCAAAAGTGGCGATCGTTTCAATGGACGCTGGCGAATTGAATTCCAGTGAGTCAACCTGAAAAAACACGAGCCACCCATGTTAGCCGACCCCGTGGTCGCATCCAAAAACTGGATGTGACAAAACTGCATCCAAAAATTGGAGCTACTTGGATGTGCGCGCGCTGGAATTTGAAGTCATCAAGCTTTGAGTTCGGATTGGGTCGTTTGATTGAACGGATCGGTCCAGCTGCCGCGCGATGGGCGTGAGCTCTTTCATGCTCTCGATCACCAACTGCACCGCCTGCTGGAGCTGCTTGAAAAACGAGTCGCGCGAAAAGGCGCGGTGGGCTGGTTCTCTGCTGCACAATCAGGGAACCCGAAAAGAACACAACAGAATGAGTATGAAGCCCAAAAGAAACATAACGCTCAAAGTGTCAGGAGCTGGTTGTCTGCGAATGCGCAATCATGGAACCCGAAAAGAAGCAAAACACTATGAAACCCAAAAGCAACGATCACTCTTGCAATTCGAACCTTTTCGCTTCCGAACCTTCGCACCTTTTGAGTTGTGAATTCGCTGGGGACTAGTCCTGCTTCGCAGATTCCGGGGATTTTTCGGAAACCATGCAGCCGTAACCAGTAAAAAAACACTGTTTTTTTTGGTAAACTAACAAACACAGGAAACAGAAACCAAGACAGGAAGCCCCGGGGAGCCCGGAATCTTAGACAAAACTGCCCTTTAAGCAAGGTGAATAAGGCGGCCTCAAAAACAGACACACAAAAAACAAACACACAAAACACAACCACACATTCAAAACAACCACCAAAAAAAAACGGGTTGCTGTCCAGCGACGAGACAAAACCATCTTTTAACTACAATTTCTCACGGCAGACGGAGGCCTTAAACACAACATGTTCGGAATCGAGATCCCAGGCGGGTAGAGTGTTTTGAAGTTGCAAAAAAACGCCCACGCAACCCTGCCCACAGGATCTCCTTGGAATACGCGGAATGCCTACGTGATCCCGAGGCCCATCAGTGTTGATTGCGTGGAGCCTCCGCACAAGGCGAGCGCCACCAGAAATTCTCAACGAATAGCCTCCATTTGGTTGAGACTTTAAGACCCCTGGAAAAAAAAAGTCCAGCAGTGATAAAAACCCTGCCAAAACCAATAAAGGGGGAAAAACATATTCTTCAGCAAATGGGCCAACCGGGCCCAAGCCCTTGCGATGCCTGGTGTCTGCAACGGATCCCCAAAAACCTGACTGAGGCATGTTCCATGTTGCCAAGACAGGGATCCCTCTTGGCTGACTAATTTTCAGGAAAACAGCGGTGACCATGAAAAAGTGGGGGAGGTTCCCCATGTGCGAAAAGAATCTCTGGAGGAGTGGGGGCATGGTTGTCCTTTCGTTGAGTCTTTTGTTCGGGAGGTGGGCGTACCCTTTGGGAAAATGACAGCACGAACCAATTAAAATTGGAAAAAGGGAAAACCAATCTGGCAGGATCCTTCAGAACGTCCTTCATGGCCCCTAGTGACTGATAGTTGGATCTCCCAACAAGGTCAGGTAGTCAGGAGGTCGGTTGGAGCAATCTTCAACTGGATGATCCTGCTGGAACCTTTGGGACAAGATCGGGCATGCCTTTTACGGGAGGCAACAGCCACACTTTCAAGAGCACTCAAAGGTAGTCAAATCCAACACAGAAGAACCCCTAATTTGTTTGTTTGGGCTCTCCCTTGTCCCTTTAAAGCCAAACCGGGGTTCCCCCAAACCGGCTCTCCAAAACGGCTTTCCGATCCCGAAGACCGCCGCGCCTGCTGGTCATTCATCACATCCCAAACCCCATCACAGGCCAAAACGATGAAGGAGTCCTCTTGGCTTCTCTGGTGGGGGATCCTTGGTGGGGGGAGCGGGTTGGGATCCTGAGAATGTTGACCGCAGATCTAAGTAGAACCGTCTTGTTCATGGAAGGGGTGTTCCTTCCAATCCCCATTAACAGGGGACACCCTGCCGGGGGTTGGCCATCTGGGGCTTCCAGTACAGATAGCTTCATGGTGGGACAAAACCTGAAATATCTAGGTTCGCATTCTCATGTTTACTTCGTCACTGCAAAAAGAGGATTCGCTTGGTATCACAAGGGCTCGCCTTCGACGCAACCAACCAGCTTCTCTTTTTGTTTGATCGGTTCTTTTTCCAACCTGAAAAAAAGCGGTGATACCCTTAAATTCTGCGATACCGATGGTGAGACTTCCATCCAATGACTACTTTAAAACACTTTTACAGGGATCGGATCCCTTAAGATTGGCTTTTTAAATCGCAACCACGCCTCTCGCCAAGGGTTGCTTGCCCTTCGGGGTTTCTGAATTCCTGACCCTTGACGAGTATCCCTTACCCCCAAGTGAAGAGGCATACCGTTACACATATGAGGGTTGTTCCACAGAGGGGTTGGCCGACAAACAGCCGGAGCGTGCGGTTCGCTAAAACTTTCACGGTCTTCCCAGAAAGTCCTCGAACTCAGGAACTGAGAAACGAAAAAGAGTCCCGAGTTCCGGCCACTTCTAGTAAAGCCGGAGAAGAAGAATGCCCAACGGACCTTGAAATAGAAGACAACCTGAATTGGTTGGAACTTGGTTGCCTTCCTGAGCAGAGGATCGATCACCTTTGGTAGGTTTTTCAATGGAAAAGCCAGGACCATGTGTTTCTGAAAGGTCGCTTGGGCAGATTCGGTACCAAAACCAAGACAAGGGCCGGGTATCTAAAGTTGGCCTGCCCCTTTTGCGCCGACCCCCCGATTCCAATGAATGGGTTCCGCTTCCCTTTTTCCGTGGCGTAGATGAACGGCTTTTGAAAGGCCTTTACTAGTGGAACCTTGGGCAACATCCCTTCGGTCGATCGCCTTCAAGTGCTCGCCGACGTGTTGTTCCCATCAAACACATGCAATCGTTGCTGGATCTTACAGGGAAATGTCCCCCAAACCGGGCCGACAAAAACAGGAAACCCCCACTGGAGTTCTTGGTCTATCCATGGCGCACCGGGCTTTTCTTCGCACGAGTGCGCGAAGCTGCCATCCCGCAGCAGGCGAGACCTTGGCTGTGACTCTAGCGCTTGATAGAAGCCAGCTACAGGAATTCCTACGGATCCCTTCCTTCCATTTGCGTAAGGCCCCTGAAAAAATACACATAGTTCCGGTATTGTGATAAATTTTCTGTAAAACCAACACGGGAAAATATAACTTATTGTGAAGCAAATGGAAGCTTCTGTTCAACCAAGGCTTTCTCTTCAATCAGCCCAGTTTTTTTGAGCATTTGGCCGGAAGGAGGAAAGAATCGGAAGTGACCCCTGTAAGAAAATTGTTGAGCATGATGTCTGACTTCTCTTTTGTGTTTTGCCCTGGAAATGTCGTGAGAAACTCAAGTAGTTCCTGCGATTGCACCTGGGCCCTGGTCAGAAAAGGGAACCATTTGGGTGTGTCGGTTTTTAGGGGCGGCCAAAAAGGATGGTTGGTTTCCCTTTGAACCAACCTTTGAAATGGAACCCTAAAAAAGCACGCACAGCCATTTCTGTTTTGGGTTGACCATTCTGAGAGAGCTCACGAAACGAAATGGAAAACGGATGACCAACCCTTCCATACGGTACTTTAGGGTTGGATGCAGTCAATATAGCAAAACCCAGGTTGTTTCTTGCCCGAACCACATGGGCTTTACAACTTGAAGCAGTCTAATATGGGTGTGTCTCCACATGGGGGAACTCTAAAAAAGTGATGTTCCCTTGGTTTTCCTTGACACCGCTGCCCCAAAAATAAAGAGCTGCTCCCTAGGGAAAAAAAAAAAGAAACACACGCGCCGATATCTCAGCGGACGGGGGTTGGTTTGATACCAAACGGGCCACTCCCATTGCTTGGTCCTCATTTTCAAGGGTTCCCCTGTGTCCCCAAAACCAGATTCTCTGCAACCATGTCCACGTCTAAACTTCTTTGGTTGCAGGATGCCAAATTCATCCGCCAACTTACATTGAACAATGTTCCGAACTCTCGTTCTGCGTTGGACTGCCGAGGCCAAAAAGGATTCATGGCAACCACTCTGGCGGGGCGGAGGCATTTGGATTCCTGATACTTCGAGGTTGGAAACTGTTGTCTCACCGGTCGAAGGTAGCGACCAAGAGTGGGAGGCGAAGCGTTGCCAGGGTCGTGACGTCTGCGGTTTGTGTCTGTCCTTTGCGTGGATTTTGCAGGGATCCTTGATATGATGGCCTCAGCTGACTAAAGCGACCAAAGGGTTCATGGCCATAGTAACCCAAGGCTCGAAATTGACATCTCCCCATCTTCCATGCTTCACGACAACCCAAGTCCACCTTACTCATTGCTAAGCAAAAACTGGGAAATTAAGATGCTATCACCTTCCGTGAAAAGGGGTCACTGGATTGTCCCCTCCAAAAATAAACAGTTTGCTGCTTGGTTCCACTCAAACTGCCACTTTTGCAGGTCCAAATGAGGGAAATTGAGGGACCACTGTTAAACACATATAGCTTGTTGTTGTCTAAACTACGTCCTTTTGATGTCCCTAACGGGACCATCGTCAGGTCAAAAACCCTCGCGGGCAATCTGCCTCCTTTTTGCTCGACACGCCTCTCAAACGCTCAGTTACTCCTCGCGGAGATCGCGGAACCCGATCTCTTTCTTTGCTTTCTTATTCTCCGAGGGAGACTGGCCATCCCCCACTGGAAAAAAGGCACCTAGGGTGTCTCCCGTCTCCATTCACTACCTGCGGACCAAACTCAATGTCTAAACTTTTGGTTTAGTACCAAAACGTTTGAAGTCCAGACACACACACACACACACACAGACTGACTTCGTAATTTCCCTGATTTCCCGCGCGAACATGTACGCGGTTTTCCGCAGGGGGATGGCTGTCAGCTCCATTTCTATGGCAGTCAAGGGCAGTCAAGGGCAACGGAAGTCCATGGAAAACGTACCAAATCCCAGATACTGGATTTCACTATGGCTAGAACTTTTTTCCGTTTGGACCCCAAACACACCTCCAAAAACGGACTGTTTCCGAGGCGGGTATCTGGGGGGTCCCCTTCAGGGGGGTGTTTTTTTGTTGCATCTTGTCCTGGGTTCAAACACGATTAGTACTAGGTCCTCCAGATTTGAGAGGTTAGAAGAAGGGCACCCGAAATGTTTTCTTGGTTTGTCTATTTTAGTAGGGGAACCGAATCTCCCAACCAAAAAAGAAAGGGTAAAAGTTGGCTCCTGTTGGATTTTTTGAGTCGTGCACAGTCATTTTCTTGGCGTGGGGGTCCCCGGGCAGAGACAGGTCGAACACTCAAACGGCTCAGTCAGCATACCCAACCAATAACCACAGTTTGCATGAGGGTGGGCCATAATTGAGGGCCCATGTGCCAGCTGCTTCTTACTTATGTTATCATTTGCCGGCATCTTAGAACTAGCAAGAAAACATGATCTTCCCAAATGTAGTGCTTCAGGGGCCATACGACTCGCGGCCTAGTGACTACAGTATGTGTGTCTCACAGTGGATTTTCGGAGCGAACCATTTTAAAGACCATCACCTTCCCATGGAATGGAATGTCTGGCTCTGAATCAATGGACAGAAACCAGGTGGGGTTTGTCATTTTTTGTGAGGGCGCCCTTGTTTTGGGTTGACATAAAGGAAAACCAAAAGCAACACCGAAGCCACTTTTGGGGGGCTGTACCATTTTAAGACACCCCTGAATTGAGCTGCTGGGTGAACGTGTTCCTCAATGCCCTTGCCTCTATCTGCCGACTGCCGCGACTGGGCGGTGACAAGTACTTCGATGCATGAAGCTTGGTGATGAATCAATCTCTGCCTCCGCCGAAAATTGGCGATCCAAAATTGTATGCGTAACATGTATATGATACATATATTCTTATTGTACATATATCCCAATTCATCACCTCACCTCTCGCGCAAGGCATCCTTTCAAGCCACTTGTTCCTCTTGGTGTTCCTCTGGCTGTGCCTCTGCCTCCTGTGGCCAGATCGCCGAAAAGGCTGAATGTAGGGAGCCTTGGGATGGACATGCTTGCCAGGTATCAGCTTCCCTCCAATTGGCTGGTTTGGAGTCGTTTTGGGGGTCTGGTTTCCCATTTGTTCAAATCCCCAAACCACCAATCAATCGAAACCACCATTTAGGGGCTGCCGACTATTCACAGGATGTCATCCTTACCAGCCGTGGAAAAGTGGATTTTGTTCATTCACAGCGTGTGCCTCAAAATAGCCTCAGCAATGGTGGGTTTCTTTGGGTTTCCCGTTCAACCACCCAAAAAGATGCCCAACAAAAAAACTCAAAAACACAAAAGGAAACCCTGGTATGGTCGAATTAAACACCGTCCCGTATTGCCGGAATCTGGCCGGCCTTTTGTGTATCTTCTATATCTGGACAACTTACTCTATACAAGATGTATCGGAGTGGCGATTTGCTCTCATTCGCAAGCCGGAGACCTAGGCTGGAATTAGGACCCCAACAAATATATATATATATATATATTATATCTTCTTTTGCCTGGTTCGTGGAAAACAAAAGGGACCCCCAACAAAAGGAAGAACATTCACAAAAAACGGGGAGCAAAGTCTGGGGAAAGGTATCTCCTGGGTGTCATAGGTGAGCTTGTTTCGAACTGGAAACCCCAAGCTTTGCCCAAAGCGACCTTCTAGAAGGATGGTGAGCACAAGAAATGATCCTCCATTTGCTTCCTAAGTCCCTTAAGTCCCCCGGGAAAAAATGAAACATTTGCTTTAAAAAAAGAAAATAAGTCCTGTGATCCTTTAAAACCACCAAACAAAAATGACAAATATTCTTTTCAAATGGAATTCTTGGTGTACCCGACTTTTGGTCAAGACCTTTGGTCACTAAAGACTTTTGGTTACATATACTTTTGGTCTACCCGAAAAGTGACTAAAGTCCAGAAATGCCGGGAGTAAGCTCCAGCTGCTCAAGCTTCCGGTCCTCGTTGACCTCGCCCTCCGCTTCGCCCTCCTCTGGTGCATCCTCGGGCCAACTGAATGGGGTACCGTTGGTCTGAGAAAAAGCTCGAAATGACCTCATGATTAGAGTTAGGCCCAGTTAGAGAATGTATATTTTATTGTTTGCTTCACTTTAAGTCACTGGCAAAATGTTACATGTATCCTAATCCTAAGCCCACCCAAGGCCAATCCCTGGTGACTTTTGGTTTCTAATTAGGGGATATCAAACACATAGCCGGCTGTGTTAAGAATGTCAAGAGACATTCGCGATGTCTATAGACGGAAAATTATTGCAGCCAAAGCGCCTTGACAAAGGAACATGGTGCACATAGCCAAATCCTCTGTGACACAGGAAGTCGCAACAAGGCTCAATGATTGAATAGTTGAGAGCCAATGTCCCCTCCTCAGTTCGCCCGCCTTAGGTTCATGAATTTGGCAAATTTGTTGTGAGCCAAAATACAAAGCGGAGGTCAAAGTTGTCTACCCAAAGCAAGCCAAAATGGAATTGAAAGGGACACCCTTTAGTCTTAAGACGAATCCTTACAAAGTCCAAGGGCTTGTTCACATTTCTCGTTGGGACTGTCCCCTACTCGCGAGCTTGAGGAGCCGTGGCGTATGCTTTCAGTTGGTCTAAACATCACCTTTATCGGCCAAAAGGTGAGCTTTCTCAGTGATGTTTTTAGGTCGGCTATATAGGGAGCCCTGCTTGTTTTCCTTAAGCGGGTGGAGCCTTCGTCAGGTGCATTGATTCCATGCCGTTGTTCTACCAGAGCCTTTAGAATGTGTGTCATGGTCAATACTTGTTTGATGCCCCACACGACGTTGCATTTTGGTGAGTAGCTAGTGGTATATTCTAGTGAATGTGCCTGTTTCCTGTCTGGTTTCGTGGGGGAGTGGAGGGTCAATTTGACCTTCCACTCCTCCACAAAACCAAGGAGTGGGGGTCCCAGGGGTCTTTGGGTCGGTTGGTTCGTATCGATAACGCTTTCACTTGTGGGATAAACACAACAAGCATGTCTTTCGAAACATGGCAAAGGACGAATAGGCATCAGCAAAAGACGAGGCACATTCTAGCATAACTCCAAAGCCCGGAAAAGGAACTGCGCAGCAAGGGAACAACATCGATCAGGGGAATCACTCGCTACAGAATTGGCAGAAGATGTATCCTTTCACTTTGACAGATAGCTCTTTCAAGTTTACTCCCCATACGCCCGTGCTACACGAGTAAACATTCGGTGCCAGGCCCTGGTGGTTTTGGCAAAAACCAACTTTGCGCTGCGCCATGGCCGGCCAGGAGCAACTTCGGCCAATTCTGTTCAAGGATCCTTCTGTTCAAACCCTAAAAGACCCAAAGGAAGTGGTGGATTTGTGAACAGAATGCTTAAAAGGGGAAGCAACCCCTACAGCGACGTTGTGGATTCAACAATCAATGGTTTGCCCAAAATGTTTGGCTTCTGATTTCCGTTTCAATACCAACCAACACAGTTTGAGAAACAACCGTATTGTCCAACCGAAATCCTCCCGCGTGTACATGGCCTCGTCTCCCTGGAGATCGACCTAATCTGTCCAGAGAACCCCTTTTTTCAACAAAAGAACCCCTTCTTCCCTGTTTAATTCCTGCTGGGTCCATCAAAGTGGCATCCTTCAAATTGCCCTCTGGGCCCCGTCATTCCCTCGTGTTTTTCTTTCCCCGCCTTCGGAGCGCGGGAGTCTTTGATGCGGGACTCCAACTGGCGCGAAGTTGGATGGGACCCCCGACGATGATCCGGGTGTAATTTTCTGTGCCCACGGCGACTCCTGTAGAATGCTTAGTACTGTTTCTCTAAAAAGGTATGTCAATTGGGATCTGGTGAAAAGACCACTAACATGGAAGATGCCCACAAAACGCCGGGGGGATAGCAGGCTGCCGAAAACGTATAACAGCCCAGGTTGGGACTATCCCCCATCAAGTTGCACTCGGGAAGAAGGTTTCCAACAACCTTACTATTTAGACATGATCGACTCACTCACTCACCCACTCACCCACTCACCCACTCACCCACTCACCCACCCACTGGCACGCTCACCCACTCACCGACTCACCGACTCACCGACTCACCGACTCACCGACTCACCGACTCACCCACTCACCCACCCACCGCACACTCACCACTCACTCACTCACTCACTCACTCACTCACTCACTCACTCACTCACTCACTCACTCACTCACTCACTCACTCACTCACTCACTCACTCACTCACTCACTCACTCACTCACTCACTCACTCACTCACTCACTCACTCACTCACTCACTCACTCACTCACTCACTCACTCACTCACTCACTCACTCACTCACTCACTCACTCACTCACTCACTCACTCACTCACTCACTCACTCACTCACTCACTCACTCACTCACTCACTCACTCACTCACTCACTCACTCACTCACTCACTCACTCACTCACTCACTCACTCACTCACTCACTCACTCACTCACTCACTCACTCACTCACTCACTCACTCACTCACTCACTCACTCACTGGCCAAAAGGGGAGAAGCCCAAGCCACGCCTCCCGCCACGATCGATTCCACACTGCATTTTCTAAAACCAGGACCCCCCGGAGACAACTTGGAATATCTGTTGAAGGAAGGGCTCATGAAAAGCTAGCCCACCAAAGTTTGTTTGCTTTCCCATGGGTTGTTTGAGAAATGCTGGAATCGGAGTCAGCCCTCAGGCAAACCGTATGAAACCGTTGACCATTTGTGTGTATTGGGATGGGACCAACAACAAGAGGCAAACCCATCAGTTTTGGGGTCTCCATGGTCTCCCTCTTTGACACATTTCACTTGGGGTCTGGTTATCTTTTTGGAACGGTTAAACGAGCCACCCTACTACATGACTTGCTTGCCCAAGGGACCTGAAAATAAAAGACAAACCCTTCCGGATGGACCAAAGCAGCCTCCTAGCCCTCCGCACGGGGAATGAGGTCCCTCATATGCTCGGTCTGCAAGGTGAAAACAGAAAGGGTCAGGGTTCGCAAAGCAAAGCCCGACCTGCGGCCAACTCCGGGGTCCCTGCATTGGCTTTCTATGGGATCTCAGTGCTATGGCCAGGTGCGCGTCCCTTTCGTCCAAAACGGGTGGACGTTTGATTTGGTGAAAAACAAGAACACACAAACAAACCAACAGCTCTCAAAACCAAACACATACGCACATGTACACACAAACATAATGGCGCTATCTTTGAGGTTGCCTGTTTCGGGGTTGCTTTCAAGGGACACCAAAGTGAAACTCATTTTGTGGAGGGTGTCCCGATGTCTTGAGACCACTATCTTGTGCTTTAGTAGACCCCCGAAAATGGAAGCTGTTCGTTTCTTCCCGTTGGTTTCAGAGTTCGTGTGGGGAAATCAACCCGGCTTAAGTCGACCCGGGTCAATAAATGAAACCCTGAGTGGTTTCCCATGGCCAACGGGAAGCCGCCACTAGCGACCAAGGGACACCCCATTGTTACGGAGATTCCCCTCGTACAGTGGGCATCTGAAATCGCATGTTCAACGTAAGAGATATTTCCTTGGTATCACAGAAAGTGGCAACCTAACCCCCACCCCCCCTGCCATGTTCAAATACTCTGAACTGAAGGCAAAAACCCACGCCACGCCCATCGCGCCCATGTATCGCAGAAGTGGTTGGACAACTTGTAATCCCACTGAACTGAAGGCAAACACCCTTGCGCCTGCATGTAGAGGATCCCCAGCACCGTAAAGTGGATCGCGAAAACGGCGCCCACCATGTTCATGTCGGCGCTCCCTGGCGGGACTCGAGGACAAGATTCCCTCGCCGACCTCGCCCCCTTTTGGTCTTTTTTGGACAAAGTGGCTTCCAAGAACAAATTAAAGGGAGTTTCCAGGGTGTTTAAGGGGACCCCCTTTCCGAACACGAGAACCATCAAAATCGCAATTTTCCGAGTAACTCCTGTCCATGATCGAACTCCTTGAAAGGATTATTGTCATGGCTCCCACAATAAGAACTCTTACCATGGATGTCAGAACAAAAAAAAACTGCAGGTTGATGACCATCCCTGGCATCCGAGGCAACCAAAGCTGGACGCTACCGATGACCACCCCACTTCAATGCTTCTAGGTAACCAGCTCCAGGGTTTTCTACAGGAAGTTCACCAAACCCATGGTAATTGGTGGGCACTCGGTTGCCATACACATATCCGGGAGCAGGTGAC
Organism: Effrenium voratum; assembly: GCA_963377175.1. Classification (NCBI taxonomy): domain Eukaryota; class Dinophyceae; order Suessiales; family Symbiodiniaceae; genus Effrenium; species Effrenium voratum. The sequence goes on from CAUJNA010003816.1 coordinate 401,711, forward strand.
TTGGAATGGCTCCCAGTTGACAAGTTCCCTCGGGTTGACCCTACGTATTGCCTGCCTCCAAAAAGGAGGCGAGACATCTCTGGAAAGAATTTACGGAGCCAAACAGATCCGATCCCCTGCAAAAAGTAACAACTTTAGCCGGTAAGGGAAAATGAAGGAAGTACTCCTACGGGGAAACAGTTCAACGGTAAGGTAAGTATGGCCGGTGCTTCTATGCTTCTCGGCAAGCCAAATAAGCAATTCGCACGCTTCCAAAATTTAACCATGAAGGGGAATCAAACCCTACTCACTCTCTGAGTGGATCGTCTGATCCTTTTTGTGTACCTCTAAAATTTGGTGTTCCGTAGCACCACTACGACACTTCCTCAAGACCTGACACACACACACACACAGACACGAACGCACGAAAACACTGACGCGAGCACAAGCGCTCGCAAGCACAAAGAACACACACACACACAAACACAGAGACACAGACAAACAGACACACACACACACACACACAAAAAAAGAAGAAGACAGACACACTCACACACTCACACACACAAACAATCAATCAATCAATCAATCAATCAATCAATCAATCAATCAATCAATCAATCAATCAAATCAAATCAAATCAAATCAAATCAAATCAAATCCAATCAATCAATCAATCAATCAATCAATCAAATCCAATCCAATCCAATCCAATCCAATCCAATCCAATCCAATCCAATCAATCAATCAATCAAATCACACAAACACACACACAAACAAACACACACACACACACAAACACACAAACACACAAACACATGAACACACACACACAAACACACACAAACATACACAGACACACATACACACACACAAACACACAGACGCGCACAAACACACAAACACACAAGCACACAAACACACAAACACACAACCACATCAAACACACCAAACACGCAAACACACAAACACACAACCACACAAACAAACAAACACACAAAAACACAACCACGCAAACACACAAACACACACACACACACACTTATCTCGAGAGGCTTCACTAGCCGAGATGAACCGCAGTCAGTAAAAATGCTCGAATGCAAATGCAAATCAACAGGTCACAACATCGACACCGAACAGGAAGCAACAGCAACAGACAGAAACCGCAAAAGGAATCAAGAAAGAGGTTCAGGAAATAGGCAGGTACGTCGGATTGATCAGATCCGATATCCCATGACTGACGTAGCTTCGTTGACTGCGGTCCCTCAGTCATGCCGCACTCCCCTGCTTAGGAAAATTCCAAAGGTTTAACGTCCGTGCTCCAGGACGGTTCACACACACAAGGCCCCAAGCGGGGCGAGCTCACTTGTGCAAGGCCCATTGAGTCTTGCAATCTTCGACTGTGCGGGAAAGTCTCGTGGCGATGACAGACCATGCATGCTTGGCCTTGGTATTGATCTTAAGCGAACGGAGGAGATCAATCTCCTCCTCAGTCCAAGGTTGCGTGGCATCGGGATCAGCCTCAGTAGCGGCATCAGTCCTGGTCGATGGGGTAGCTTTGCGTTGTCCGCGGGTAGGTTTGGATGCCGAAGAGCGTGAGGAGGTCTTGTCGCGTGTGCGACGAGCTCGTTTTTTGTCGGGAGGAGAGGGTGGAGTGGGCGGAGACCAACCATCGGGAAATTGTTCATCATGAGCTTCGGGAAGTTGTTCGCCAGGATCTTCAGGAAATGGTTCATTGAACTCATCGGGGGGGGTCAGGGGAGGTGTAGGTGGTGAAATGGCCATGTCCTCTACGGTGAGAATGATTGGAGCTTCCGGTGCATAATCCGGACCCTCAGCGAACTCGCGAATGGTGGCGAAGCCTTGCTGGGCAATGCCGATGATGAGTTCAAAATCTTCAAGCAGCCGGCGTGCTGTGTCAGGATCCATAATCGCAAAAGGGTTTTATGTCAAACAGCTGCGGTGTGAAAGCAGGTCCTGTGGGGATCTGCCGATGGGCAAAGAATGAAAACGTGGGTGCAACGTTAAATGGTGGCAAAGGAAGGCCGGTACGTTTTTTCCTTTCTTTCTGCAAGGTGAAACCGTGTTGGTGGTACAACCTCGTCAGCAATGCGAGATCGTGATCGCGCTGAAACTCAGGAAAGGAAACCCGGCTGATCAGCGTGCGTCTGGAGTAATATCCGGACTCCTTGTGCGTCATTGGTGCGGCCGATTTGATGGAGAGCATGTTGTGCTTCTCATACCAACACAGGTTTAGGGGCCCTATAGCACGACCTGTGGGTCCCAGGCCTTATAGGCCGATTTGCTGGGAAGCTCCAGCAATCAGGTTCAGCAATAAAAGTACGTGCAGAAGCACGATGAGACCAGCGTGTGACCAGGTCCAGCACCACTACACACGTGCAGAAGCGCGATCCGATGAGACCAATGTGCTTTGAGTTTTGGTGGGGCCAGCGGAGCAAACATGTTGAGCCAAAAAGTACGTGAAGAAGCCCGATGAGACCGTCCAGCACCACTACACACGTGCAGAAGCGCGATCCGATGAGACCAATGCGCTTTGAGTTATGGTGGGGCAGCGGAGCAAACTAAAGAATAGATGTTGAGCCAAAAAGTACGTGAAGAAGCACGATGAGACCAGCATTTAAGGTCCAGCACCACTACACACGTGCATGAGACCAATTTGAGTTATGGTGGGGCCAGCGGAGCAAGCTATATATAGAATAGATGTTGAGCCATATAAGGTTTCTACACGTTTGTTTTTGAAAGTGTGGGCCCCTTAATTCATCTTGAGCTCCCTCTTTGCGTAGTAACTTCTGGGACACGGTTTCTCCTTGGACAAAGTTCAGGGAAACGGGGCCCTGGAGTTTGACTGCAAAAAACACGGTTTTCTTTTATGTTTGCTTCATGCACCCAAACACCAGAACCAGAATCTGAAGCAGTTGTCTTGCGAATTTGGGGGGGGGGCCAGGAAACCAGGAAGCTGCAGTGTTGCCTTTCTCTCCCACAAGAATCAATTGAATGCTGCAAGGGGCTTTGCAAACTTGAGGTTTTACTGAGAGCAAAAAGGGTTCTTGTCCAATTGGAAAAAGGGTTCTTGTCCAATGGGAAAAGTGCAAAGTGCCAGGGACTTCCCGAATTGTCTTTTGACCGTGTGTCAGCTGAGCATTGTTTTTCATTTCGTCCACCGCAGAGCAGCAGCTACACAGTATTGCTGCAGAACCCTAAAGCCAAACACACGAGGATGCGTTCTTGAAACTATCCTCTTGGCCAGCTTCATCATATCCTCATCTAATATACATTGAGTTCGACGAGGATTTCGTCGCTCGCAAAAGTCAAATATTAAGTGCTCATAGTAGTGGTTTTTGGGCCTGACAGGCCACAGCGCCAGCCCTTCATTGAGGGCATTGACAGACAACCAATTGTACACGGAGCGAAACTGCACATAGGCTGTTTCCACAACACAAATCGGGTGATCTTCGCCCATTCCTTCTTTCTCAATCCACATTCCGTAGCTCAGAAAAATCTCGCTCATCAGTGCCAGGCTGGCAAACATGGTTTCAATACACCTCAGATTCGATTGCAGCTCTTTTGGAAAGCAAAAAAGGGATCGCAATACAGCCCAGGCACTTTGTTCTTTCACATGGTTTCTTCGCAGCTGCCCACCGGGCCAAATATGCAAACCAGGGAAGCATCATGCGGGCAGAAGCGCCATTCAAGTGCTTCTGCGAAATGGATGGGAACTGAGTGGATGTGGGCTGCAAATTTTGCTTCATGAACATTGTGCGCCGCGCCCGGCAGCTGCGCTCGATTCCTTAAGTGGCTCAAATATTTGGAAGCACATGTGCTCCCAGGGCATTACAAGTTGTCAATCAAGGCACGTGATTCAGAGCACCAATCCAAATAATCCAAATAGGCTTCCTCAAGGTTGTCATCGATTTTTCCTGTGTGGAAGAGCCCCATAGATACGTCGGCCCAAACCATCAGAGCGCTGGAGTAGCAGTCCGGCAGCATTTGCAAATCCAGGATGTGGAGAATGTCCGGAAACACCCCTAGGTTCCGGCCGACTTTGGAGAAATAACCCGAAACATAATCCGACTTCGGAGAAATAACCAGGAACAAGAACCAACCAAGCCGCTCCAGACTGAAAATCCGGGAATCGATGTGATTGCGCACCTCGTGTTTCGCTGTAGAAACTCTTCTTCATCAACCAGCCTCAGCGTGCACAATTGGGCCGTTCATGACTTTCGGTCCTACGTATTTCTAGGTTGTAGCCGACCGGGACCGCGTCTATGCACAAACCATGGCGCGATCGCAGCCAACTCGCATATCGCGCCACCAGCGTGTCGCGGCGCTAAAGCATATCGAATCACGCGCACCTGGCATCGTGCCTATAGACGTTAATTTCCATCGCGCTGCAGCAACAGCGCACACGCGCATGTAAAGTTTGTGGAAATGTGGCGTAGTGACAATTCGTGCGGTGTCATTGTTCTCGCTGATCTCATCAAGTGACTCTTGTTGATCCCAGATTTAAAAATTCAAGCAGGCTTTTGACATCAGCTTCCCATTCCACACTGGGTCGAAAAACGCCCTACGTGCTCCCTCAAAGAAGGATGAGTGCCCATTCAAACACCACGCTGTGTGTTCTTCATCTTGTTTTTCGCACTCCCATTTCACATTGGGTCGGTTGATAAGCGTGCCTCCACTGAGAACAAGACACCCTGACAACCAGTTTTTGGGGAACCCAAGTTTGCATTCGACATTGGGTCGATTTATAAACCTGCCCTACTTGCAGGGATGCGTTCTGCGTTGAAAAATTACGAGCTGCCATCTAACAAGAAAGAAAGTTTCTGTTGGAATCCCGGTTCCCATTCTACGTTGGGTCGATGCGCTATATATGGCCTTGTCTTAAAGGGTAGGGCTTTCTCTCACAAGTGTTGTTTTCCTGCAGCTCCCAATTGAAAACACATCAACATGGGCACCCTCAAGAAAATACATGTCCGGTTCTTGACCGAGCAGCGTGTCTCGATGGGCGGCTTGGCGGCCCCATGCAGTGTAGAGGAGGCCCTCCTCTTCCGCTCGATTGGGGTTGGTCACAGCCTGGGAAAGGAGCCCCGCAAAAAGGGGTTGGAAAGAACCAGTACCCTTTGTGGATCTCATATGTTCGCCAAATGGCATCGCAAAGGTAACAGCATTGCCGGGCAAGATAGTTGCCTGAGATTTGGCTTCCCTTCCAGAGAACGAGGCAAGTGTACTTAGATGGCAAATTTCTGCGCCGAGACACGTTTCAACAGCAACAATTTCCGGATAAAGTCCATGTCCCCTTGAACTCCATCCAGACAGGCCCTCCATGGTCCCATCAGCTTTTGGCCAGCCACTCGCAGCCTTTCTGGGAAATAAGACTTTGACCAAGGGCGGCCCCAAGGGTCTTGGGACGGAAATCGGCCAGCTCCTTGGCTGTTGCGTACGATCGATGCAACGGTCGACTTTGGCGTTTTCGTAACGGAGCAAAAGGCCAAACCGTGGCTGACTCTTATCACATCAGGCCCAGGCTCCTAAAGCTTCAAAGCTCCACGCAATCACTTCAGCAATCTTTTCTCTTGTGTCCTGCGAGTGGCATTGTTGAAAGATGGCTTGAATCAAAAGGGAAAGAAGAGCAGAGCTTTTTCATTGTGGCAGCCCTCTTGGACCGCCCTCATTTTCCTGGGATGAAGTTGAGGCTAATCTCCCCTGGAACACTGCCCAAAGCTTCTCCTCTTCAGTGTAGATTGTGTTTCTCACAGCCAGCCTTAGATTGTCTTGCCAGTGTTTTGTCAAATGACAAATTGAGGGTGGGCGCCAAGGCGCATGATCCTTGAATCCATGGTTGAGCTGCTTGTCCCAAGGGTCGGCAATAGGGATATCAGCTCAAAGTTCTGATTTCCTTAATTGCACAGTTGCCAGTTCGATCTATCACTAACTCCATTGTTTTCTGCCAAAGTCTCGCTGAGCATCCGCCCCATCCCCGTAGAGCTTGACAGGAACGACCAGCTGGGCGCCCGATGGGTCCTGGACATCGATGACAGCAACCGCAAGGCAATTGGGAGAAGCGCAACAAGCGGTAGAGGTCCTCCTGAAGAAAAGGCAACTTCCCAACGAGGTCTGCATTTCGGTCCCAGAATTCTTTCAGGTCCTCAACTGACATGTTGCAAACAAAGGAGGTGTTCCTTCATCAGATCAACATACCTGGACCCCCCAGCGGTACACAAAAAAGTGTACCACTTTTTTTCCGCTCGATTTTCCAAAAAGTGCTCGTTTGGAATTCCCAGCAAAAAAGCGCTCGATTTGTTTAACGCTCACGCCTGCGTGCAGCCTGACGCATGGTTAGAGCGCCAGAGCGAAACAACAATTGTAGCCAACAGCAAATAGCTCCCCGTGGGCCGCGCCGGCTTGTAAACTTGTGGGCAGGCAGGGCGCTTTTCGCGGCGCTGTAGGCTGGGCTCTGCGATCGAGCCAAAGCACACGCGCGCACACACACACACCACACGCCCGGCAGAAACACCAGCAAGCTAGTCGGCGGTCATCTGGTCAAAGCATCTTGCGCAGCCACCGTGGCCAGGCTTGCGCCTTTATGCGTGAATCTCCTAGCCCAGCTAGGCGGCGTCGCTGAATTGGTTTTGCAATTCAATTGCCAGGCTTTGCATCTTCGCCTGGAAATGCGCTAGCTGCGCATCCTTAGCGTGACAAGGTCGCAAGCGTTTTGAAATTCGCAAGGCTACGTGCCTGCAGCGCAAGCGCTGTCTGAAGCCAAATCAAATCACTTCAGGGCTCGCAAGGCCAAGAAGAGGGCTCAAACAGCACAGCTGCGAGGCAGTGCCAAGCAAAAGGCGCTGGAGCCCGCAAAGTTCTGCCGGCGCGTTACACTCCGAATCTATAGTGTTGCATTGTCAAAACCTGCGTGGAGAAAACTTTACCAGCCATCCCTCTTGTCGAAACTTACTTGACAACCCTACTCCAGCGCGGCGCGGCCGGGAAATCGTACAAAAAACATGGCTGCTCGCCGCTTTTTTGGCGCGGCCCAAGGCTATGAAGCGCCAGCGGCATGCGACGGTCCTTGCTTGACACACTAAGCTTTGAAAAGGCAGTCCTGGAAAGCATCTTATAGCTCTTGGGAGCAAGCCTAATTACAAGAAGGAGGAAAATGTTTGCGCGCAGACGAGCGAAGTTCCAATTGCAAGTTTTGTTCGCCGCGGTTGAAAGGCGCAACTGCAGTTCGCAATGCGCTGCAGTCGACGTCTCTTGCTCAGCCTCCGGCTTCAGAATTTCTGGCGATCGCCGACGCGCGCAAAAGATAGGCACCTATAGCATTGGAAACTCGCTACTCGCCGGCAGGCCGCAAATGGCAATTGACAGAAACTCCGGGAAGTCTTCTGCTAAAGTCACAGAATTTTGCAATTGGCACACACAAGAGATTCAAAAGCAGCCGCCGGTTGCCAAACTTCTGGCGATCGCCGGAAATTCCGGCGATCGCCCAAAAATGTTGCGCGATGATCGCCAGAAAATCCAGCCCGAGCAGATTTCAGAATTGCGCTCGTTTGCGCTTTTTTGCGCCCGAATAGCGCTTTTTTGCGCTCGGTTTGCGCCCCCAATTTCGCTCTTCCGCAGACACATCGACGGCGCAAACTCCAAAGCCGATAAAGAGAGCATTTGCAGCGATTACCTCTGATAATTTCCAGCGACTACAACGGGCACAATTTGCACAGACTGCCAGACATCATGCTTGCCGAAGCGCCAGCTGCTTCGTCGCCTTTGCTCAAGATTGCTGCTACTCTAGCCTTGCTAGGCTTGGCCAGCAACGCTATCGCAAAATCTTGCGTTTTGGTTCCTGCCTAAGTAACTCAATTCATCATTCATAAGTGTTTTGGCTGACATTCTTTTACGTAACTTGGAGAGCTGTACTTCGAACAGCAAAATTGCCACAAGATTTGAGAGCAACGCCTGCCGGAGGAACTGCACGCCCGATGTTATTGAGTGTGGAAGCATGTTGACATCTGTGGCAAGCGCAATTTCCCTTTGTCAGGGGCTAGAAGCCTGCTGCTTTAAAGTTGCAATTGAAGTGTCTGGCAGCCGCCATCCAAACGCCTCGCATGTTGCCAGCCACGAAGCCGGCTGCTCGCATTTGCAAATCTGCTTGGTGCTGCTACTACAAATCTAGAAGCTGCCTGCCAGCCAGCTTCCAGGTTGACTTGCAGGCTGCAAAGCTGAGCCTGCCAGCAGCTGCAACTGGCAGCTGCTAGGCTTGCTTTCAAATAAATAACAGATGCCGGGCACAATTGCTCTGCTGGCAGCTTCCAATCTTGCAAGCCTGGCAGGTGCCACTGTGTGGCAGCCGCCAGTTTCCAGACATGGCAGCTTCCAGCAGCTACCAAGCCCAAGCTGGGTCTCCACATAGTAGCTATCAGACTGGCGTTTTCCAACGCTCATGCTTGCCATCAGCTTGGAAACTGTCAGCCTGTCGGAGCTCCCGCACATACCGAGTGCTGCCAGAAACCTGAAAGCCTAGCCAACAAGTCTGCAGGCTTGCAGCTTGGGCTGCCACGCGCGCTTCCTTCAGACTGCCAAGCCAGCTGAGGTTGGCAGGGCCGCTACAATTGGCTGACAGCTGCCGAATCACCAGGGTGCGGACAGCAAAGCCGAGCTGGAGACTTGCAGCCCGATTCAAGTGTCGCGCGGGCGCCTAACCAGAGCACGCTTGACCGCAAGGCAATCGTCAGCAAAATCGACCCTAAAGTGGCCGCGCAGTGCGGAACCCTGCCTTTTCTCGCCGCTTTACGAAAAATGGGAAAAACTGACACACGCCGAGAAAAAAACGCTCGTTTTAAAAAAGCGCTCGTTTGACCTGTTCGCGCAAAAAAACGTACCACTCCCCAAAAAGTGTACCAAACAAGGGGTCGAGCACTTTTTCTGTACCACTGGGTGGTCCAGGTAGGAGGCCCCAAAAGGCTTTCAACTTGTTTGCGGTTTGCTGTGGAGCTACTGAAATGGACAACTTTCAAATACAGAAGCTGAATCATTAACTTGTTGCACTGTGATCCTGCAGCAAAACAACAGGGTCACATGAGGCAAAGGTTCCTGTGAAACAAACCATTGCTCCATTCGAAAAAAAAAACCGTGTAAGCTGCTTCGAGTATCCCCAGGAATGCCACAAAACAAGCTGAAGAAGAGCTCACCATTGTTGTAATGGTACATCGAGCTCATGATCTCGTGAGGGAGCAAGACCCCCTGCACCATGGAGTCGGGCCCAGAACGCCAGGGCTTGTATTTTGCTGCCTTGGCAAATCGCACCCTTGACAGTTTGAGTTGACCAATCATGCAGGGAATCCAGGGGTGACAATCTTTTGCATGGCGAGAGGCCACAGGCACCTTGAAGGTAAATAAATCCTGGGGCATGCACTGCCGCCAACTTTGTCGAAGGGCCCATTTCTGAAACACATCGTGCGGATGCCAGCCACCAGCAGATTCAATCATGTCGTGCAACTCCAGAATGGTCTCCCTTGCAACGGCATCAGACCATATCCGTGATTAAACTACAAACGAACAAGGAGATAGAAACTAAGTTCATTGAGGATGACTACTGCAAGGCAGGGACTAATAAGTAGCAAACCCTGGGTCAGGAAGAAACAGAGATTAAGGAGCCATGTTTAGGGGCATGCGAGGGAAATCTGACAAAACAAAAAGATAAGACTTTCAAATTGGGGATCCAAGATTCGGCACGCAAGAATGAGGCATTTTGCTGAGCTTGCGAACCTTTGAACTCAATGATGCCAAGCTCACCTGCGATTTGAGCTTGCCCCTTCAAGCGATGCATGTTGATTCTTCCCAGCACCCCCGCCTGCCCCAAAGCCATTTCAGAAAAAAGCTCATCCAGCAACTCCTTGACAATGTTCTGCACACTCTCACGGCATCGCTTGGGCATGACAGCACCTCCAGGCGCATGCCAGTGGAAAGGAAACTTGTCCATCTAATCTATAGAAGTCTTGCAGCGCTCTTTTCCCCGGGTCGCATGGAATAGCTTGTCCCGTGCAACCAAAATGTTGGATATCGCGCAAGCCGGCGCCGTGTGTAGGCTTGGGTTTATGCAAACAGTTTGTATGGTATTCAAGAAACGTGCAAAATACTTGTACAGAAGGTACATTGGTTTTTCCAGCTGACTCACACGACTTCAGGCTGGCGAGCGCTGGGCACTTCTGGCGCGGCTGGTCTCAGAGAAGGACGCCTCGTCAAGGACAGATGGGCAGGGATTGCTCTCTTGCCACGCCTGTCACCCCTCCTCACTCCATTCTTCGTTTTCCCAATCTCCATAATCTTCCCCATCATAGTCTTCCTCATGCTCAGCCCACCCCTTCTCCTGGGTTGACTTCTTTTTTGATGCGCTCAACTTGGTTACCTTGGGTGTCGTTGACTCTGAGCTTGGGGATGACCTGCTGCTATCTTGCTTCTTTTGATCCTTTTCTTTCTTCTTCAAGCCTTGGGCCAAGGGAATATGCAAAAGGGTTTGGCAGGCAGAAGAAGGCTCCAACGCGCTTGGAAAGTCTTCACCGTGTCCACTGCGCTGTCAATGTCATCGATTTTTTCCTGACCAAATTTAAAGGCTCATCATCCCTTTAAATTGATGAAGGGCTCAATGATGTTTACGGCAGTAAGTAGCACTTTGACTCGCTGGCATGTTGCTCTCAGGCAACCCTCAAAGCACCTCGATGGCCTTTGCATACTTCCGTTCCTTTTGCGCAAGAAGTTCTTCAAACGATGACCCGTTGAAGATAGCATCCTCGTACCTTCAACTCCAAACTCTTAGCAACTGAACCAAGCGGTAATTGTCTGAGGCACACGCTTTTGGACCAAATTTCTCAGCCACGTGTGGTGGTTCTTCAGGCTGTCAGCCAGATCCTGGCCGCGGCGGACGTGGCCACTTGAAGGCAGGGTTTCGCGAACGAGCCTTCTGGTGTTTTACCCCAGAAGCGTACAAGTCACTCGCTGCGTTGCGAGCTTTGTCAGCTTGGTTTCTCAGCCTAAAAGGGGCGTGGCCGCAAAAAACAATCACGAAGCTGCAAGGGCAGATCATTGTTCTGAGCAATCAACGCTTTCATGTCAGCTTTAAATTTCTTCTTCGCATCCAACTCCACCTGTTCACCAGCATTTTTCTCGGCCTCGGGAATGGAATTGCGCAATGACCAGGAAAACCAAAAATCACTGGAAACATTTGGGCCCCCACGTTAGCTTTCTTCTTGGGGGCTGCCTTTGGCGCTTTGCCTGATGACCCCTTAGGATCACCACCTTTCTTGAGCACGTTCATAGCTCGGCCAAAGGACTCCGCTAAGAGTTGTTTGCCTTCCTTGTCAGCTGGCAACGTGCCCTGTGCTTTCTGATTGGTTCCCACCACAGTCTGGTCAGTTCCTCAGATCCAAAACACATTCAACACCAAAACTCAGCAAAACACCCACGCACATGTTCAGCCCAGACCGGGCTCCAGACTTTCTGACTTGTACTTGGTGAAGACGCGATAGATTCGAAAGCGGGGGTCGTCTTTGAACTCAGTGAGGGCGAGCAGTTGGCCCTGAAACAACTGAACGAAGATTTAAGGGTTTGGCCTGCGGATGCGCCTTACCTTTCTGGCCTGGCGCAGGTCAACATCAAGCATCCTGCGGACCTTGAACTGCTTGGACTCTTGGCAAGCTGGGGTTCGGGCTGGCTTTCACTTTCTCCAGGTAGGCACTGAGAAGCAACGCCAATCACACAGTTCCCTCATGCCCTGAAGGGAGATAATGGCAAACCAAAACACTTGGGAAACTTGGTGAGGCTAGGATTTGATTCTTAGTGTGGGGATTGCTGATCTCAATGCCAAAGTACTGGCTGTTTCACACTTTGTTTGGAGGGAGCTTCAATGCAACTCAGGCACATTGCCGTAGGAGTTGTGTACTCCTGCTCCAATATGAACAACGGCTTTTCCTCCCACAAATCTCCCTGCGAGTTGATGGACTGCCTCAAGCCAAGGCCGCAAAACTCAATTACAAGGAACTCTGAACTGAGGCGACCACTCAACGAAATAAGCCTCGACTTGCACATCTTTCCTGAACATTGGGGACAGGTCAGGGTAATGAGCACACAGTGTTTGCTAGGCAAGGCGCATGTTTTCGTCGCACATGAACTCTTTGAGTAGATCGAACCTTGAAACAGGTGACAGGAATTGCGTCGCCTACCCACTAGTCTCCTTTGGTTGAAAGGCAGTTGCAGCTGAAAAACTTATTGCTCCAGCTTCCCGACATGGAAGCCCATTTCTGGGCAAGCCCAGGTGGTAGGGTCTCAGGTTTCTCCATGCGTCGTTCCATGGCAGAATACCACATCCTTCGTTCTTTGGCAGGGACTTCCTTGGGGTCGTTCAAAGCCTTTATCTTTGCTTTTTGCGCTGCCGTGAGAACCTTGACCTTGGTTGCTTCTCGCACGGGTGGAAAAGGGCAGTCGGAGAAAAGTTTACATGTGGGAAATTGCCCAAAGCAAGAACAAGTTTATTGAATCCAAAGCGCTCTGCGCAGCTTGCCATCAGGTCCCCTTTCTGTGATTCCAAGATCACTGATCACCTCCCCCTCACCATCCTTAGATCCAGCAAAATCTGAAGGCGGCCCTTAATGTGTATGTTGTCAAGGAACTGTAGCCAGGGACACTGCAGACAAGGCAGTCTTCATCTTCTTTTTTTCTTTTGGCTGCGGCGTGCTTGGCGGGGTGTCCTCGACAGGGGGCTTTGGCTTCGCTCGTGGCTTTGGCCCTGCTCCGCTGGCTGGAGAGTCACTCGCTTTGGACGAGCGCTTCGGGGTGTTGTATGGGTCTTTTTGCCCCTCCTTCTTTTGCGCTTCCTCCTCCTCCTCCTCTTCCTCCTCTTGCTCCTCCTGCCACTCCCTTGGCTGTGCGTCTGGCCATGAGCCTGCCTCGCTTGAATCAATATCTACCACGCTCTTTTTGGACTTGCTTTTTCGGATCGGGCGGTTCTCAAAACAAGACATGCTCTTCTGCTTCTTTGCTTTGCGCTGCTTCTCTTCTTGCCGATCGTTCTCAAATGTGGAGCTGTCGACGCGCTTGCTTTTCTTCAGCTTCGTTTCTTTGCGCTCCTGTTCTTCGAGCTGATCTGCTTCCTCTGTTTCCTCAGCATCTGCAGCCTCTGCTGCCTCCTCTGCCTCCTCATGATGAGCGTCCTGCCTATTGTTGCTCTTTCTTGACTTATGCTTCGTTGCGTCTGTTCCCGCGCCCTGTGACTGATCTCGTGCTTCTGCGGCTGTGCTCTTGCTCTTTTTGTGTTGCACGCTCTGCTGTGTAGGGTCCTCTTCCTGCATGCATTTGCTGCGCTTGCGCGATGTCTTTTGTGGCTTCTCTGCTTCCCGCTCATCACTTTCTGCTTTTTTTCCTGCTCCTCATTCTCCTCATTTTCCTCAGCCTCCTCTTCAGGTTCTTCGTGCTCATTCTCCTTTGCAGTTTTTTGCGTGTCAAGCTGGGTGTCTGTGGGCTGATCTGCAGGCGAGCTCTTGCCGTGGACGCGACGCTTTGGTGTGACGAGGTCTGGGTTGCACCCTTCGCCTTTCGGTCCACCTCCTTTGCCTTTTCCTTTTCCCTTTCCCTTTCCCTTGCCTTTCATCAAGCTCCCCTTAAGAGCCATCAAAGCCATATATGCTCCTATACTGTAAGCTTTGCCTTTGCCTTTGTTTTCACAAGCGCCCTTTGCTTTCCCTTTGCCTGTCACCACCTCCTGCATGCGCATAACTGAGGAACAGAAACCGGAGCTAGCGCATCGGCGCTCCTCTTTCTCTTCCGGCTCGCCTGCGCCGAGATATCTCGACACTTGGCCATGAATGGGGGTGATTGCCTTCGTCACCAGCTTGCCCCATTGCAATGGCCCGTGTCAAATCAGCAGAACCAATGTACAAGGTGTTGTAAAAATTAAAGCAGGAATTCCAACTTTTTGCGGGTGGCTCCTTCACGCTCTTTCACGGGGAAAAGGCATCCTATGGGTGTCTAGTCACGTGCTTTCACGGGCCTTCACGGAAACCCATTTTCAAAAAAAAACACATGTGTCAAGTCACCCACCCCCTTGAACCAAAAACATACCGTGTCATATATACATGAAGAATGCACTGCGCACACATATGAGCATTCATTCAGATGTCAATGTTTGCTCGTGTAAGTGTGAACAAATGAAAGAACATACTCTGAGCAAACAGGAGCAACAGGGACACAAAACAGGTAGGCAAAGCACGGGCGAGCGCGAGCGAATGCGCAGGAACAGCGCATTCTCAAATGTAGCGTGGAGCGGAGACCTAGGGCGTGAAAGGGTGTCGAGAGAGCGGTCGATCGAGAGGGTGTGCGTGGACATGAGTGGGTGTGAAAGGGTGTGAAAGGGCGCGTGACAGGGAGCGTGAAAGAGTGATACAGAGGCTTGACAAATACTCACCTATGGCGTGCGCAGAGTGTGAGAGGGCATGAAGTTGAACAGGCGCGGTGTGTGGGAGTGACAGGGGTGTGACTGAGCGTGAAAGGGCGTGAAAGAGCGTGAAAGGGAACGTGAAAGAGTGATACAGAGATGGCGTGCGTAGAGTGTTAGAGGGCATGAAGTTGAACACGAAGGTGACAGGGGCGTGACCGAGCGTGAAAGGGCGTGAAAGGGAGCGTGAAAGAGTGATACAAAGATCGCGTGCGTAGAGTGTGAGAGAGCATGAAGTTGAACACGAAGGTCGTGACCGAGCGTGAAAGGGCGTGAAAGAGCGTGAAAGAGCGTAGCGCATGACCTTTTGGCGTAATAGGGCGTGCAAGGAAAAGAAAAAAATCAAGGGTGTGAAAAGACTAGTTCTACGGAAGAGGGCGTGAAAGAGCGTGAAAGAGCGTGAAAGAGCGTGAAGGGGCGAAAGGAATCACAAAGCAAGAGCGTGAAAGAGCGTGAAAGAACGTGAAATAGCGTGAAGAGACATGAACAAACAGCAGAGGCTTAAGAGAAGATCATCCGCAGTGTGTGCAAGCATGTGCTGGCTTTTCCCGCAATATGCAGCCAGTAGCGCCTAGATGTTCTCCAACCCACTGTCTGAGGAGTCGTTGTCCGTGTCACAAAAAGTTAAGCCCTCATCGTTTGCACGTTCAGGGCAACGCCCATCGCGCAGACCAAGCGACTTCTGCAGCTCGCTGGCTACCTGAACAGCAGCACTGATCTGTGAGCAGCGCACCAAACTTGAAGCAGCGCCTTTGCAGCAAACATCAATGGATACTGTTGCGAACGTCGAAGGTGAGCTCCCCCAGCCTTCAAAAGTGAACCACCGACGCACTTCGCGCGTGTGCAAGTCTCAGCATGCACATGTGCGCATGGCGCTAATCATGCATGTAACTACACTGCGTGTTTGAGAGCAAGCAGCAACCCTCGGGCATCCCTTCCGATCCACATACTTGCGCACCATCTGCAGATTCATAGATGACTGCAGCCTGCGGAGTTGCTCCCTCCGTTCCTGCCAAGAATTGATAGTGCTCTCAAAAACGTTTGCAGAAAGGAGACGCCAGCGCCTGCGTCATGCAAGTGCCCAAACTTCTCATCCACGGGCACGTGGTCCACACCACCAACGGTTTCCTGAACACAGCACGCACGACGCTCGCACAAGGCCAGGACAAAACATGCACCGGCATCACAACTGCGTGAAAGAGGCGCGCTCGTGCCCCCATACTCTCCCAGCGCAATCGACACGCAGAAGGCTTTGTGTTTCTTGTACAGCTTCTGCCAGGGGCCACAGTTAGGCGAAAAACCGAAGCATGTGTGTTTCTTCTGCCGCAATTTCAGACTGATTCAAAACGCTTCTTTGAGTTTACCACTGTCCTGCAGAGGCCTGTACAAGGGCATGAGGCTCGAGGCAGGTTGCTCCACAGCGTACGCACACCCGCGCGTAAATGCATACTCTAGCCTCAATGCGGGACTGAAAAAGGGACCTTGACCAATGCTGTGATAAAACAAAGCACTTGTTCTTTATTGATAAGACAGGAAGCCTGACCAAAACCAGTAAGCCAATTACTATCTTAAGACAAGCAACACATAACACATATGCCGGACAAGCTTGTTGGCTTCTTGCACCTTCCTGTGTCGCCTGCTGCCACGAACCCGCAAACGGCAGCGCCCTGTAGATCCTCTTGATAAAAAAACCCAGGATCCACACGGGGGTCCTGCCCATACCAGCCCCCCCTTGCAGAGTCGTCGAACTCCATCGCAAGCAGCCAGCAGGCCAAAAGGAAGCAAGAGGTTCAAGTGCCGGCAGTAGCGCACCTAGGCGCAATGCGTAGAATATGAAAGCGTATCAAGGTAACCCGACGCATTGACAACATTGCACATCTATAGCAAGGATTAAGCTAGCCCGGCGCATCGTGCGATAACGAAGCCATTCCGCACCATTTAGCAGCATCGGATATGCGATGGGCTCCTCCAAACAACGCAGAAATCAAAACAATCGATCGCCCTCAACCCGAGCCTGCGCAAAGCTCCAGGAGGCAAATCGGTTCTGCAACATCGCCAAAGCCTGGGCAAGGCGGGAAACACACATATTTGACGCCATGTTTTGTTTCTCAGGACAAGGCTTGCCAAAAGGCATGTCACCAAAATCGCAAGCCCGCTGTACTTCATGTGAGCACTGTCTGACTAGTTCTGACTAGTTCTAAACAGCTGCACGGTGGTTGCAAATTCGCAAACAAATCAAATGCACAAGTAAAGACCGCCTCAAGTTTCACAGGATTTCCCAACAAAGGCGCTTAAGCTTTTTCTTGTCTTCGAAGTCGAACGTGGCTGCGCGAGCCACACGCCTACAAAGCTACTAACCCCATGGCCAAAAGCACAGCACGGTTTCGTGCTGTTGCAGCCACCCCATTTCCAGAAGCGGTCACCTAACCACGTGAACTTTGAAGCAAGTATGCAACTTCTGAAGTAGGCGTGTGTGTGTGCTTAAGGTTTCCTTTTGCCGGTTAGGTGAACCTCCTAAGTGAACCTCCTCCGCTTTGCCTCTGCTGGGCTCATCCTCGCGAGTTCATCTGCCCGCTCAGCCGACTCCGCCCAAGCCATCGCGAGCAGGTTCTTGTCACGCAGCCCCACAGTCCCCATGATCGCGTAGAAGCGGTCCTGACAATGAAAATTGTAAACAAAAGGTGGCCTGGGACGGCCCTAGCTCAAGCAAAAAACGCCTTTTCAGGCCACCACAAGCCCCCACACCTGTCCTTCGCACGCGCGTAATCCGTGGCCCGGGTGCGGAACTTCAAGTCCTCCTCCGGAGGAGCCTCCTTCGTCTGCTCCTTCTCGAGATCCATGTCCTTTTCCTGCTTCTTGTTCAGCTTGCCCTGCTTCGAACCCTTCGCGGCCAAGGCGTCGCCCTGCTTCTGCGTCTCCTGATATTCTTTTATGACACTGGCTTTAGGAGACGCCAAGGCAAGGAAACTGTTGGGTGACACGATGAAATGCAAAAACAGCTAGACACTTTGTTTATAGAGCTTGTGACGCCCCCTGATTTTCCGCTCATGTGTAGCTGTTTTGATATACTACGTTGGGAAACTAAGCAAACGCACGAAACACACATCAGTCCTTTGCCCGTGCTTTTGCACGAAGCGAAGCCTGTAGGGCAGTCTTCGCGTACGGCCTCACCGGGGCCGTCTTGAGATCCGGCAGCCCCACATCCATCTCCTTCTCATCCATCTCCTTCCCAATCATCTTGTCCATCTCCAAGTTCTCCTTCCCGTTCGTCTTCTCCATCTTCTCCTTCTCCTTCCCACGCATCTGATCCATCTCCAAGTTCCCCTTCGCCTTCGCCTTCCCCTTCTCTTTCTCCATCTGCTCGTTCGCCTCCTCATTCTTCTCAACCGTCTCGAGCAGCTTCTCCTTCTCCTTCACCTTCTTGTTCTCCTTCTCCGTCTCCTTCTCCTTCCCATTCGTTTGCTCCATCTCCAAGTTCTCCTTCTCGTTTGCCTTCCCATTCTCCTTCTCCATGCGCTCGTTCTCCTCATCAATCTTCTCAACCGTCTCGAGCGCCTTCTCCTTCTCCTTCACCTTCTTGTTCTCCTTCTCCGTCTCCTTCTCCTTCCCATTCGTTTGCTCCATCTCCAAGTTCTCCTTCTCGTTCGCCTTCCCATTCTCCTTCTCCATGCGCTCGTTCTCCTCCTCAATCTTCTCAACCGTCTCGAGCACCTTCTCCTTCTCCTTCACCTTCTCGTTCTCCTTCTCCGTCTCCTTCTCCTTCCCGTTCGTTTGCGCCATCTCCAAGTTCTCCTTCTCCTTCGCCTTCGCATTCTCCTTCTCCATGTGCCCGTTCTCCTCCTCAATCTTCTCAACCGTCTCGAGCACCTTCTCCCTCTCCTTCACCTTCTTGTTCTCCTTTTTGTTCTCCTTCTCCATCTCCCCCACCTCCGCGTGCTTTTTCCGCTTCTTCTTCTCCATCTCCACCTCTTTCTCCTTGTTCTCCTTCTTCTCCACCTTCCTCTCATTCTCCTTCTCCGGCGGGAACTCCTTCTCCACCTTCGCATTGTTTGCCTCCAGCTGTTTCTCCTCCTTCTCCTTCTCAATCGCCTCCTTCTTCTTCCGCGCACGCATCTCCTTCTCCTTCTCCATTGCCATCTGCTTCTGCCGCTCGATCTCCTTCTCTGTCTCCATCTTCTTCTGCCGCTCATCCTCCTTCTCTGCTTTCTTCATCTTCGGCGGCGTCTGCCAGGAAGCTTGCGTGGAGCTGTTTGCACCACTCCTTGATATCAAGGGGGAAGGGAAATACAATTTGGGGCGGGGGCTCAACTGAGTTTCGCATTTCAGGCTCCAGTTCTTTAACACCTTTCCCACGCCAAAAAAAAGAGCTGCGCTGAGGAAATTGCAGCCCAGCTACTGCTGCAACGCCATCGTGGTCTGCGAGCGCGGCTCTCGCGTGTCACTTGGCCTCGTATCACAGTCGAACAGGCGCGACCCTTCAGCTGCTTTTTGGGTGTTTTTTTTGGGGGAAACCCCAAAGCTCAGAAAGGCAGTTGCAGACTAGCCACCACCAGCCATCACCCCAGTCAGCCACAGGCCACTCAAGGTGTTCACCCCAGCCAGCAAGCCACTCATGATGGTCACCATCACCCAGCTGGTTGGCCCACTCCTTTCTTGCCCAGCTAATTGGGAAGTTAAAGATGTTGCTTCTGGAATCTTTGCGAACTGCGCTTGATTTGAATCAAAACTGGGTTCGTTTCGCAATCACCCAACCAACAACTAACAAGTAACTTTTCTGAATCAAAGTTGTTAAGATCTTGCAAGCTTCTGTAGGAATCCCCGCGATGGCTTCCCACGATGGCCAGTTGCCAGCAAATTCCTTACTTGTTTGTCCAACTAAATCAATAGTTGGATTATAAAAAAATACCCAGAGTCAAATTTTGGTAATTTCAAAAAACAACACATCAGTGATCAAAGATAGGCTTGAGCAAGTGAGCTTCGGCAGCCCCGACGTTGGCTCCAAACCAGTCGTCGGCGCCCAGCCAGGCATGATCCGCCCAATCCTCACTTGACGTCAAAGGAATTAAAGAAAGAAGCTTGAATCAAGCATTTGTGGTTGCAAAAGAAATTCAAATCAGTGATCAAAGATTGTCTTGAACAATTCGTTCTTTTAAGGGACTACTGTAGTAGTCTAGCACTTAATGGTTTTTAAAGATATGAAAAAGTAGGCTGAACCAAGCGAGCTTCGCCAGCAGCCGCCCCAAACCAGTCAGCGCCAGTCCAGTCATGGTGCGCCCAATCCTTTCTTGACATCTGAGTATCCAAAGCAACCCCTTGAGCGAAGGCTTTGCAGTTTTAAAGAAATTCCATTCAGTGAGAAAAGATAGGCTTGAACAACTGAGCTTCGAAAGGAGCCCCAAACCAATCAGCGCCATGCGCAGGCCAGCCATCACTCGCCCAATCCTTACAAGCTATTGCAACGCACAGGGCAATCTTCAAAAGTGCTTCATTTGGTTTCATGTTTTCTAAAGAACCAGGATTGGCCAATGTCAACTTAGTTTCTGTTTTCAAGCCCCGGGCGTTTCAGAACTCGAAAGCGAAAAGGCTTGATTTGATCAACCGAGGATCGCGGCCAGTCTTCCGCTTCTTGTTGGCACCACCGCCTTGCACCTTGGCTGATGAGGGAAAGGTGGGCGCAGGAGGTAGTGAAGACCCAGCTCCAACAAGTGTCACAATGAAAATGTTGGATTGAAGTTTGGGCAAGGATCAGATGGGACCTCATCCTCAGGCCAGCAGAAGTCATCTGACCAGATCCCCCATGGGTTCCTGAGCAGGCCCAAGTTAGGCACAAATACGTTGTCAACTTAGTAACTGAAAATTTGCCAAAATAGGAAATCGATAAGGTCTTGCTTTCCAGGGTCGTGTCTTTGGCCAAAACCGCCTTGTCCGGGTTGTCCCATTTGTCTCTAGGCAGCCATACAAATAACTCAGCCAAACAGGTTCACATTGCGTGGCCAAAGAGTTTTTAGATGCAGAACAAGGAGCTTGTCCTCTGGCTCCATGAACCATTCCTCCGGCTCGAAATCCATCCGCCTAAGATGGCGGCAAGTTTGGTTGGCGATTTCAGTAGCTTAACATTGTTCAGTTGCCACCCAAAGAGGAAAACCGCAAAGGTCTCGCTGGGAGAAAAAACAAGTTTCAATGTAGGTCCAAAGGGCTCATCGAGCCCCTCGAAAGATTCGTCGCGCCTGGGATGCCCAAACGTGTGTGAGGAAATGAACGGATATCCATCAATGGAAAGGGCCCATAGATTGAGGCAAGCAGCATGCTTTCCATGAAGCTCCTTGAATGGTCAAAGAACCAGACCAACTTGACCTCTTGAAAGAAAACCCTCAATTCAACGAGTGAGTCATGAGGGATCTCATTCGGGCTTACAAAAACTCAAAGATGAAAATCGTGAAAAGAAGGGCTAACCTGCTGAACCGAGTGTCTCAAACTCCGCAGGGGCCATGTGCGTGAAGTCCACCATCTCATCGCCCATGTCCATCTGGGCATGCAGGACCCTTTTGACTTCAACAAGGGAAAAACATAAAACTTATGCACAGGACTCCTGTTCCAAAAAAATAGGACAATGTTGGGTGACCGCCATGTGGATGTGCCTCAAACATTGATACACAGAGCGCCTCAAAAACAACCATGCTCAGGTTTTTCGGTGCGGGGCACGCGCATTACTTAAGTCGAGTCGCTGGGACTGTCTCTGCAGTGTCCATGCGCGACCAAGCCTTTTTGGCTTTGCGAAGCAGCTTGTGCAGCCGCAGGGCTTGAGCCTTCACGTCCGTCTGCTCGAGGCCAATCGCATCCCGCAAGCCCCGAGCAGTGGCCAAAGCGAGAGCCTTTGTGAACGCCCTCCCCGTGAACTCAACCATCCAGGGCTGAACCAGAAGCTCCCTCAAGATTTTCTTGCGAATCGAACCACGGGGAAGTAGGATCTCTTTTTGTTGCAGCTCATCTTTCAAACCATGGCGAACGATCGCTTTGTGGATGTGCGCGGCGAGCCTCCGTGCCCGCTTAAGACGAAGTGCACGTTGTTGCACCGCGCGGCACGCCATCGGGATGAAATCTAAGCTCAGATTTCCTATAGGGTATGTCCTTTTGCTGCGTGTAAGCTGGTGCTCCATTGAAGCCGGGGTTTTGCGTGATGCATGGGCTGCAGGGCATGCGTGGAGCTGGTGCTTAATTGAAGCCGGGATTTGCGTGATGCATGGGCTGCATGCAGGGCATGCGTGTCATGGTGCACCACATGCGCAAAATGCGCTACGAGCAGTATACAGCGGAACTCGCAATCTCCAAACAGCTGCAAGCTTTAGGGTCTCAGCTCAAATCTCCGGGTGGTCCGGGGCGGCCCTGAAAGGTTCCAGGGTTCCACACAGGGTTCCACAACGGTTGCACCAGGGTTCCATGAGGGTTGCGCCAGGGTTCCATGAGGGTTGCACCAGGGTTCCATGAGGTTTTGTGAGGGTTTGTGGGGCGCAAGCAAAAAAACACAGCATGCTGATTAAGGATATCACCTGAGCTTATTTTTGTGAAGTGGCCATCATTACTCGAAAGCGGCTTGCTCAGGTATACTGGCAACTGAGGGGCCGTTTCACACCTGACGCGTGGTGTTACCACAGAAAAAATATTTGCAGCCGCCCTGCCCCCCCCCCCCCTGCCCATCGATCGATCCTGAAAACACAAGCAACCGTGAAGCGGGTGCCAGCCAAAATCAGTTTGTGTTCAGCAACCGAAGTTTAAACAAAATGTTTGTGATTCTTGTTGGCAAAGGGGCAAGAACAGGTTCAAAAACACAAGGCGTCGGAGACTCAAAACACGACTGGCGGTTTGCGGGGTGTGCGGGCTTAAACAAAATGTTTGTGATTCTTGTTTTCAAAGTGGGGGCTAGGAGCCAAGCACAGGGTTCCAAAAAACAGCATCGGAGACTTAAAACACGACTGGCGGTTTGCAGGGTATGCGGGTTTACATAGTCAACTCCACTTTTGGGAATTTAGGGGAACATATTTACAACAAGCAACCCTTGTCCAACGTTTGGCTTTGCTAAAGTGTTTGACTGCAACCATGCACACAGGCTGAAAAGTCAATCAACTGCATGCGGGGCCTCAAGCATGCTGCTGGCTGATGCAAAGTACGTTTGGCGTTGCGCAAGTAAGAATTCGCAGATTTGGCCTGCGTGCGTCCTGCAAGAAACCGGGCCAATATACCAAGTTGCCTCAAGCATGCTGCTGGCTGATGCACTTTTGGCGTTGCGCAAAATAAGAATTTGCAGATTTGGCCTGCGTGCGTCCTGCAGGTCCTGTCCCTGACCCTTCTCAAGAAACCTGATACTCCATTTGAATGACCTATAGAGCCCCGGGGCTTTATAGCACGAACAGAGCTGAATGTATCCTATGAGTCCGCTGGACCTGTGTTGGTACGAGGGGATGAAGGAGATGGTGCCGCTGTCACGGTCTAGTCGAAAACCCAAGAAATCCAGGGCGGCTTCTGTTTCCAAAATGATGTCTCCTCTGTAGAAGTGTTCATCGCACAAGATGTGGGCTGCCGGTGTCGAAAACCATCTAGGAGTTGCGACCACGAGCCTGTTATCCACATAGCGGAGTAGGAGGGTGTCCTCAAAGGAGCGAGGTCCCGAAGTAGGATGGGCGTTGGCCCAGATTTGCTCGGCAACCGCGATTACCATCAGGCATAAAGCAGGGGATGCGGGGGATCCCATCGGGGCCCCGCGTGTTTGCCTGAAGGAACGGAAGCCGACAGAGAAGATCTGCATGTCAAGGGTCGCTTGGATGATTTCGGGGATGTCGTCAAGCCACAGAGTGCGTTGTGCCGGCTTGTGTCGGCGACAGCGTCCGTTGTAGACGCGGGTGGTGGAAGAGGTGTCAAGTGTGTCCACAGTGAGGTGTGTGGTGGTGGAATGTGGTTGCCGCTGTCGGCACCAAGTCAAAAGCAGACGCCAGGCTGCTAAGAAGCGGTCTTTGTCGATGGAAGTGAAGAAGCCGGAAAGGTCCTGGTTTCGACAGTCCAGGTGGGTGTGGCCGAGGAGGAGAAACTCATGCAAGGACCGCATGAGATCGAAGAGGTTGCCACCTGAAAATGCATCTGGGCAGGCCGTGGCAACCATGCTGTGGAGCAGTTTGGCGAGAGCGTCAAGCGTGGGTCGGAAGAAGGCGCCAACGAAGCTGATGATGGGTCGAGCAGTGGTCCAATTCTTCTTCCTCTTGGGGAGGATGTAGGCAGTCGCTGGTCGACCGAAACCGGTCACGGCCCATGGATAGCGACCGCGGAATCTGCTGACAATGCTTTCTCGTTGCCGCTGATGGATCTCAATGGGTGGGACTGGTAAGGGAGCAAAGATGGCAGGATCCGTGAATGTGGCGTCCAGCATCTTGCCGCACACAGCGGGGCAGTAGAGCATGAGTCGGGAGTCCGCATGATCTTCGCAATGGCGGACAAGGGGCTCCAGGGTTGCCAGAGCTTGTTGAACATGAGCATGTAGAAAGTACTGTGGTGTGTGAGGACGATGGAGGTCGAAGTGGAAATTGACAAGAGTAGAAAGGGTGGATGGATCGAGCGAGGGCAGGTTGTTGGTCCTGGCCCAGTGGTGGAACGCCTGAGTCAGACGATTCATCAAGACTCCGCGTGGAGGAAAGAAGGAGTTCCGCATTGAACCGGAAAGCATGCTGACTATGGCGGGGTCGAACAGCTCATGAGTGTCGGAGCCGGAGAAAAGGAGGTGTCCCTCATGCTTCGGGAGGGATGGGTGTCGCTTGGCGAGTTCGGTGCATGTGCAGGAAGTCTCGCCGAGACTCCAGGTTTGAGCTGCCTGGAGGTGTGAGAACAAGGCACTGGATAGTTTCCGGTGTGCCTTGAAAACGATGCGTGGTTGCGCCACATGGAACGGTAGAGCACTGCGGGTGGTGGATCTGATAAACCCGCGTAGCTGGGACAAAAGCAAAGTCCGATAGGAGGGATGTGCGAAGAAAGGCGCAAGCATCGGTCTGGAGGGGCCGGGTGGGATAAGGCCCCGGAAACGCAGGCTAGATCGAATGGCAGAGATGCATGCCTGGTGGTGTGGTTCAGGCAAGTGCGCAGCGATGCGATGAAGGATGTATAGGGCAGCGTGCAAAGTCCCTGCTCCGTACGTAACGGATGGCATCGAATCGTCGTAGGGTGTTTCTGCCGAGGTCGCCCAGGAGTCGCCACAAATCCAGGCGGTTGCTCATGCGCTTGGCAAGGAAAGCTTGTTGCAGAGCGATTGGTAGTCGTAGTCTGCGGCGTTTCCGCCAAATGGTGGCGAAGCCCATGTGCCGGGATTGGGAAAAGTCCAATTGTCGTATGAAGCCCGTGCGTGGCCGAAAATGTCTCTCGATGAAGCCAAAATTGAGAGACGGTTGTAGTTCTTGGATGTAGAACTGCTCAGTAGCGAAGAGGTCGGTTGCTGGGACGGCAATGTGGATGGGCACTGAAGCGTAAAAGTGGAAAACATCGAAATGCGCCCACCATCGAACGGCCAGCTCGGCGTTGACCAAATGGTGTCGTTGAACTTGGAGTAGCTTGCGGAATCGTCTGTGATCCCGAGCCATGAGAGAGGTGCGAGTTGCACCGACATAGAAAAAGGTTTGCCATTTGGGATGGCTGGTGAATCTCAGATAAACCGCGGAGGGGACAAGCTGAGATGAGAAGTCAGAATCGGGGGAATCCAGGCCAAGTCGGGCAAGCAGGGCTTTCAGTTGGCCAGAGCCACACGAGAGATGGCAAACGTCAAGTAGCTGAAGCTGTGCGAGTAGCCAGGAACAAAAATGACGTGCGGTGACGTCGTCGGTTGGGAAGAACCGGAGAGTGAAACGAAGGACAGCGAGAAATTGGCGGCAGTGGTGTTGCCAGAAATTGTGTTGCTGGGCTGTGCGACGTTGTCGGTGTGCTGTTGAGAGTCACTGGTAAAAGTGGCTTGCAGCGGCCAGGATGCGGCCCAGGGCCGATGACCCTAGTTTGGATAGGGTTCTCACTGGCACGCCCCAGAGCACGGCGGCTCGTTCCAGTTGGGCTCTGGTGTCGGAGTCCAGTGTGGTTGCCCATTTGGCGCAGTCGTTAGACCAGCCTTTTAGGGCCTGCTTGCTTTCTTTGCTGATCTTCTGGGAAGTGATCCATCGCTGGACTTTGGTGTCGGAAATATCGGGTGGGAAGTTGCTGGTGAGCCATTGGCAAACGTGGGGAGGGGTTGGAGCAGGTCGCAAGGCTCCTTCGGTGGGTGGGGAGGGGAGGGGAGAAGCCGCCGGGGTGCCGCCGTGGGTGGGGGGGGCCATGGGGCTGCCGCCGTGGGTGGGGGGGGCCGGGGGAGAAGGGGAGTCGCCAGCGGAGCGAGCGGGGAGGGGGAGGGCGGGGGGGTCGTCAAGTAGTGGGGTGTCGGACGTGGTCAGCCGCGGTCGCTTCATGCCGAAGTCCAGAAGGGAGGCCTGAGAGGGGTCAGCCGGGCGTTTGCCGGATGAAGTGGGCGTAGGGGGAGGTGAGGGGGATGGTGCATGCTGTGCGAGTTGGCTGTGTGCGACTGCAAGCTGTTGCTGGAGCTGGAGGATGGTGGCAGCTGAAGCTGGGTCAGCCGTAGTGGTGGGTCGTAGGGAGATGAGGAAGTCGAAGATCTTGCTGGTCAGTAGCTTCATGGCTGCTGGTTTGGTAGTCGAGGTGCCCTCCTGTGTAGCAAGGTGAAGAGCGAGGGCGTCCAAGTCAAGATGTCGTTGTCGGATTTGGGTGAGTAGCCCTGCGGCGAAGACTGACTCCGGCATTGACTTTGCGACGACGATGCGTACCTCACCTCCATGGGCGAGGTGGCGTAGCCACCAACTGTTCCACTGTTCGTGCAGGAAGTTGAGGAGGGGAACTCGAGCGATGTCTTGTCCCTCAATGCCCAATTGCCGGGTGAACGCAGTATGCGTTATGACCTTGGGCAGGTCGTACCCTGCGACGCGGGTGGTGTCGTAGTGATCGTCGTCGGGGTTGAACTCTGCTGGTGTTGGGACCGAGTGGAGGGGGCGAAGAGCAGGAGGGGTGGTGGCCTTCGAGGCGGTGGAAGGAGAGGGAGAGGGGCCGCGGGTGAAGTTGCCGGGGGGAGGAGGGGGAAAATGGGCGCCGCCGGGAGGAGGGGGGGGAAGGCCGGTGAACGGGGGCCTGGGGCCGAGGGGCGGTGGGTGGAAGTGGGAAGTGGGGTGGCCGTGGGGTTGGTATGGAGTTGACGATGTAGTCGGTGGTGTCCAGGTGGTAGGGGAGCATCCATAGCTAGGTCCCGACAGGGCCCTGCACGGGATTCCGGCCGTGTTGTTGCCGTACACGTTGCCATGTTGGTTGGATGCAGCAGGTGAAGGTTGTTGTGGAAAGTTTTGCCTATGGAGCATCGGTAACAAGCCTCGAGGGGGTTGGAAAGCCATGCGAAAACACAAGGGAAAGGGGCCAAGTTCGAACCAAAGGCTGGCAAACGGCAACCAAAAAGGAAGGGTCGCATGGTGAACGATCGGTCACGAAAAAGGCAACAAAGCGAAAAACCGTGCATCAGTTCTTTTCCTGGTCAAATGGAATATGGAATATGGTACGATTCGCGCCCTGCTACGCCGGGCGCTGCAGCGCGATACCTCTCAGCATGGCAAACTTGGAGTGGATGCACCAATTCTTGCCTCTGCGGCATGCAAAGTGGCGCCGTACGTTGTGCTGGTCCTCGTGGCTTCCCCCGGACTCCAGGATCTTGTGCTGATTGACGGAGCGCAGTTCCCCAAAAGCGATGGCTCCAAGCTGAGACTTTCCGATGGTGAAGTTCTGCAAAAGCTGGCCTAACGTGTCGGGGTTGCAGGATGTGGGAGTGGCCTGAGCATAGCATCCAAAGCTCGGGTAGTCATGGTTCTCAGGTCTCCATGCAGCAGGCCGGATCATGTTCTCAAAGGACATGCGGCGCATTCGGTCCGGGGTGGTGCCGTGAACATACATGACAGCATGATGGGAAGCTGTGCCGGATCCGGCTTCCGGTTGCCCGCCAGCAACCGGCCAGGGATGTGGTCGGGGAAACCAAGTGGTTGCGAACACCATGCCATGATTCCCGTCCCAAGAGGTGGTAGAAGCTGGGGTCGAACGCTATGGGTTCATCCATGTCCATGGTTCGCAGTTCCCAGCATTCCGCGAGGAGATCAGCGTGTGACGGCGGCAAGGCGGGGTCCAGGCTCCTCAAAATGGTCTTGGTCTGTTCCATTCTGGTGATGTCCAAGGCTGGAAGCGGGTCCAACTCCCCCAACTCTCTAGGTGTGGGAACTCGCATTGGGTCGGCTTTGGCTGTGTCCATGACGCCTGGCCAAAGATCAAGCCACCGGTTGTCGGAGCTTGTGCCAGGCTCTGCCTCTGACGGAGGGGGATCGAGGTCTTCAACATCATCCAAGGGGTGCTGGGGGTTGGGGTGGGGAGGAGCAGGGCGGGGAGGAGGGGTGGGGAAAGCGGCCGCAGGTGCAGGGGAAGGGGTGCGCTGGCGTTGTTGTGGCCAGCGCGGGATGGGGGTTGCGGCTGGTGCCGAGAGTGCTGCTGTGGCCACTTGTCCTGACTGCTCCAGTTGCCTGTGTTGCCGGTGCTGTGGCGGTGTTTGCCCCAGCTGCTTGAATTGTAGCTCTGCGGTTGGTGTCCCCATGATTGGTTCCACCAGCGTGGGGAGGACTTTTGAGACTTGTCGGTGTCCCATCCGGAAGTGCGCCAGGAGGTGGAACCTTGGGAGGTGTGGGTATGCGGGGCTCGATGTGGAGCCGTGATCTTGGGTGCGG
>CAUJNA010003816.1:435000-440000 GCA_963377175.1 Effrenium voratum
GGAGGGGGCGGGGGCGCGGTTCAGCACCCGCTGAGCGCCTTGAAAACGCACACCCCAATGCCACACGCAATATTAAGGGTCTCTACTGAACAACTCATATTCGGCTGAAGGAATTTCTCTGATGCGTGAAGAGAACACCCCTTGTTGAGTCAAAGAAGACTGAAGAAGAAACCAAACGGGCTTCCTACCGTAGAAAAAGAGGTTGTGGGGTTAGTCTCCCTTATTGAAAGCAATGTGTGATGGGCGTGTTGCGACTTGCGTTTCGCACTACATGTGAGCGTTGCAGCATGACGTGACTCATATTTGTGCGCTCCGCATGGTCTGTCGCCAGACACGCTTGCCCGCCGGAAAAGAAGCAGCGCAGCCTCCGCAAATCAGATCCGGCCACACATTGGGGGGGATCCTAATGGACCCATTTGCGCTACGCGGAGGGTGCTACTATATGGTTTCTCTCCACCCACTCTTTCGTGTTTTTGCAGCACTGCAGAGCAACTTAAGTGGTGCGTCGCTCGGCCTGCAGCCGTTATATGTGGAGCCCAGAATGTGCCTTTTCAGCGCCCGTTATGTCGAAGGCGCCTTTGTTGTTAGGAAAGTTCGCACTATGGGGAAGCCACATGTGTTTTGCCAGCCCAGACTTGCGGGCCTTTCAAAACATGGGCGGGTGCCTTACACTTACAGGACCCGCGTTTTGAAGACCGTTGGGCAAACCACAAGATTTGAAAACCTTTGGGAAAACCAAGTGTTTGTGATTTCTGGAAGCGGCGCGGGTCTGGATTTCCGCCGCCGCATAACTTCGACATTTGTTGAAATCTAGGCGAAAACAGCGTGTGATTTCAAAACTTGCCTCGGATCTTCGACTAACGGTTCACGGTTCTGCGGAACCGTTTTGGTACTTGTTGAGTTTGCGCCAAAGCTTTGAAGAACCCTTCGAATTCAATTTTGCGGAGCCCTCCCGAGAACCT
Organism: Effrenium voratum; assembly: GCA_963377175.1. NCBI lineage: Eukaryota > Dinophyceae > Suessiales > Symbiodiniaceae > Effrenium > Effrenium voratum. Next base: position 435,963 of record CAUJNA010003816.1, read on the forward strand.
GTTTTGCTCGACAAGGTCCGCGGTATAGCTGTCCCGACCCCCCCCTCCCATTTCTGTTTCAGATGTGTGAAGCAAGCCTAAAGACCTTGCAACGTGTTTATACTTGGGGTGCCACTTGACTCTGGGATTCAAAAGGCCAAAAGAAAGGCCTTTATAGAAAGGGCCTTTGTTTATATGGCTGTTGGAGTGGGGTTTGGTGGCGGTTCAAGAGTTCAAACATAGCATTGGTGTTGGTGTTTGCCATGGGGGCCTTGTATCTTGAAGTTTGTCGCCGTCCAAAGGGCTTTCTAGCGAGAGAGAGAGAGAGAGAGAGAGAGAGAGAGAGAGTGAGATAGGCATCAATTTAACTTAGTTTCATATTGAAGGCTTGGCTAGATCTGAGCGCGTTGTACTACGGGCCAATATCCTTCTCGATAATGATATGTCGTTGAAATAACTTATTCTTCTTGACTGCGAGCAAAGAAACTAGCTTGCCACTTACAAGGAATTGACGTTAAGGCAAGGCAACTTGGATATATGTATGATGCGGGGTTTGATTGAATTCGTTTCCATCCGTGCTTGCCGCCAGGCAAAGGCGAGTGATTAGGTTATAGTAGGCGAAGGCAGTGCCTGAAAAGGAGGCGCTGCTTATGTTTAACATGAGCTGCACATTGGTGCTATATCGGGCTGTGAAACCTGCCAGCCTACCCTTACTGCACTCGTGATTTGTTCTTCTGCCCCGCAATGCAGTTTTTGATTAATTTATACAACACCCGTCGACGCGATTCGAGCGACTGCAACAGCCAAACCCACCCGCGCAGCGTAATTCTTTGGAGGGCCTGCCTGCCTCCTGTGATCAGTTGCACCGGTGCTTGCAACTTTCACTGCTTTGGGAAGGGTCAACGGTTCCTCCACTGCTTGCCGGTTGGGCGTTGCTTGCACGCGATGCGTTTGTTTTAGCCGCGTTTGCAGTTGCATCGCCATTTGCAAGGGTGTCCGTCTTTCAGCTGTGTGCCAGCCTGGGGGATCAAAATGGACAACTAACAAGGGTGATAAGCATATACCTTGCAGTGAACAGACGTGAATGCACGTACGTGAGCCATGTTTGGCAAACAGCGCAAGGTCCAGTGTCTAGTTTCAGCCAGAACTAGCCATGCTACGAGTTCACGCCTAAAAATGGCCGTTTACGCCCTAAACAGGCCTTTCACGGTAGTTTCACGCTTGTTTCACGGTGCTTCATGCTTCCCAGCCCCGAAGGTTGCTGTGGACTAAAGATGTCGCTGCGTCCGGGGCGTTGTGTCACATGAGTGGTTGTCTAGACTTGCCCTGCTGGCATGCTTCAACTCACAAGAAGCATGTGCATTAAAATGTGTGAGCCCACAAAAATATGGGACGTAAGCAATTCGCAACAAGAATCGGGCTTGATAAGTGTGCCGCTTTGTGTACAGGCAGTGACCGCAAGTTGAAGGGTCACCAACTGACACACTGACTGCGTGGGCCTTAACATGATTCATGATGAATACATGCCACATTCAGCTGTTCTCCTGGCCACAGTCATTTGGGTTGCGAGTATGCCTGTTTGCTGGTTTCAGTTTGTCTTGGGAAGTCAAACGCTGCAAGGAACCTCACAGTCCAATCCACGGACTAAGCTACTACAGTTGTAACGACACGTGCGTTGCTTTGTGTGAAGTGGCGCACAAGTACGTTTGACTCACGTCACTGGCATTACCAACCAAGTACTATAGTACTAGGCTGGTTTTAATTGAATTTGAACACGAGGTTTGCCATGACCGACCTTTCTAGACGCAAAGGGCTGGAATATGTAGTTGTTTAACGTTTGTTTTCTAGGTTGTTTGCTGAGCCGTCGTTCCTATATATATATATATGTATTTGCCCAACGTGCTGGCCCGAGGTTGCAAAACCAAAATCCTGCCTGTTTATGCTAACCTTCTTTCACATAGTTGATGCTGTTCCGGAAATTCCGACATCGTGCTAAGCCTTTCATTGCGACTGTCGCCCTGATCTAATTTCAGAAGCTAACATGTGAAGCTTCGCAAATCTTGCAATGGCAAGAAAACAACGTTTGTGCGTCAAACAAGGCTCACTCAAACATCAAGAGGGCGAGAGACAGAATGATGGAAAAGAGTGTTTCTAAAGAGCAGCTGCGAGAAGTTCCATGCCCAAATAGTACTTACAAAATTGACAATTTGCAAACAAAGGCCTTTACAGGCCTAAAGGGGCCGAGCCGGAAAGGCCTTTGTTTTAAGGGCCTCCGACCCCCAGGGTTGAGGTAAAAAGCTCAAAAACGCTCAAGGCCTGAAAAGTTGCTGGAAAGACCGTGAATTTCATAAACCCCTACAGGCGTAACACACCCCTAATCTACACTAGCGTATATTTATAAAAACAATAGCCTATTTTTGCAAGTTTTTTTTCACGGAATTTCACGGATTTTCACGGCCTAGTCACGGATTTTCACGGCCTTTTCACGATTTAGCGCGTGCCAGCGAGTGTTAATTAATGACACGGCAGCAGCCCACCACCCCATCGAATTTCCATTGCCACGGTTGCAAAGGAAGGCTCAGTCAGGGTGTGTTGGAAGGCTGCTCTTCCTGGCAGTGTGAAAGTAAGGCCACCTGTGTAAAGATCCGTGTTTGCAGCTGCCCTCAAAATCTTAAGATCATATATTCTTAACATATTAAAATCTTGAGATCTCAAAATATTGAAACCTTAAGATCTTAAAATCTTAAAGCAGTAGACAATTGAACTAGTAAAATCTTTAGATTTTAAAACATGAAAATATTAGAATCTTGAAACCCTTAAAGCGGAACATCTGAAAATCTCAAAATAGCAGAATCTTAAGAGTCGCTTAAAACCTTGGAATCTTAAAATCTAAACACGTCATGTGTATACATATATATCAGGACCTTAAAATAATGGAATCTTAAAATGATAGAATCCTGAAATCTTAAAAGCTTAAAAATATTAAAAGCCTAAAATCGTAGTTTCCTGAAACCTTCAAACCTGAAAATATGTAAAACAGTGTCAGAAAAGGATGTCAACTTGCTTTTGCATGAGAGACCTTGCAACTTAAAGGTTTCCAACATTTTAAATTTCCAGATTCTAAGAATTTAGGACTTAAATATTTTAAGATTTACATGGTTTATGATTGATTATTAAAGGATTTTCAGATCTTAAGCTTGTAAGATGTCAATATTTTAAGAGTCCGCGATTTTCAGATTTTAAGAATCTACTATTTTAAGATCTTAGGATCTTAAGATTCTCAGATTTTAAGGCTTTGAGGTTTTCAGATTTTAAAATGTAAATATGTTAGGAATTTAAGATTTTAAGAATTACATGTTTTCAAGTTTTAAGATCTTAAGATGTTACTAGTTTAAGAGTTTAAGATTCTAGGATGTAAAATGTTAAGATCTTAGGACTTTAATGTTTTCAGGTTTTAAGATGCTCTTATTTTAAGATCTTAAGACGCTAAGTTTTGAAAGTTTTAAGATGTTAGGAATGTAAGATTTTAGGATTTTCAGATATTAAGGTATAAATGTTCTAAGATGTTAGGAATGTAAGATTTTAGGGTTTTATGATACTAAGGTTTTAATTTTTCAAGATTCTGAAATTTTGAGATCTTCATAATCTAAGATTTGAATATCTTAAGATTTACAGATTTTAATGCTTTAAGGTTCCAAGAGTGAAATATCTTAATATGTTTTGGGTTTATGCACTTAAGATCTTTTAATATGAGTATTTTCAGGTTTTAATAGTTGAACATTTTAATACGATTCTAAGATTTTCCGACTTTTGTATCTTAAGAGTGTAAGGTCTTCAGAGTTTAAGTTCTTAAGATTTCCGCATTTTAAGATCTTAAGACGTTAATAGTTTAGTAGAATATACGAATTTCATGTTTTGAGGGCAGCTGCAAACACGTATCTTTACACAGGTGGCCTTACTTTCCCAACTGCCAGGAAGAGCAGCCTCTAACACACGCTGACTGAGCCTTCCTTTGCAAGCCAATGGCAATTCGATGGGGCGATGAGCTGCTGCCGTGTC
>CAUJNA010003816.1:445000-572500 GCA_963377175.1 Effrenium voratum
CCAAAAGGGTACCAGAAAGACAAACACAATCACACACACAGACCAGTGGACTTTCTAAGCCCTCAATGGCCTCAAGGGTTGGCGGAACATCTCAAGGCCGCTTTGTCACAGGCGTGGGATGGGCATTCTGACGGACAAAACTCCCATCACGCAATCGCTCGTTGCTGGGCTTCCACTTGGATGTTCGAACTTAACAAGGATATAACCGTGGCTATGAGTGGGATAGGGGCTAGATCATTGTTACATACTTACCTGCCGTGGTGTGAGCACTCACAACTGAGGGAAACTAATGGCTGAAGAGAACAACCCTGGCCTCGCAACTCACTTCCGTGCGCCCCTCCCCCCCCCCCCCCGCCAAACAAGTGGGAACTTTGTGCCACTGAAATGGTCTGAACCCAACCAAGTGACTCAAGCCCAGCGCATGTGTCGGATCTGAGAATCTGGCCCTAGCACCAGTCCCAGTAATTCGGAGAACTCAGCCTCACTTGGCATATTACAAGAATCACCTCTTGGGGTAACCAAAAATGGGAGACCACAAGGTCAGAAATCGGTCGATTTGGGCTGAGCAACTGAGCACCCGGAAGGGCGCACTATTCTAGGGGTAACTTCCATTTCCATTCTTTCCAGTGATCCGGATCTTTCTAGAAAACCACCAAGAACCCTGGGGAATGGATCTGGTTTTTGAAAAGAACGATGGCTGAAAAGAATGGACAAGGAATCAGAGCCTAGAATCTGGTTTGTCCCCCCAAAAAAAACGACAACCCCTAACCAAAAAGGGTGTCTCCCTGCTGGCCACGGCGAGTCAGGCTCCGAATCATGCCCTAGAACCTTGCCCTCAGCCCTCGCATCCGGGGATCCCCCGCCTTTGTCGCCCGCAGGGCCTTCCTCTCCACGCGCCCCGGGCTCGCCCCGAGGGCCCTCGGGCCCCAATGCCGGCGCCTCCCGGGCATCTCGCCTCGGAAAAAGAAATGCGAGAAAAGCGGCGGAACCCGAGCAACCCCTGTTGCTGTTTTTTTGTGCTTGATGTTCATTTGGTGGCTGTTTATACCTCTTTTGCCTTTTTTGTGGTTGATGTTCATTTGGCGGCTGTTTCTTGTTTGCCTTTGTTGGCTCTTTTGGTAGTCTCAGAAATATTCGGCCGAGCCCTTAATAAAACGCGTTGCACAGCACTGTTTGCAGCCCTAAAAAATTACAGAGACCTGAAAAGGGGTGCTAAGGGTCCGTTGATTAGACTCGGACTCGTACACCCCCAAACGACAACAACAGCCCGACCGATCTGTTCTGTGTAGTAGTTGTTGCGTTGTCATATTGTTCCGCTTGGCTTGTTGGATACATTCCCGATTTCTGGTGGGAGGTTTGGCTGATTCCTGAACACTTATGGCTGGCTCTTCGGTTGGCTTGCCTGCTGCTGATTGTTTCCAGTTTACTGAAATCCGTATGGCTCCAGTCGGGATGACCGCCCATTGATTTGAATTAATTAAAGCCCACCTCCCTGAGCCGCATTGGAGAATCCGTGGGAAATCGGGGCCGAGAAATGGAAGCGCCCCTTTGCAGTCAGATTTGCAGGAAACCGAGACCGTTGAAGAACTGGCCGGTCCGGGAAAGGGGAAACAAGGTCATTTTGCGAACCGGACTTGTTTTCGGTGCCCCTGAAACGTGACGCTGGGCGCAAGGACTGATTAGAAAAACATGTTTTCTCAGGGGCCTGTACACCAAGCCATGTTCGGGTGCAGTGGCTCGAGAATAAATACCGCCCTGCCAAAGACCCCAATCGTTACAGGCTTGTCTTTTTGTTTTTGAGAAGTGATCAAAACCTTAGCACTAGCGTGGTCTACCCAAAAAGATTGGTTAAAAAAAAATAAAAATCTAAAACAAAAAACAACTAGAGGGGTCAGCTATCCCCGTTGCCTGGGGTTGTATAGAGTGGCTCAACTTCTTGGCCCGGCGTGAAAGTGCACCAAGCTTACCTTGGAACCAAAACAACAACCTTCATTTTTGGGTTTGGAAAAAAACATGGTAGGGTATGATCCTCTTTACGACAGCTCTTTTTGGGTTCCATGGACAACATGGTAGGGGATGATTTGTTTCTGTTTCATGTTCAGACCCACAAATCATGTTGACCCCAGATTTCACCTGTCCAACCCCATTTAAATTGCTATCCCCAGAGCCATTCCGCGGGGTCGACCCGAGAAAACCCGCGGAATGTGTTTATGTCATGGACAGGATGCACTCATTACGCACCAATACTGGATAAAACAAAACGAACACTGGAATACACCACCAAGTCAACAAGTGCCGGGTTTTGTCCACAGAACTCTCTGAACATCTTGGCAACTTACTAAAATGGTTCCGAAATATTTCCTCTACACAGACATCACTTCAAAGGAAGCTTTCTTGACACTTGCAACCACAAGAGTACATTTCTTTGTAGGCCCCCCCTCACCTTTTCTGTTGGGTCCACGAGGTCTGGCATTTGAGAACCCTGGGTGTCCAGACTCCAGCTCCACCAAATCCGCTGGCTCCTCATCACGACCCGACGAGGGAGAGACCCCAGCAAAAGGGAGACAATGGCCCAGTCATAGAATGTATATTTTATTGTTTGCTTCACTTTGAGTCACTGGTAAACTGTAAGTCTACCCCAGGGTTTGTCTCTAAAGGGAATCCCCCAAGTGAGTGGTGTTCACAAATTGGGTTTTGCCTTTCAAACCGTGCGAACAAGGGGACCCTCCAAAAAATACACTTTTTCTTTGGGCGTGTTGCTGGTTTTAGGGCCCGGAGCATAGCTGGTTTGTTGGGTTGTCCTCTCCCACATAGCGCCCCCCAAAGACCCCGGGGCCGCCGTAAGCGGGGCCCCGGGAAAAAGCGGGCCCATGTCGAACCCCTCTGAACTTGTTTGTTATCCTCTCCAACATGGCGCCCCAAAGACCCCGGACGTGTTTACGGGGCCTAGAAAATGGAAAATCAAACCCCTATTTGCATGATGGTTTCCCATGAATCCTCAGAGTCCGCCCCCCAAGACCCAGGACTAGCCTTTGCCAAAGTCCTGAGGCTTTTCGAAAGACTCTTTCCGAAAACTTCCGTGGTAGTAGGATGCTTGAGTGTCGCCTGTTTGGGGTTGTCTGACAGGGAACGAAAGACCGAAATCCATTTGGGGTCAGTCCGCTATCTTGATTCACTCCCAAATGGCCCAAGCCCGGAAAGGAACTCAAGTCCAACTTCAAGTCGAACAAATCCAAAAGGTGGCTGGTGGTGAACTGAATACCCACCGAGTTGTCCATAGTGCCACAGGGACCCCATCAAAACTCAGTTGTCGCTTGTTTATGAAGCTGCGGTCTTTGGTCACATGCTACCTTCTCCCTGCAAGTTTACACCGTCTCCCCACGTGACCGTGCTTTGGTGCAAGCTGAAGCTCGCTTGGCTAAGTTGGGTTCAACCATTCCGTCAGTTCCGATGCCTTTTTAGTCGTCCGTTTGGTTGCAAGTAGACAGAGATCCACTGGTTTCAGTCCGAAACCCGGAATTTGCCGCCATCGATTTGTTCAAACGAAGAAGGAGTCCATGCGGAGCCCAAACTGCACTCGTTCCGTTGGACTGGGGTGGCGTTCGGACTCGAATCAAGTTGTTTTTTTCCCGGGTGCCTACGACGAAATCACAAAATGGGGTTCCGTTGATGGAATGTGCAGAACGCAAACGCATTTGCCTCCAAATTGCAAGCAGTGACCCTTCGCGGCAAAAGGCTTGGACATACTTAAGTACCCCTCGTTTGAGGTTTGCTTTTTTTCTCGTTTCAAGGGGGGGCCCGACCAAAAGGGATGAGGCTGGACTTCACGCGGTCTGTCGCTTGCCAAGCTTCCAGTCTGAAGGCTCCTGAGGCGGATGGGGGCTGGTTGGGTATGCTTGTTTTTAGGAGGTGCCCATTTGGGGCTTGGTCAGAAGGGAAACCCAAGGGGAACGGGAGAATTTGGGAGTAACCCTATTTTGAGACAAACCCATGTTCCTCCAAAGGTGAAAGTTCTCATCAAGAGTGGGACACCACCTCACTTCATCCAGAAGGTCCCTCAGATGCAAGATCCACGAAAATTAAAATCTAAAGGACCTACATCATGGCTGTGCGAAGATCACAGGCAGAATAAATATGTTCGCGATCAAACTTTGCTACATCCTCTATGGACACGGATGAACTCTTGAGCCCCCTCCTGTTTTGTGGGAATCTTAGAGAATGCACCGCAAAACATGAACATGAAAATGCTCGAAGCGCTGACCAAACTTCAAAGGGAAACCAAAGGGGAATTCCCCCCCCCCCCCCCCCCCCCGCGCCCCCCACATTTCCAAGTAAGCCATGGGAATCAATTTTGGGCCCCAAGAGGGGGCTAAGAAGCCTGGGGGCCGGGTGGACAGCATCATCTACGGAGCGACTCATACCACCCTCATGTCCATGCCCTGAGGGGGATACTTGCGCTGCAAATGCCAAAAAAAACAACCCAACATTATCCACACACACACCTCCCTCAAGACCAACAGAAATGTTAAACAAGCAGAAGTCAATATAACGAGAACTGCAAAGGATATGATTAGGGGATGATAGGCATCATGCGAATAAGCAGTGAAGAAGCCTTGTCGCCAGAACTCACCTGAACATGATGGATTAATCACGCACAACCTTTGCGTATTTCTTCCTGCCAGAGGCGTTTTCAGTGACTCACCCTTTCCCAAACGCTTGGCAAATCCTACGCATTTCAGGCAAGGGAACAAAATGATGGTAGAGTATGGTAATTAGGCATTTGACTCCCTGTGAATGGGAACCACTGGACAAAACGCACCAGTTGCCCTAAAATATTCTCCGGGATCCATTACCGCAATCTCCAGATCTGGGAAATGGACCTTTTTCATTTGCCACGGGGAGGTTTTGCTGGACTCCCCTTGGGGTCTCAAGCACATGGATGGGGACCGAATCGTCACTTTTTCGAGGGCGCCCTCTTTGCGCCCTATGCTGGATGTTGTTTGAGGTTTTCCCAAGATATTAAAAGCACCCAACATGTTAAAACAGAGACTGCTGGAGGTAGGCGTTGATCTGATTTATGTTGGTCAAGACCCCTACCTGAGCTCCTACCTTCGTGGGTTGAGGCCCATCCACTTCTCTTTGGCAGCAATGCGAAACCCACGCCGCACCCAAACCACCCCTTGGACGGGATATACAGCTAAAACACTATCACGGTACATGCCCCGTTTCCCTGGCACTGAAGCAGGTGATTTGGGGGTGGGCTTCAGGTTTCCGATATGTCTCTAAGGGCATTGTTTGGAGCGGCTGAGCCGACCTGCCCTGACGCCCCTGGGTGGGCAAATGGTCAGCTTTCATTCAAAAAGCTGAGGGGTTGGATGTCAAATAGACCAAATGGCTGTGGCTGCCTGTGGCTCAAAAATAGGGTAACCCGCACATGGCTTGCCCTGTTAAATGGAAAGAAGGACTAAAACATGCGGTCCGATTCCTGGTGGTTCAATTTTGACCCATACCCAAATGAGTGAGAATCAAAACCCGGTACTAAAATGGTCGTAATCCCAGAACCATGATCAAGAAGGCGGATTCCCGCAGCTATTTCTGCTTGGGATTGGCCCTTACTAACCTTCATCTACCCGGGTTTTCATTGTGGCTCAAATGGAATCCTACGGGTCCGGGACCAACGTAGTCCCACGAACATCCTCCAATGTCTTCATTTTGAGGGCACCTATGGAAGCTCCTCGGTTCCTAGGCCCCCTCCGGAGTCTCTCCAACACAAGTAGTCGATGTGTTGGAAGACCTTTGAACAGAACCCATGTCCACTTCCATTGGAAAAAGGTAGAACCAGTTCAGAGTTTGGTTGTGAACACGTCTCTTGAGGCTGGTAAGTTGTCCGCAAACGGGGGAAGGGAAAACCTCCCCACGCATTCCAAGGCATAGCTCCGGGGAGAAGCTTGACCCACCCGTAAGACTCCCAGCGGGTTCCCACGACAGACTCAAGCCGAGCCACCGTCCGCTTCAACGTCGGCATGGAGCAAGGATCTACCTGGCAACTGCCAACCCGGCACACCGGCCCCTGAAGAAAATGTATCCCGCGATTCGGTGGGTGGTTTGCAAAATGCACGTAAACTGAGGGGAGGCGCAAGGAGCTCAAGACCAATTTTCACCATCATGGTTGGGGTGGAGGTCTTTCAATTGCGAGCGGGGGTGGATGCGGGTTGTTGTGGGGCCCTGCAACTAGATGTTCAACCTTCAACATCACTTCCCGCAAGGAACACCCCTCTAGGCTCTAGGCACCCGGCAAAATTGGTAATCCTTCAATTGGGGAGTGAGGGAAACACCCTCAACCACTTGGCAACCAAAGCAAACCCCTAACCCCAGTCTAAGAAATACAAACAGTAAAAGAAAAAGAACGCTGGCGCCCCAGGCGACGTGCGTGCACACTGGCGATGGGAATCTCCATTACTTTCTGGTGCGATAGGCAGGGAATGAGTTGGAATGACCCTATAAACTATCCCCTATGATTTCACGTAAGGAAATCCCCTTCCGGTAGAGTCCCAAATCCTGGGTCATTCCCGGCCGAGCAGCAGCAAGATTATTGTGGAAATGAATCCAATGCTCAGTTGAGCCACCAAGGGTAGACAGTGCCTGGACAAGGAACACATGAGGACCGAATCCATTTTTGACAGCCCTTGCGCTTGGGTCCTCTGCTTAAAACGCTGCGCGCCATCCTGCGATTTGGTCTTCAAAAAGTCTGGGTGAATTATCATATTTCACCAGCCTGACATAAGGTGGTTGGAGGGGTATTCCCCACATAAACCACCATTTGGGGTAAATTCGGTCGTGTGAGGTCGTTTTTTACTTCACCCAGAAAAGTAAGCCAAGGGCACATCGCGCGCTCATTTCCTAAGGCAAGCCCTTGCTCCTCCAGTCCTGGAGTTTCAGGGGTTCCGCCCCTTGACACCCACTTCCAACCCAAGCATCACCAGGAACCGAAAGGAACAACCGAGACCTCGGTAGACTGGGCTGTTCCCAGATCCTTTGCAAAAGGTTAAATGTTTAGTGGTTTGTTGGAAACTACCACTAAGCCAAAAGAAGAAACCTAAGGGGATGGCTGGGAACCACCAAGTAGCTCCATCAAGGCTCGTTTGAGGACCCGAAGAAGCACAAAGATACTTTGGGGTCACCAAGTTTCCAGGGTTGGGCTGCGCACTTTACGTTCAAACACTCCTTTGAACAACCACCTGTTCGTTCACCGAAGGGATGCAGAAAATGTCAGGCTCTGGCTGCATCAAGTTAGCAAACCCTGCCTGGCCCCAGTCGTTCCGGCTCTGCCCCCACCCGTTTGCGGTGGAGCGCGCCTCTGCGTGCCTCTTTGCGAACCAGCGGCTCAGTCTCGATGTGGTGTGCCTGGTCGATTCCAAGCTACCTCACCACAAAGAATTGAGGGGATGCCGTTCCCGTGTTTCCCGGGTGGGCTGGGGAGCAGCAACAAGCCCGCACGAGCACTGTTGCCCTTAGGAACCGTCCAAGAAGAGGTTGGTGTCCATCCCTACCTTCCAAAGGTTGAGAAGCATGAAAGGAAACACAAACAGAGTACTAGTTTTCTGAAAGGCCATCTTCAAGTTTACCCTTTCCGGGGTCGAGAGAAACCCAGGGCCCTGAGGTCTGTTACAAAGCCCAGGCAAGGCGTTGGAGGACCCCGGAGGCAAGAAACACATGAGGCAGGTTGGGACTCTATACAGAACGAAGGGTCCCTTGGCTTTAATACGGGACCCTCCGTTGGACACATTTAGCTGGAGATTCAAGTCCACCACTTTTGAGGTGTTTTTGTTTCATTCATGGCCACTGCAAAGACAACGAGGGCAAGTTGGCCTTGATTCGTCGGTGTACACCCGCTTTAAGAGGATCCCAAGCCCGGCAGGGGAGGATCGATAAGTCTTCTAGGAGTCCCCGCCTGGGTTTCATGGCCACGTAGGGCGAACATCACCCATGAGAAAATATGAGGTGGAAAGACCATGTTAGCATGAGTGTCCCTTTAATCCAGTGGCCAGCCGGCTGCAGTCGCTTCAATTGGGTCTCTTCACTTGATATGGTACGTCTGCTCTGGGGTTACGGTTTTGGGGATTGTTTTAAATGGATAACAGAAACCGAGGCCCGTGTTGGAGGTTCCCCGATTCTGAGACAAACCCATTTGCTTGTCTTCGTACATGTATTTGCAGTTTGAGTAGTTCCCTGACACCAAGTTTGCAAAATTGTTTGGGCGACATCTGGATAACACAGGTCTTAAGGGATCATCAAAACTAAGCCAATTCCAAAGCTCACTCATTTCCTGAATGGACCGGTGGAGAGTCACTACGATCTAAAGCTCAAAGTGCAGAAACTCAGGGTCAGCGAAAAACTGAAAGCGACACCACAAGGCAGTACCACTTGCCCAAAGGAGCTGGCTATAACAGATTAGCCTTTGGGGACTGAAATTGACCAACATTGGGAAACCAAACGATCAAAGGGTCGATTCGCTTTGCAGCGGAAACCGTCGGTCAATCTTTCATACATGTCTGTTTGGCGCAGATGTCTGAACCCGAGTTCATTTGACCTCGTTGCTTGTTGTTGCTTTTCGTCCCGGCCGTGACGTGACGTGTCCATGCCTCGTGTCGAGAGCTCAGGGGCCAGGACTTGGCAAGAGTCAAGAAACCTCCGGCCGCGGTCGCCCAAATCAGATTCTGTTCATATCTGAGTGTGTCGTGTTTAAAAGACCTCCCCAAAAATTGTGTTTTCCCTTGGCTTCCCTGTAAAACCAAACGATGGTCGGATTCTGTTTCATGCGGGTTTGTCCCAAACTAACAGGGGGGCCCAGAAAAAGCCGGTTTTCATTCTGGCTTCCCTGTGGAAAACCACCCCAAAAGGGGCAACCTCAAAAAAAGACAGCCATATCTGGTCGATCCTAAAATATATGAGACCTGTGCAGGAGACCCCAGAACCAAGGTCAAAAATATTATGTGCTTTGGAGGGTACTTCAAAACCAAGTTTCGTCATGATTGGGACCCTACCAAACTCCCCCCAAAGACCCCCCAACTCCCAACTGTTCAGGCCTTATCGGCCGCAATTTTGGCCTTTGTTGGCTCTATCCAAGCATATCAAGCGAGGTTTTTGGGAGGGGTTTGAGGGGTGGTTCGGTGGAGGGTGAAATGCGGAGATATACAAGGGTTGACTGGGTGATTCAGCTGGAGCTTTGCCAACGGTTTAACTGAGGTTCACTGGGAGTGGGGGGTTGGGGGGGGGTTAAACTGCGGGTGCACTGGGGGTTGACAGGAGGTTACAGAAGGTTTTAAGTGGGAGTTTGCTAGCTTCTCATGGGTTTGAGTGGTTCATAACTGGAGGATACCTGCACAAGTGGAGGACAACTGGGGAACTGAGGGATACCCCGGCGAAAACTGAGGGTTATGTAGAGAGCAAAAGCTCAAAGCTTCAAACAAACGATGTGCCAAGCCACATGCCATTGCTAAAACTTTGTGTGGCTTTCTTCGTGGTTTTCCTGAGATGGTTCCTGAATTCCCTATTCATCAATAGCTTGCTTGGTTGACGTTGGAAGGGGAGCAAACATCTAAATGTTAGCAGTTAAGTGGGGAATTTCCACTAAACTACAACAAGCAAAAATGCAAAATGTTTCCCAGCAACACCATGATAGATGACCATCCCTATTCCCAAGCAAAGGGACACAGATCCTCCCATCTCTGGCTGTCTCGCCCAGCTTTCTACCAGACCCAAAACCGAGCCAGACTTCCGCGCAACAAGATAGCAGTTTGCCGCTTGAAGGGACATTTTAGGACATCCAACAAGAGAAAAGAGCAAAGACGTTTGTGTTGTGTTGGTCAAAAGGGGAAACGAAGAACACCCAAAAGGGTACCCAAAAGGGAAACGATGACCCATTCGTTCGCCATGCGCTTGGAGTTTGAGGAGACATCCTTTGAGGAGACATGACTTGGCCCAGCCCCAGAATACAAATGAAACCTGTTGATTCAGAATTTGTTTCATTCTTCCAGCCTTTATCTGACTCTGACGGCGATCACTTGGCTATGCGGGTATTTCTGATAGTGCGGCGTTCAGCTTTTGTTGTACCCCAAAGCCAACCCCTTGAAAAAGACAGAAATTGACCAAAGCTGGAGATATGTTTCGGGGGAAGGTACCAAGAACAAGGACTATACTTGGTATAGTCTTGTTCTTGGTACCTACGACTATTCCGCCTATGAATTCGGCGCCATACTGACTCGAGGAAATCTAGTCGGTCATGGATGTGGGAATGGGGAAGTGTTTGACTGAACCCATCGCCCCAGCTCCGGCTCTCTGCAGCTTGGCAGCTCAGGATGGAGGCCAAGCATACGTGGCGCATGCCAGTTATGGACCTCGCGAAATCGAATCGATCACCTTACCCCCATCGATCGTTGATTCCTTGCTACAAGTAGAACTGTTGACTGGATATGGCAGAAATCCCTCTGAATCCGGAATACTTGTTCCTCAACGTCGGAGGGTATGGCTGAAGTCCGCCAAGACTGGGGGCTTGGATTGGCGTGGAAATTTGAACTCGCAATTCCTCACTACTAAACCATGCTATGCACTGCAATTCACTGCAACGCATTGCAATGCAATGTACTGCAAGGTGATGTAAGGCCATGTAAGCTGTACATGCAAACGTAAGCATTAAATGACCCGCTGCACACAATTATGTGATGTTGACTTCATGCGGATGTTATGTAATGCACTGTACTGACTGAAATATTGATGTTGATGATGGTTCTGCAATGTATGTATGTACGTACTTGCATACATACGTACGCACACACACTCGGGCATGAATGAACGCATGCATGCATTCACGGATGCATTCACGGATGGATGGATGGATGGATGGATGGATGGATGGATGGATGGATGGATGGATGGATGGATGGATGGATGGATGGATGGATGGATGGATGGATGGATGCTGAAAATATTTGTATCCATGTTTATTTTTCTTCGCCAGTACCTAATTATACTGGGACTCTGTGCGGCACAAGCACACACACACACAAACACACATCATCTATACACATATACCCCGCAGGGGTAATTGGCCAAGCGCTAAGAGAAGGTTCCCTGATTCACGTGGTATTGAAGACCAAGGCCACTGACATGTTCTTGGCAGCGGATGTTAGGAGCTGGAACACCCGGACATGGACATAACATCTATGCCTCAAGGTGCGGTCACAGTGCATGAGGGTGGCGATTGGCCCAGAAAGAAGGGCCGGGATCGGCCCTACTGGGGTTGGCCCCAAATGCGGGAGGCGCTTGACAAAATCGGACATGAGAGCGCTGCTTTGAGATGTCTAGTGGCGTTTTCCCTTGCCGGCGTGCTACCACTCCAGCAAGGAGGAATGCCCACCAGGAAAAGAGCATCGCCAAAGATGAGTTCCATAGCCACAAAGGAAACCCACACATATGGGTGTCTTGTTGTTAGGGAACCCCCAAAACTGTGGTATTCAAACCCAACCAAATCTCCCCTAAAAAAAGACACACCCATATCTCAGGTGCTTTTAATGGTGCCCTGTAGGCTGCCTCCATTGCTTGAGTATGAAATTGGATTTGGAGACCCTTTGGTGGGCATCAATTCATGGTTGCATTATAATATCCGTTGCCGCCAAAGTGTGTTTTGTGTTCTACAGTGGCGAGAGTGACGAGAACAGCATGACGAAGGCCGAGAGTTTGGCTTCTTCCCTCAGCAAAAGGTCTAACCTTTTGTTTGCTTGAAGGAAAATCTGCCTTTTGTTTGCTTGAAGGAAAAAACATATCATCCCAAAAGTTCACCGGGCTGACACACCAAAGACCAGCCAAGGCGTCTTGGTTTCGAGAGGACACCGCTGAAAACACCTCGCGGGTTCGCGAGCTGCAGCGAGCAAACAAACGGCACGCCGGCCTCGTGGATTGGGCAAATCAGCGAGGAAGAGTTTCTTGTGCCCCCTTGGTTTGAGCCATGGTGGCCTGCTGCCGCAATCAAAGAACACCAAGCCTTTCTGTTTTCGTGGTGGTCATGCGCGAGCCATGGTGTTCTTCTTCTTTTGTTTGGCACCCCATTGAATGTGCAGGTTTTCTTAAAGGACCGCCAAAAGCAAGAGTTGAGCTGTGGGTCAAAACCCTGGTACCACCCCACCCAAGATTCCCTTTCAACATGAACCAAACAAAAGGGGGGTTACCCAAAAACGGGTTTCTGGGTGTCGACCGACACCCAATTGAGCTGTCCTGTTTTGGTGGATTGAAAGGAACACCAACAGGAAGACCACCATTCAGCAGGTGCAGCACAGCGGCCTTTTGCTCTCCGCTTCTTTTTGAACTGGCAGACCCGCGGGTTTTGCCCATTGTCTTCCAAAGGAGCAACCCTCTCACAAGAAATCCTCGTCAGTGAACTTGGGCAACTCCTTGCCCTCGCGAATCGACGAATGGGAAATTGCCAGCAAGAAGCCCAGAAGCAAGCTAATGGCTATGAAGGTTAAATGAAAAATGCCGCATACCGAATATACCCTCCCAAATAGTTCGAAGACACGAATCCCGACCCAAATGATGTCCACTTAAAATTAGGACAACATAGGGGCGCAACCATAATTCTCGATACCCTTTTAGTGTCAATTTTAAACCAGCCCCAAAAGGATTATGTGGGCCGGCCACGTTCATGGTTCCCCTGACAATGGTCCATAATCCCTGTTTCAGGGTTGATGACGGGGTCCAACCCCAAGTGCAAGGGTGCTTTGAACTCGTACATAGAGGTGAAGTTCTTTTGAAAGTGGACCTGTTTGGATTGGGCGAAAGGGACATCATATGACTCATGGACAATAATTATTTGCTCCCAGGAGGACAAAGTAAATTGGGTTGGTCTCTGGATTTAGCGGGACGTGCTGGCTGTACAACAGTCAACTATCAATAATGTCCAATAATGATACTAGTTGCTCATATCTCTGATGACGTGCCCCGATTTGAGGCCTGTTACCCCAGGTTTTTTGGAGAGGGCAACTCATGCCAAGCCTTTGGGAAGAACCCAAAGTCGGGGCATCTGTTTTTTGAAGGTACCCTCTTTTAATTGGTGCTCAAGGGAAACCAAAAGGAAAAACCGACAAGCTGTTTTGCAGACTAAACAAATTTTGAGGCACATGGACACGGGAAGCCAAAGGAACCGCACTTGTGGTTTACACATCGGTGATGGCACGTGTACAAAAGCGGCCTCTCCATGTTGTCGGGGATGGGGATGTCTTAACGCAAAGGGAAACAACGCTTTCCGCAACACCTCCGGATTGCCACCACCTGTTGATTTTGTTTGGTATCCATGGCTTGCGAAGTGCTCATGTGTCAAAGTGGGTCCTCGATTTGATAAAAAGTGTACAATCCAAAGCAGCCTCAAATTGGTCAAACCTCTCATTTTTGAGGACCCTTTTTTGGGTCCCGTTGATCTGGGGAAATAGACCAGCCTGCTTTGGCTGGCCCGATTATTTTACCACTATGTCCAAGTCACCCCCGAAGTGATAGGCCCCCAGCTTCTGACTTTGACCACACCCCCCCGCCCCCAAACAGTCAAAATAATGGCCCCAGTTTGGGGTTGACAAAAAGGACCACCCTGTTTTGGAGCTGAACATCCAGGTTGCCATTCACTTCCAGTTTCCGAACCATTCGAATTGGACTTTTCGCTTCCGATCACAGTTTGAAGTACGTATCAACTAACCTAGCCCGGTGTTGCCAGTTACCACGAAAGGTGGCAAACCACGGGATTTTCACAAGGTGTTCCGATGGATGCGCAAGACTTGCGCAAGCCCCTGGTTACCTACAATAGTGATAACTGGAATTCGGAATTCGGACCCAATCTTGTTGGAAGGGAAAACAAACAAACAAACACCAACCGTTTTAGGGCTTAATGAGTTACCATCCTACCAAACATGGGTATGCCACAACCCCTTTGGGACGACTTTCCATGCAGGGTTCTGCACCAAGCCAAGCTCGGAAAGGGATTCCTTCTGCAAACAAGATCAAGGGATTGATTACTTCCCAAATTGACCCGAACACCCAAAAAGGGCTCCCTTTCCCAGATGAGATTCCGATCCTAATGGATCTCGGACTTTTGGGCAACTTAAACTGTAGGGGAGGTTCGCAAGCCACGATTAGAGTTAGGCCCAGTTATAGAATGTATATTTTATAGTTTGCTTCACATGGAGTCACTGGTAAAATGTAAATATCCTAAGTCTACCCCAGCCTTGGTTTTCAAGTACCCAGCAAAAGTGGAGAGGTCAGGTTTGAGGTCAGCGAGGGCTCGGAGATTCGGACGGCCTTCTCCAGGAGTGGTGTGCCATCTTCCGAGAGCTTCCACATGCCAGAGGCCTTCCTTGCCGCGGTTTTGGCTTTGGGGGCGGGTGGGTTTCTGTTAGGTGGGTTTGCAGTTGGATGGTCGGTCTACGATTTCAAACATCCACCAAAACCCAGGGATGGAAGCGGTTTCTTGGACGAGAAAAAGAACAATTGAACCGGGAAATCAAGCTGTAGAAATATGTCCGGCATCCCCAAGAGCAAACTCAAGTCAACCCAATAGGGGTTGCCAGTGAGTTTTTCCCTTTGGTTTGCACAAACCACTCAAAAGGAGCGACTGGTGCTAGTTGTTGTACACGTGTGACTTCTAATTGGGGACCCTTTGGTAGAGATCATTCAGCTTGGGATTTATGTCCCCCACGGCCCAAACTGCTTGTCTCGGCCAACCAGGGCTCCGGCTTCCTCTTTCCCTATTGAAAAGTTTTGGCCCTTTTGGCCATGTTTGGTTCTAAGCTGGTTGTAAAAGTTTGTCTAGTTCCCCTAGTAGACCCGCTTCCAATCCCAAAAGCAGAACACAAGTTTAGACTCCAAATTAACCTGGACCCCTCCCCCCTTAAAAACAAAAAATAACCTGGACGACCCCCCCTACAAAAACAAACACTCATGTTTAGACGAGCTTTGCTTTCATTGGACCTCCGCTTTAGGGCTAGGCAAAACATGGCAGGCGGTCGATGAATCAACCGGATGAGCAAAACAAGCCAACAGGGTTGATGAATCCTTGGCTTCCTTGGAACAAAAAGGGACTCTACCAAACCAAGAAACAAACATGAGCCAAGGCTACGGCTCCCTGAACAGGAATCCTCATGGCTGTCCAAACATGTCCAAACTCCTCAATCATCATCCCTACCAAACCCACGTAAAGGAACAGGTCTTTTGACCACGTCATGGTCTCCACTGCATTTGAGGGAGTCTGTCTCGTGCGCCAAGACGCTGGACGGACTCCGTACCTGCGGATCACGGGTCCATTTAAACCTCCGACCTCTTGAGGATGGAGAAGGGGCCACAAGCTGTTCTCCTGCTAAGAGGTAAAAGTACCTTGTTGGCATATGTACAAACGCTACTTGTTTGTCACCCAGCGTTGCTCCAAACACCAGAGGGACTTTTGAGTAGATCTTGCAACGTCAAAGGAAAAAGTAAAGGATAATGAGTCTGTTTGTGTTTGAGGGTACCCCGTTTTGGTGATTGAAAGGGAAACCAAAAGGAATACCGCCATTTTGGGGGGGTCCCCCACAAAAAGATGGTTTTAACGGCCGAACGAGCACCCGTATTTTTCCGCTGGGCAGCCAGTACGTGTGCCTCTAAAATGTTGTCCCATGTGCTGGAACAAATGACAGTGAAAGGAAAATGGGGAAGGGAAAGCAACAGGGAGTTGAGCACTTGGATGACCAAAGGGAGTCTTGGAACAACACGTAGCCGGGTACGGCAAATCCAAGTGAGGAACACGCAGGAACCTACACTTTGATGGTCCGGGAGGAATTACCAATGGTGTGCGCTGCACCGCCAACCCCCAAGCTTTACGTTTCTGAACCCTTGATAACTGGGAGGGTTACCAATTAGCCAACCCCCAACTCACCTATCTGGTTGACACCGAGTCATGGTTTGCTGGTCGCCTATGTCACCGTAGGGTTCTAGACCCAGACCCCAGTGGCCAAGGGCACAAAAATGTTTGTCACTTTTGGTTGGTAGTCGCCTTCAAAGGGGCTCAAATTCACAGACGTCCTCCCCCGCCAAAAGAAAGAAAGGCTGGGCAACCCGCAGGTCTCGCCTTTGGTACATCAATTATCCTTGTTTAAACGTGTTCAAACAAGCGGTTCCCCCAACCCTTGGGGTGCTTTGAAATTTGTTTCCACCCCAATTCCCGAAAGTCAATAAAGGCAATTGTAAAGGCACTTGTTCGTGTGCCTCATGCCTTCTTTAACGAGTGACTCGCAAGCCCCAAATTTCAAATGATGACTTTGATACCTTCCCAAAACCGTCAAAGTACCTTGCTGAGTCAACAGGGCTGGAAGGTTGACCACTCAACTTGTAAGGACAAGGTGAAAGTAATTGGAAAGCCCGTCAAGCAAGTCAACCCACGTTTCCGGAAAGCCCGGGTAGGAGCAATGCCAAAACAAATACGGTTGAGGCGTCCACAAGGCGAGGTGCGGAGCAACCAGTAAATCATCACCATGATGATGACCAAGGCCACTCGCTGCTGAACCCAACCTGCCTGAGGGCCACATATCTCAACCGGTGGGTCTGTGACACTTCCTCAGGGAACCCCCCCCCATCCCCAACAAAAAAACATGTGGCTTTCGTGTGGGCTGCCGTTTGAACCAACTTGATGATTGGTAAAAACTGGGTGGGGCTTTGCTGAGGGTTCTCTTTTGTTCACTTTGGCTAAAACGAAAACCAACAGGACCGTCACCATACCGTCACCATTGTCAGGAACCCAAAGCCTCCCAAACCCCATCTGTGGAAAGGTTCCTAGACACTTCTTCCGGTTTCTGGGGGTTCCGATCACGTGCTGCGGCGGCCGAAGTCTCTGTGAGCAATTCGCAACCTGTTGCCCCCAATGACTTGCGAAAAAAACCCAACATGTTCCAACAAAACCAGGCTATATCTGGCAGTCCAAAAAGGGATATCATGGGATATCCATGATATGCAAGGGTCCGTGAATCTATGGAGGGTCTATGGAGGGTCTATCACCCAAGGCCTTACTGGGATAGAGCCCTTAGATCACAGCGCCCCCCAGGGCCGCATGACAGGTATCTGGAGGAGACCCACGGGCCGCCCTTCGGTAGCCATGGGAAAGGAACAGGGGTCACTGGATTTCCCCAAATCATAAGTTGATCAATTTCATGGTAGCTATATTGAAGCGATCGCCACTGTTGGAGGTTCCAAACATGGAGATGGCTCGGAAACCCTGAGAAAAGTCAGCCCTAGTTGTGCTTGTTTGATATGAAAGGCACATTTCTCTGGGAAAAACAAACATGGAAACAACGGGTGCCGCTGGGTACCTGGGAAACGCAAGCAAAAGGAATGATTCCAGGCGGGAGGCGACGCTGGGCAGCTTGCGGCTGTTCTTCTGCACGTCCACCTCCGGACAAAATTCTGGGCACATGGGGTTTAGGGTTTTGTTGCGTCGTGTTGAAGGAAAGCCAAAAGGGAAAACACCCGTTTTGAGGGCTCCCCTACTTTGACAAACCCAAATTCCTGACGCGAGTGTCGCTTTTGAGACTCATTGCCATGAAAGTGGCAAGCAAAACCGACAAAATTCTCCACAGCCATACCTGTGGTTTCAATTGAAAGCTTCAGAAAAAAAGAACAACAGGGGATGGAATCAACTGGCAGCCGGGGACTGGCTGATTGGACTCTGAGGCCTGGGCCCCTTGCAGATCTTTAGCTGATTTAACAAGCCTAGCTTCAAAACGTAGCTCCAGAACGAAGATGTTGTCCCAAGGGGCAAAGTCATACTATCTACGCCCAAACCCCTAGTACTGGCTCTGTGAAACATAATGAGAAATGAAATTGGATAATGAAACTTCTGCCGGGGGGTACCCCCCAGGTTTCATTTAAGGGTGGGGCCAAGTTATACTCATTTGCCCCACTGGAATCCTGGAAATAAATGATAATCATTTATGGGTTGCCTTGACTCAACATGGACCGCAATCTGCAACTGCGACAGTCTAAGGCCGTTTTGTTTTGTGTAGGTGAGCTTCAGTACAAGCCGCAAATCTAAGATATTGTCAAAGGCCCCTTCAAATAGTTCAAAACACATCTCGATATCAATGACATCGCAAAGGGTCCCATGTTTGGCAATTGCGCGGCACTTATCCGAATCCAAGCTTCGCCGTCTCCTCAAGCCAGCGCCCAGGGCGTTAAAGACGGCAGCCGCGCGCTTGCGGCGCACCGGCAGAGGTCATCCTTTCAAGTGCGCGAAGCTCTCTGCCAGGTTGCGGTCAGTGCCGGTACGTCACCCCGGCACGCAGCGCGCATCTCGTCCATGTACTTGCGCAGCCCGCAATGAACGTGTTCCAAGCACTGGAACACAACAAGCTGGCACCACTCCACCGCAAGGTGGAGGCACGTTGCAAGAACACCCCTCAAAGACACCCCACGACCCAAGCGTTGACGTCTTACTCGGCAACTCTTTCCGCCTGAATACGGCTTACTAACCTCTTTTGGATCTCTTGACAAACATAGGATCTCTGGAAGGTGGTTTGTAAGGCCCCTGACATTTATCAAAGGGGTTGATGACTGCAGCACTCGTCAGCCCCTTACGTCTACAAAACCTCATAGGGGTTGCTGATTTACTCTGCACATGAACGTGGAACTCCAGGAAAAGATCTCAAAAAACAACTGCCCCTACAGATGATGGATGTTCGGATTCCGCGTTCATCTGCAGGGTGGCAAATGGCTAAAGATTGCCCTATAGAGGAAACCACATGGAGCTGGATCACCTAGGGTCGCTTTCCTGGTCGGAAACTGTTGGTCACCTCCAAGTGTTATCCTCGTCGGAACACATGGACTGGGCTCAAGTTGTTTGTTTGGGTGGGGGGGGGGTAAGCAAAAACTTGACCCTTGACCCACCGTCTTTCGAGTTCGGCTGCTTTCTGTGACACAGCGAGCTCTACTCCTTCATCACTTCAAAGAAGATTCGCTTGGATTCAGAGCAAGTGGGCCTAAAACCCAATTTTCCACAACCATGTCGAATTCCAGCCTCCATCTTGGACAGAAGCGTTGCCACTTGGTTCATGTCCTTCTGAAACTTGTCCTCCGCACAGTATGTCGCAGCAGATTCCGGAACCTTCCCAGCCATTGAGGCGTTCAGGGGCCTTGCGGACTATTCTCGCCCTAACCCTTCGGTGGGTGTCTTTGAGCTTCCGTATGGGGGTCTTCTTCTTTGACCCTACACTTCTGCGTAGGTTGCAACAAGTCAACAGTTCAATCGAAACAACAAATTCCATGTTCAAGGTGCCACTAAAAGCATGCACATCAAGACATGACCTTCTCCCTTCAAAAACATAGAATATCACACCATCACCTTGAGCAAACGGCTCAACATACCTCGGGCTAGGCAGCCCTACCTGCTGGATATTAAAAGGGTATGGCCTTAGAACTCCGGACAAATTTCCTTGGCAGTGGGTCAAAAAAGTGTGCCCAAAATGGAACCCTGGCAAATGGAAATAAGGACTAAACCTACGGTCTTCTATTGGTTTTTCTTTTGACCCATAGTCACTTGTTTCCCCAAGAGGGACATGGGAAAGTGGCCGTCTGACGCTTCGCATCGCTTTGGGGATGGCCGCTAGCCCGCTTAGCACTGGCAGCCCATGGGTGCGCCCCCCCCCCCCCCTGTTCCCCGCACATTCACAGACTGGAAAGGGATTCCCAAGGAAGGGACCATCATTCTGGGATTGCGTTTTTTCTTTTTTTTTTTTTCTTTTTTTTTTTTTTTATCCCGGATCGGTAAGCTTGTCATAATATATGGGCAGCTGTATTGCAATAAAGGGGGGGTTCCTGGGTACTTCAAACAAATTCAAGCAATGATCAGAAATGCGTGGAATCGTTTAGCTGGCTGTTGAGGACCCCACCCTCCAACCCCCCCCCTCCCCTACCCAAAACAACATGTTTTACCAACTTCAACAACGCCTAACCGGCCTTAAACAACATACTATTCTCTATTGTAAAATCCATTCGTGCCTTATAGGGATCCTCCCCTACGTGAGCAAGCAAGGTGGTTACGCCCGTTACTGGCAGTTGGGACTCTGGAAAAAGAACACCCATCCCCTTTTGGTTTCCCTTTGGGCAAATGAAACACGGTGATTGCCATCGATTGCTCCTCAGGAAAAACAACGACTTGGATATGTGTCAAAATTGGGATTTGGAGCCCAACAAATGTCGTTTCCTTTTGGCTTCCCTTGAACCATGGTGCAAACGCTACCAATTCCATCCATTTTCTTAAGCTGCCTGGAAAAAATACACATATTTCCCGTCCGAACTGATACATTCCCTTTCAAACCAACCGGGGAAAATAAAACATATATCCATGGGTCAAAATCCCGTACCCCCAGTGAACATCCCAATCCCCACTAAAATAGGTTCTAAAATGGGTGGTGAATTCACCTACCCAAAAATGGGATCCCAAAACGGTTTTGATCCACGGCCAATTCTTAAGCAAAGCAGGGATCTTTGCATTATATACACCTGAGCCGGTCACCTGAGCATTGCCTTCTAAATAGTGGTTTCCCCTTTATTTTGGTGGAAAAAGCCATGTTTCAAATGGTTGCAAAATGTATCTTTTTCGGAGCCATGCAGAGGGAAGGAAGGCACGCCGTCTGACCCGAACTCCTCCGCCTGCTTCTCCGCGGCGCGGAGCTGGTTCACCATGTCCGGCGAGTGGGCCGCGAGCAGCGGGTCCTGGCGCCGGAAGGCTTGGAGATCTGGGAGGTCTCCTTTTGCGGGTCTCCTTTACTCACTGGCTAAACTTTATATTTACCACTAAAGTTTTAAAGCGGTCTTCAAAAGTTAAAGTTCATGAACTCAGGAAGTGAGTTTTGCGGGTGGGCACACTGGAAAACTTTCTCGGTCCTCCGGCAGAGGGGATAGAATAAGGGTCTGGACGTCTATTGTAGTAGGCGAACCCAACCCCAAACCCAAAAAAGGGGTGAGAAAGGGCACTGGACCTAGCTTTGCAACACTGGAAGACTGGGAACACTGGACATCTGTCAAGTGAAGCCATTCGGAGCTACTTCGCTGCCGGTTGGCCCATGAATCTGGCGGGCGCTCCACAGAATTTCACCCAAGTCCTCAAAGGGTGACCAGGTTTTGACTTTGATACCCCCCCCCCCCGAAACCGTCAAAATACTGACTCCATGAATCTGGCTCACCTGTCTCAAGCGCAGCTGCTGTACGGGCCGTGTTTGCCCTGCAGGTAGCCAGTGGCATCTCACTTGCCCCAGGGAGCTGGAAATCCAATGTGGTCACCCTTTTGGGACCACCAAAACTAGACATGGGAAACCAACAAAACTCAGATTCTATACCCTCCCCCGGGCGATTCCATGGAAGCTCCCGAACGGAGCCCTTCAGACTTGGCGCAGTCCTTCGAGTTCTTCGGGGCTTGGCTGAGCCTCCGTGCGCAGCGTTTTGGATGCAGCGGGGCACCAGATGTTTGGACCGGGCAAATGAGGGGCGAAGGGCTTTCTCCCTCTGAGCTACACCCCTC
This sequence comes from Effrenium voratum, assembly GCA_963377175.1. NCBI lineage: Eukaryota > Dinophyceae > Suessiales > Symbiodiniaceae > Effrenium > Effrenium voratum. The sequence continues at coordinate 466,578 of CAUJNA010003816.1, forward strand.
TTCGTTTGAGGTCTCTTAAACTCCTCCCACAATGTTCTGGCATGGGAAGGGGGTCTATTGGAGCTTGTTGGGTGTGAATAGAAAGAATATGGAACCTTAAAGTAGGCTTCAAGCAAGGTGTCATCATGTGCAATTATATATAATTATATATCGTGTTCCCCTTTGAAGGCAACATGAAAAAACGACAGCATCCCCCTTGTTAAGTAAATGACGGCATCATCAGATTCCTACCAGGCGATACCAGGGGTAGATCGCATGCACAGAATTGACAAACATATTCACCATGGCGGGAATCGGTTGACTGAGAAATTACTGGTAAGCGCACGTTGTGGCACCGATTTTAGTCCTTCTTCCAGGGTTCCTAAAATGTTCAAACTATCTGTCAGGTCAACTTTGAAGGAATTTGTCTGGAAAGAGGAGACTGCATCATGCCGGGTGCTTCTACTGGGTGGATGTAGAGGTGCATTCACAAGTACCTCGGCCTCTCCAAATGGGCTTAATCCTCCCAAAACTTGGCCAGACTTAGAACCCCCACAAGTCAACAAGGAAACATGAAGTAACCCCCCCCCCCCAAAAAAAAAAAACAAGGAAAAGAGAAAAGAAACACAAAGGCAACTTTGTTGGTTGGTTTTAAGAGGAAATCCGAAGGAACATCACCATTGTGTGGATCCGCTAAAGAAAGAGGGACTCACCAAGCTGAGTTTACAATTTGGGAGCGTCCACATTGACGCCAATGTGATCTTGGCGTGTGGTCAGGGCTCTGACTGGGAAATCCTTCCAATGGCTGTCTAAGTTCCTGACTCAAATAACGCCGCCTTTGCCCCCAGCCAAAAAGAAGATGTCTGATTCTGGGTTCAAATTTAGTGAGCGAAGTGTATAATATGTTCAACATGAGGTACCACATACCCACATACTCCGAGTATGATCATCTGATGGCCACACAACAAAATATTTCTAGAAGCAGTCTAGGCTTGCCTTTGGTGCTTGCCATGGGAACCAGCAGTGGGATGGGTTTTTTCCTGTGGTTCCCTACGAATCAGCGCCGTTTCGCCCATGACTGTTGAAGTTCTACCGAGCTGGCTATAAAAGTTGTTGCAGCCAGGTAGAACCACCTACTAAAAATGCACGCCCCCCACCCTCGCCCGCATCTTGGCCCACATTTGCGGCACAGAAACAAAAACATGCAAAAATAAATCAGAGCGTGCCTCATATTTAGTCTACCCGAAAACATAAAATAGCTCTAGAGGAGTCCCATGGAATGAATGGTCACGTCCCCCGCAGCCCCCCTGCCCCTCTCGCAGCCCGCGGCCCGCGGCCCCCACCTGCCGAGCGCGCTGCTCGTCATCTCCACCGCGTCCCGGCAGTCCCTGGCGGGTTCTCTTCCCACCGAAGGTTGATCACCTTTCTCAGTTGCCCCGGAAGGGAGGAAGGGAGGGAGGAAGGAAGGGAGGAAAAGAAGGAAGGGAGGAAAAGGAGAGGGGGCCCAGAAATAAAGATGATTATTTTTTGGGAACTAAGAATGAACCAAAAAGGGAAAACCAAAAGGTTACAATGTCGGCTTGCAACTGAGCTTTTGCAGCTTTGATGCAAAAGGTCTAAGAGGAGACTTGGTCAAACGAAAGAAAATGTTGGGCCACCCCGGAATGTTGGGCTTCCTTTGGATTTGCGATTGAAATTCACCAACACGGGCCTTCCAAAAAGAAACAAATGCAAAGTTCATGGGTGCTTCTGCCAACCCTAAACGCCGTTTATAATGACCTGTTCAGTGGACTGGCCAAATAATGCAGCAGCTGGTTGTTTTGGCAGTCACCGTCAATAAATATGTCTACCCAACCCAGTTGTTCTACTCTTGACTCTTGTCCGACAAAGAGGAACCTCACTTCCTGAGTGGATGAGCCAAAAGCAGTCCAAACTTGGTGCTGGTCAGTAAAAACGTCTTCCCAATCAGATTGAAAATCTCAGGTGGTGAGTTGCTGCAGCCCCCGAGTCTCAAGCAGGAGTCAACCAGCAAAGCACCAACAACTTGCCAGTCTGTTCCTTCCATCCGCACACATTTACTCCTTGTTGTCGTTGGTTCCTATTGCACAAAGTAGGACATGTGCGATGATCATCCAGTAAGGATCGCTATCACCAGGTGAGCTCGATATACGTGCGTGTGCTGGTTTGAAAATTGCGCAACCCTTGATAGGTTAGCGGAAAGCGAAGCTTTCTGCAGCCCCAACAACACTGGATCACAACTCATCATAACTAAAGGAACCTGGGACAACCAAAGATCCAACGGCTGGCGTTGGGCCATCAAGATTTGATGCCAAAGCGAGAACTAGAGCACCACAAGACAAGCACAAAGGTCAGTGTGTGCAACTATTTTTGCGGATGTGCTCAAGTCTTGCTGCGGTTAACTTGTTTGAAGCTAGAATGGTTTTCCTCGCAGGCCTTCCCCCAAATCCCTGACTTTCCCTCACCCAAGTTTCCTCCAAAGGCGACAAGCCTGTTAGGAAACTTGCGAGGGCGGCGTTCGACCGTGTCGGGATCCAAGCAAAGGATCATCCTAGGTGCTCGCTCGTTGTACCCCCTTTGAAAATAGACAATGCTACGGTGGATTCCATTGAGATAAGGTGTATAAGCATCCATTTGGTGCCCAGTTTTGAAACCTAGCCCACGACGAGAAGCTGGCCCCAAAGCCTTCAAGCCTGTCGCCCCCCATGTCCTTCGCATCTTGTTCCAAGGGGACCCCATAAATGGGATCTCTCCGTTCTGTGTGTCTTTGAACCACCCGCTTTGGGGGATTTGCGGGGCCAGTTGAAATGGACCTGGAACATGAATGAAAACCAAACAGGCAAGCAGTCAAGACGTAACTCTTGTGGTCTGCCGTTTTAATGTACCCCAACCTTTTTTGGGGCCGGTGGGTACCATAAGGGCCTAGACAGTCAGCATATTGTGGCCTGCTTCAAAACATATTTAGTCATGATGACAGGAGTATGCCAGTAGTAATTACTTCGACCCTTATCTCCCATTCCCAGGCCTAATTCGCCCTGGGCAGCGAGTTTTATGTCAAAAATATGGGTGCCCTAGAAATGGTTGCGTTTCCCTGTAAGCCAGGACCCACATCCGGGTGTGTTTCTTGGGAAACCAAAGGAAAACCACATCTCTTGTTTTTGGGGGGGGGCCCTACAAATTTGGCCTGTCCGCAGATCCCCTGCCACAAGCGTAACTTTAGTGGGTTAAGTACGGAAACCCAACCATTAAACCAACTAAAAGCTATTTGAACAAATAATACTAATAGTAATAATGATAAGAATAATAATAATAACAAAACAAAAACAAAAAAACGCATGGCTGGGAACCACCAAGAAAAAACACCCTTATTTTTGGGAACCCCCCCCCCCTCCCCCAAGGTGTCGCATTCCGCGGCCTGGGCAGCTGCGGCAAATGCTTCTGCAGGCATCCCAGCATCCCGCTGCGCAGGACCTCAAGCACGAGGGATGGTCAGCGGAGTCAGCCCTTTGGGGTTGTCTGGATGGTTTTCAGGACAAACAGAATAGAAACCAACCACCTGAAGGTTTACCGATAATCCATTTACCTAAAGGGTTTTTGTTTTGAAGGTCCCTGATTTTGAGAAACGCCAAGAAAAGGGGTGTGGACGGAGACAGCTTGGTTTCATTGCACCACACCTGCCAAAACGGAGCGTTCGCAGGCTTTTTGCCTGGCACTGGAAGCAGCTCTTGCTTCAGTTGATTGGCCTAGCAGTTCTGGCCATGGTACTCCAGTTTTAGGGCCATGAGCTGCCGCTTTTGCACTTGGGCGGGTATGGGAAAGCAACAGGGAGCACTTGGCTGACCCAAGGGAGAAAGGGACAAACACTGCATTAGAGTACGGTCCTTTGAAAACCCCGAGTGTAAACACGCACGAACCTGCCCTTCGATGGTCCGGAAATCAAAAAGGATAAGCACCAAATTGTATCGAATGACAAAAGGAATTGGCTCCATTTGTCGGGTTTGTTGTGAAAGGGGATCTCCCCGCAAAAGAACAGGTGTTTTCCAAATAGTTCAACCCACAAAAGATCCTCGCAGAAATTAAGTGCGTTCCTCGCTTGGTAAAGGGCCCATAATTCACGATCGACCTTGGCCAACCACTTTTCTTGCCCTTGGCTTATGAGCGAAAACAAACCTACCCTTCCTCCCACTGGCATGGCACCTCTGGAAAATCGTTATCCTCTCAGAGGGACCTGCTGTCAGGTGCCATGTTAGTAGGAGGGAGGGTACTTCTTGGCCCCAATGACGTTTAGGGACCCTTGGTCATCTCTATTGCTGATTGGCACTGTGATAGGTGGACTCAATGTGGCTGAGGCATCCCCAAAAACATTCATGATAAACAAAAGCGTTCCCGGCAAGAGACCGCAAATAGTTTTGAGCGCGGCTAAACTTGACGACACCCGGAAACATAGAAACACGTTAAATACACTCTGACACCTCCCCCACTTGATGGGGCAAACACGTCAGGCCAAGTTGTAAACCCTAAACCTGAACCCAAAACGAGGGCAAGTGAAGCCTAAAACCTGAACTTTAAAGTGAGGGTTTGAGGGCAAGTTAAGCCCACAACTAAACCGTAAACGTGAAACCCAAAACCTGACCTAAAGTAAGGGTTTGAGGGCAAGCTAAACCTAATACTAAACCCTAAACGGCGGGGGCTGAGGGCAAGTTAAACCGGAAACCTGAACCCTGAATGGTGCAAGGTAAGCCAAAGTCCGGAAAAAGACAAGAAAGTGGTTCTGGGCCACACGTGCTGCGGGTAATGATAATATTGGTACTGGTAGTAGTAGTTGTTGCGATAGTAGTAGTAGTAGTAGTAGTAGTAGTAGTAGCAGTAGCAGTAGCAGTAGCAGTAGCAGTAGCAGTAGCAGTAGCAGTAGCAGTAGCAGTAGCAGTAGCAGTAGCAGTAGCAGTAGCAGTAGTAGTAGTAGTAGTAGTAGTATACTGGCACTGCGACTGCGCTAACCGCCCTTTCCCCCACACTAACTTCGTCTCCCCCCTCCAGCTCCACTCTATCTTGTTAGCTTTCTATCTGGCACACCTACTAAGTTGCTAACTTACTAACTTGCTGACAGGCTAGCGTGCTAACTTGCTAACTTATTAACTTATTTTGTGTCTCTGCGCCGGATACTGGCTTACTACCCGCCCTTTGCTCCAGGGTGCACCGGATACTAACTTGCTAACTGCCTTTGCCTTCTCATTTACATGGTTTGGAATAGCTTGTTTTTGATCCTGAATTTATTATATTTTGATGCGTGTGCCACCCAATGTCATTCCCTTCACGATTTACAGCATTGAACAAGTGTAGCTTGGAGCCATGTGGGTGTGTGTTCGACTTGTAAGGGTACCCTTTTTCAAGGTTTCAAAGAGACACCAAAACGAAAACCACAATTTTATGGTCCCGCGTTTAGACGAGCCATACCTACACGGCAAGAGTCCTTCATGGGGTGTCGCATTGACACAAACAAATGCCGCCCCCTCTAGATGACATGGGTGTGTCTCAAAATAGGGAAGCCCATGAAACAAGTGTGACCTTTTGGACAAATAGATAAGTGTCCCTCCTATATGGTTCATAAAAACCTATCTACTCTTAATGCTATTTTACTCATTCCGTGAGACTGAAGCTCGCGTCGTGCGAGTTTTGAATTTAAGGTTGCCTTGTTTGGCAACTGATTTGTGCGGAAGACATAGTCAGATGGGGAGTTTGGCCCACCAGATTTAGGGATAAATGATTGCGGACCTCAGGATTCCACCTCAGCGTCTTTTCAGCTCAAAACAGCCCACCACCAGGGACTGAAATGGGGATTGAACAAACACCCGTTGCTGGAACCCTGAAGCAAAGTCAATCTGGTCAACCGCACGAACCCTCCCCCTCCCCCCGCCAAAAAGAAACACATGCTAGTTGGTCGGTGATTGAACATGTGCATATTTGTGTCCATGATGTTGTCTTGTGGTTCTGAAACTGTCCAGTTGTTTTTGTCTCTCACACGTTACTCATAGCAAGCAGGTTCTGACGGGTTGGGAGTTTGGTAGAGTATCCCGGTCTGAAAACGGACCCCAATAAACTTCGGTGTTCCTCAAAATGAGCACCGAGCCTCAAAAAGAGGAACCCACAGAGGGTCCTAAGCGTTTGGCGAGCTTGTTATTTGTCCAGCGAGCACCGCCCGTTTCACCCATTGACTTTGGGTTGTAACGGCTTTTGAAGGTTTACATATGCTTTACCATGAACTATAACCCCATAAAACCAGGACACCTACTAAACTGTCCAGGACTCCCGGCATCACAGAACTCGCCGATCGCCTTGCTGCACACGAAAGGCACGGAGGCGCCTTCGCGTCGGCATGGCCGGATTTTCGAACGCCCCTCATGGACCTCAAGAATGACTCGGCGCTGGCCCCTAAACATGTGAAATTTGTTCAGATTCTGGTTGAAAGAAATGAACAAAGTCCACAAAACGCAGCAGTTGGGATAGGTAAGAATGATTTGAATACTGGTTGACCAACCACCAACTGCAGGATTTTGTGCATCCACGGAATTCAACCAAACCTGACGGAGGGATTCCGAAGCAAAGAGCCTACAGTGAGCTCGCTTTGCCCCCCGAACGGCGAGCGTGCCATAGGCAAAAAGCTTCCCAGCGAATCTGAACACACGCAAAACTCACTTCCCAAGTGGCCAAAACAGTCTGGACTTTTTGCTGGCCACTAAAATGGTCCAAACAAGTCTGGAACTCGGGAAGTGAGAAAGCAAGTTCAAAGTTCTAACAAGATCCCATAAGTCTTAGGCTTCAAGGCAACTTGGAGTTCCTCGCGCTTCGCGCGAGCTGAGCTACTGATTTGCCGTTGGTTTCACTGGAAAATAAAAACCAAGAACAGGGTTCAGTGACAATGACACCCACATTCCCGTGGCTCAAAAGAAAGGAATTCCAAAATGGGACCCTGCTAAGTGGAAATGGACCAAAACCTGCGTAACCCCTGGTGGTTTAATTTTGACCCACACCCACATGAGCATTGCCAAAACCTATTGACCATTCCTTCTACCAAGATGGTTTGCTAAAGCAGACATGAAATACGACTTCCAGCCTTAAGGTTTGAGTAATGGCTCAGCCCAACCGTGACCAAACAATGCCCCATGGACAAACGTTGAATGCTCAACGCAATGTCTACCCGCGAGTGTTGTTGAATGGACATCAATGGAGACTATTCACAAATGTTCTACTAGTACCCTCCTGTGCTGCTCGCTGGTCACCGTTTCACTCACTTCTTGCGTGGATTGGCCAAAAACATGTTCAACGTGTTGTTTGCTGGGCTTCTCTCAAAGTTTACAGCCCAGGAACCTAGAGCGTAAGCCTCTTTGCTCGGAGCAGTCCTGCTCGTGAGGCCTTCCTAACGCCCCAAAGCAAACGACCAATTTTGGGAAAGGTCTGGACCCCAAACAGGTTGCCAGTAATCACAGCTCGGCTTGGACCGTTTTCGTGGTTGATCCCAAGATATGTTTGTCAGCTTTCGCTTTCGGCATTCAAGGAAAGGTCCTGGGTGTGGAAGAGGTCTGGGCAAGAATAAAAACTACTTGGCAGGGACATGTACAATTCTGGGCTATTTGCAGTGGTATTTTGCTGCAAAGCAAAAAGGTCTATCACCTTCTGCGGGCTGAATGGAAAAGCTATGTGTTTCCGGCGGATTCCCACACCACCGAGTAGTAGTTTTCCTGGCTGTCCTCACATCCCCTGCTAAAAGCCGAAACCCCGCCACTAAACCGCTAAAAAGCTACAAACCAAAGGATTCGGAGAGCTGGGAGCCACCAAGTCTTACGGGGTCCAACCTTTAACAAGCCAAGACGAGCCGCCCATTTCACGCACGCCGCGCCTACGTCCTTGCGGCAGGGCTCGGAGATCTCCGCCCGGTGCTCGCCCAAGCAGTGGACCTGGCAAGCCCCGCGCGTGGATCTTGAAACAAACAGGGGGCAACCCAGGTGAGGAACAAACAAAAACTTTACTCCAACAGTTGAAGCAACCTCTGTGTGGCTTATCCTTAAAAAGCAATCAATATGGCTTGTACCAACAATTGAAACAACCGCCAGTGGCTTACTTATTGAAAAAGGAACCGCAAAAATCCGCCCAGGTATCGCGAAACCCTTCCGAAAACCTTTTTCGAACCCTCCCTGAAAGTTGCCCCAAACCAAAGCCTATTTGGGCGGAGACCCCTGAACTTTCAGTTCAGAGACCCCAGAGCTTTCATTGGGGAGAAGCATGGCTTACACGTTGAAACAACCTCTTGTGGCTTATATACCTTTAAAAAAGGAACCCTGGGTTGGCCACGTTTGAACAGCCTTCCGTGGATTGGCCAAATCGTTTGCAGGACTCAGGAAGTGTGATGAGGGGTTAGTGTGCAGCAACCCTGCATGCGGCCAAAATCTAACTCCAAGTTCAACTGGGGCTGAAACAAAGGAAACCCTGCAATTTCCTCAACTCCTCAACTTATACTTTGCGCATCCACCGTGCTAAAACAGACTTGTTTCCTTAGGCTCCTATAACCACAGACCCTATGATTCAACCAAGAGTTTCTTGATCCTGGGACCCAGAACACCCCCCAGAGACATGCCCCCAAGCGGCAATGCCTTGCTTGGCCACAAGTGCCCCTTCAGGCTTATTACGCGTAAGCTTTACCATACCGTCTGAGGCACTGACATATTGCCAGGTATCGGTTTGGGTAGTCAGCGATGTCTGGTGGCAACAGAGTTGGATTATTAGTTTTGGGTAGTCAGGTATCTTCCCTTGCTGGACATAGACCATTATAGTAAACATATGCCATGTATGTTTGTTAGCATCCATCACCACTCCCATTCCCAGGAAAATTCAAACATAATTTTATAAAGGTGCTACAGGAGCAGTAAAGGGGGGGGGGGTTACCTCAATATTTCTCTTCTTGTTTTAGAGGGGGGTAGCGGTTTTTTGGAAAATGGGCAGGTTGGCGCAAATCTACCCCGGAATTGATTTCCTCCAAAGGAGACTCCGTGGGCTATGTATAGCTGCCTGGGTGATCGACAATGGACCCCGACGGTTGTTAAGACCCCAACGGCCCATCGGTTCCTGGTGTAGGGAAGCAAAAGAATACCGAACAGTTCTCGTACCTACAGGTGCGTCCTATTTTCATGGTATCCCGTTTTGGCTGGTTTCACGGGGAAAGCAAAAGGAAAACCACCATTTTCAGGGGTCCCCCAAAAAAAGACAAACCCCTTTCAAATTTGCCGGACTGCCTGTTCGGAGCATGGGTGTATTCTCTAAAGAGAAGCTGTTAGACCTGAAACTGCCTCGGGCGGGGTTTCCGCTGGGACAAAGCGGGATTTTACTTGAGTGCCGGGGCAAAATTGAAAAACCATGGTTTCGGTTGTTTTCGCAGAATAGAGCATCCAAATATCAGAGAGAGGGTGCAGTCGCTGTAGGGAATTACAGGTGTGCGTTCCAAGGTTTCGCCACCAAACCCCAAATTCGTTGAATGGACACCCCCACTAAACCCAAAAAAGCCAAAAGGCTAAGCGAGAAATTGCTGAGAAATGTCACTGCTTCAAGGGAGCTAGATGGGTGTCAAAATAGGGGGAGCCACGAATTTGTCATACCCTCAGAGTCAACTGTTGCTCATTAAAAAGCAACATGAAGGAACATGTGCACTTGAACGCAAACGATCTTGCACACAGGCCTGAAACGGGACATCAAAAAAAAGCAAGCAGAAACAAACCTTGCTCAAACCAAAACAAACCACAAACCAATCATGCAGATCCCATGTGATCCTGGAATGGCTTTCTGGAGGCTTTTTGCATGATGTACCTTGTTTGACAAGAATTGCTCTCCACGTGCACAATGGCGCTTCAAATGCAAAGGCAGATGCACCTTCTTCCATGTCTAGCTTCCAGATGCGTATTTTCGGGCAAGACAGCATGCTTGGGGTAACGTGTCCGACGTGTCCTGTCATTTGCGGGCCCGGATCAAGCCACCCAAGCGCCCGCATCCCGTCGCCTGGGACCGTGCGTTGGGGCAATGCTTCTCCAGATCTGCACGGCAGGCGTCTGGCGCGTTGCTCACGGAGCTCGCCTTGTGCATCTTCGGCATCACCAGCTCCTGCATGGTTCACCATCACCCTCAAAGAAACCGAAAGAACTTACACCGGAACATGTCCCCCTGAAAGTAAATTATGATCTTTCAGGAACTCCCGTGCAGGAATTATCTATCTTTCTCTGTGGGAGGGTGCCCTCGAGGTGTGTGCCATGAGAACATGAGAACAAACTTCGCGTTCGCGCGTCCGACAAGTTGGGGCTGAGGGAATCCTCAACATGGGCCATGACTTTTTGGAGGACCCGAAACGATGACACCAGGGGCATTCTCGGACCAAAAAACGCTTGGATGCTCCGAGTGTGTGCTCAACTCCTGAGTGGATGGCCCCCAAAAACAAAAAAAATCAAACTAGTTGTATGCCACTCAAATGGTCTTCCCACAAAGTTCAAAGTGCACGAACTGAAAGTGTACATAAGTTTGTACCCATGGGGAGTAATCTGAAAATTCCACATCCGAGACACACAATGACAAGACTGAAAGTTGATAAGAGTTCGTGTAAGTTTCTTGTTTCGGGAAAACGAGAAACACCTATGCCAGATCCAGCTTGGGAAGTGGTTGCGGTTGCTAGCAAGTCCAAACTGCGGGCTTTTTGTTTTTAAACTTGTCAAGTGTGAAGTCCAGGAAGTCAGGAAGTATTCAAGAGAAGAACAAGATGAAATAACTCTGAAACAAAGACCTGATGTTGTGAGTTCGATCACTTCTCCATGCTGGCACATATGCTACGTATCCCCCCTGCCCAATACCCCCCCAACATAAAATCTTATCTGGTAACGGTGCCACCTTCTTGGGGAAGGTGGCATATCTTGAAGAGAAATACACTATACTTGGGGCGGCCAAATTGAGCATGCCCAAAACATATTCTTGCCGTGAGTCGCAGAATCTCCACGAAACAAATGCAGGACCTCCCCCTTTCGGGACTTCCCCATTATCGTTCCTGGCTTTGGTTTGTAAGGGGAAGCAAGTGTAAATAAATACTTCAGATGTTGCTCCCCCCCCCAAAAAAAACACGTGTTGATTCTGGTTCACATATTTAGTAAACCTTACAATCGGGGGGAAAAAAAAACAAAAAACATCGGGGGGGTCGAACCCCGGAGTCACACTCCTGGATGGTGTTGCTCAAGCTGGAGAACATGTCCAGCACCAACTCAGCAGGGCCATGTCTCACCCACACCCTGAAGGTCCCTGGACCGGTGGATGTCCAACAAAGGGCACCCGTTTTGGCCGACCGTGACAAACCCACCCCCCTCCAGGGAGGGAAATAAAGCAACTCTCCGGGTGTCTGGGGGCCTTAGGGCCATAGTCAATGGTCATTGCCCCCCAATGACACGAGTGCTGACCTCTGACTAGTGCATCTGCCAGCTGTTCATCAGGGGTTCTTTTTAGGGGGGGAGGGGCCCTCCAGAAATCATAGAAGCTGAGGGTTTTGAAAGACTACTTTTTGGGGGAGGCCCCTGATGGTCCACTTCCATGATTGGAAAAGGACACCCTCCCAACATGGCTTGAAGTGCACAACTTCGTCCCGCTAGGAAAGTTGGTGCCGTTGCCTAGCCGTTGGGGGTACATGTTGGAAGGGGCCTTTCCTTTGGTGGTTTAAAAGGGGCGCAAAAGGAACCCATCATGAATTTGGAAGGTTCCTGTTTGGACACAAACCTGCATATGGCTGTGGGTCAAAACCAATGGTACCATTTTGCACCCGTTTTAGTCTATTTTAGTGGGGATTTGCATGTTTGCTGGGGGTACGGGCTTTTGACCCATGGCCATATATATATATATACCTGGATCTTCGTCCTCCTGAAAAAAAAAACGTAGTTTCCGCCTTTGACTGGATATTCAGGAAATCGTAGCACTGTTTGCCGCAAAAACCTGAAACTCCTAAAACTCCAAAAAAACACAATTGCAATGCTCGTGGCCTTTAACAGGTTAAAAGAAGCTTTGCAGGGTTTGTTCGACTTAAAGCAGCCCGAAAGTTTGTCAACACATGCAACGGCGGTCCAAAGTTGTGCGGTGCAGAAAAAACGTGCCCATTTTGACCGCAAAACGGCCGCAAATTTCCGCAAATCTCCCACAAAAACCCGCAAACTCCCGCAAATCAGAAAAAGTCGTAGTTTTGGCATCCCATGGGGTTCACTGGCACGTTGGCAAGTGCTGCGAGGTGTATTTACTTTGTATGGCCAATGCACGACTGGAAACGACGCAATTCGTATGTGTTTTGCCCAAATTGTAGCTAAACCACTGGAATTCGGTAAATCGTAGGGGTCTCCTAAAACACCCAGAAATTTCCCGGAGTTTGAAGGTCCAGGTATATATATTGAATCTATTCTCGTTTGAAGCCCCATGAAGTGGCAAGCTTCGCAGTGAGCCAGTGATCCAGTGGGCGATGAGCTGTGAATCCCCGACTTCACCTCGCTGTGGATTTGTGAGGAACCCTACCACCCGCCCAAAGAGCATATGGCCGAAACGGTTGGGCGTGTCTTTAGGTTCCGAGTGGGCTGCAGTGATATCGGTTTATCCCTCTTGAGGCCCAACCCTGAAATCAAGAGGGTCAACTTGAGCCTGCACGGATTCCCCCAAGCGCGGTCATTTGTTTGGGCCAGCCTTTCCGAACAGAAAGCCATGACTAGAGGGTGACAAACCATGTGTATCTGCATTTCATTGAACCACAGCTTGCATCTATACCTTTTCAAAATAACCGTCGCGCGCATCTTTAAATCAGGAATACTCGCGCAGGGCATTTGGGAAACGAAACGTCGATCCTTCTGTCGCCTGATCCCCTGATGACAGGGGTTCATGATATTGGCGCCCTCAACTTCCTGGGTCGGCTACCCTTTTTGGTGCACAGCTTCAACTGATGTCCAAGTCTTGCACCAGAAACTCTTGCGAATAAGTGTTGTTAAAGCACGTGCTCTTTCAACCTGGGCTTTGCGCCAAGGTCATCCGCATTCCCTCTTCAATGGGTTGCGGCCACCAATCAAAATCAACGAGCTGCTTATTCAATTCACTCAAACTTTGGTTGCTAATCTCAGGCAGTCCCTCTATGGCCCACACCACCCTGTCGGTAATCCAACACTATCATCAACTGAGTTCCAATTGACCTTGGAAGTTGTTCGGCATACCTCCAGAAGGAATCCAGTACTTCCGCCCCCCAGGGCTTAATCTTGACCCCGCATGGAGAAGCCCAGTCTACTAATAGGGAGCTGTCACCCACAAAGCGATCCGGATTCCCACTAAAGGAAGCCCCCCCCAATCAAAACTAACCAAACGCAAACCCACTAAACCAAATGGATCAACTAAAATCATGTTCCCATATCTAAACTCATAACACAAACCCATATCTAAAATCCAGGTTCCCATGAATCAACGAAACCGAGCCAGCCGAGGTTTTTCGCCATCCGAGCCACAGGATCCGGATCCGGGAAGGGCGCCGGGTGCTCCGCGGCCCCGAAGTGCCTCTGCTCAAAGTGAAGAACTTGTGGGTTGAAATCAGGGAAACCCAAGCACTAAACCAACGAAAAGGAGCTGAAAAGCTAAGGGGATGGCTGGGAACCACCAAGAAAAACCCAGAGATGAATGTTCAAAGGAAGTGGGTCAGCTACCCTAACAGATAAGGCCTGAGAAAACCGGTTTCATGTTCAAAGGTAAGCATCCGGCAACTTGTTGGTCTCGTAACCCTAGCCCAAAAAGGGAAAACGGGTTCTGAATATGTCCAACCTAACAAGGAGAAACTCAGCTAACACGGGCAACAACAAGAGACTGTTTCAACAAACCAACAATAGCCTCACTTGGTCCAATCGACCCTCTGCAAAGAGCTACCCACTGTTTGATGGTTGCTGCTTGGAACACTCGTTTGCCAAAAAAGTCGAACCAAAGAGCTCCTTGGTCAGTGCAAATGCTCACCTGCAAACCAAACCGCATAATTCATGTTGAGGAACGGAATCTTGCAACATGATTTCTCAGGGGGAGTTGGAATAGGCCCCGCGTTCAATCAATCAGTTGAAATCCCAAAACCCCAAAGAGCCAGGTGCCCTTTCCCGGATTCCGTTTGGAAGCTGCCCAACCTGTTCCCCAAAAAGGGTGATTACTCAGCTTTCTACTACAAGGTCCTCCAGTAGAGAGGTTAGAATCAGGGTACCCACTTTTTTTCTTGTTTGTCTATTTTAGTGGGGGAACCCTCCCAACCAAAAAGGGTAAAAGGGCACTGGGGGACCTAGACGAATTTGTGGTTAGCCCGATGCCTTGGTGGTTAAGTGGCTTCCTATTTCCCATCTATACACAAAGGGGTTCAAATTCCCAAACCAATCCAAACCACCCAAGAGATGGTATAGAGATGGTACCCTGTATTGCTTGGTTCTAAGGGAGAACAAAGGGAATAATTACCACCAATTTTGAGGGTCAACCCCAATTAATTGCAGTACAAGAAGATGCCTGCCCTTTTTGGTGTCAGAAACGCCAATGCCGAGTGCTGGCTTTGAGTGCAGCCGAAGGGCAAAGGGCCAGGAAAGAGCCCACGCAAAGACTGGTACTCATCCTGCGAGCGTCCGAGTTGTTCTAAATACCCCGTGCACGTTCCACGTCTATGACCATGGCCTATTGCCACCTGGTTTAAAACCACGGCAAATACAACAATCCAACAATCCTAAAAGTGGACGGGACTTCCCAAAATGAAAGAATCACTCCTTCCTGACAGCTTCCATCACTGAAGGAAGGGTGTTGGCAAAGAGAAACTAAACGAAACCGTTGACCAATTTTCTATCCTTGTGTTCTGGGTGCAAAATAGGGGTCTGTGTTTTCAAACTACCCGTATTCTTTTGGTTTTCCTTGAGGAAGATTCACCACGCCGGGCTACTCAGCACCCAGTGCGGCGTTCTCATTTCAGTGGCCTGTCGACAATCAAATCCACGGTTTCAACCGATGTCCGTCCACGAATCCAAGTCTCCACATGCCGCCCTGCCCCAGGAAATAAACACATTCTCGATGGACTTGCTAGAAGCGACGGATTGGTCATATCTATTATCACGCGCAAGCACTCACACACAAAGAGCAATACTGGTGTGTTTCTTCGAGGGCAGCTCTTTTGGGGTAGTTTGAAAGGGAACCAAAGGTTTGCCACCCATCTCGGGGCTCCCCTCACTTGGGGGATACACGCATATTTTCCTCGCAGTCAACACAGACTTTCTTGTTGCAGGCTGATCGAGGCAATTCCTGACTCTCGCACCCCGTCCAGAGTGTATCTGCAAATCCCGCTTGCCTAAAACATTGCAGACACACACACACACACACTAACGTGTCTTTAGCTGGTTGGTTTTTGCAGGGATACTGGAGGTAAGGGAGTCGCTCCATTTGATGCTCCGTCACATTGGTCCAACTGACCCAGTGTTGAACATTTGTCCCAGTTGCCCCTTACAAACCCAGAAATAGAAAGGTTTCCCTTTTTTCTTGGTTTTCCCGTGTCTGGCAGAAAACAAAAAAAACAAACCAACTGGGACGATCGGAGGATCCCGAGTGGAACACCGTTTGAGGGCCACGAAACATGTCCCAAAGATGACCAGAGATCCCGTCGAATGCGGGGCAGTATGGCACCCGGCCCGCCCCTGGCCTGGGAGCTGTTGGCACCAAGCCTCAAACAGCACGAGCCCCGAATGAATGCGCCAGGAAAAAAATGGACCCCTCCAAACTGGCGCCACCGGTTTTCTCCTTTTGGTGTCCCCTTAACCCCCCCCCACCCCCCCAAAAAAAAGAAGAAGAAGTGGAGGGCAAAGCCCTGGTTGCCATTGACATCAAGTTGCCGTAAGTTGGGTAAACGGAGGAAGGGGGGGAGGGTTGGGATTCTATGGTTTTACAAGAAGAAAAACAAACTGTTGCTAATGGCTCCTGGTCGCCTTCTTCGCAGAAGAAATTAGGGGCAAAGGGGTCCCGTTTTCTGCAGCAAAGTAGGCCAGCCTCACAACTATCTGACTATCTCATGGCAGACATCTACTTGGTGATAGAAAGTCCGTTAATCGGGTTTCATCCGTCCCCGGTGCG
The DNA here is from genome assembly GCA_963377175.1 of Effrenium voratum. Classification (NCBI taxonomy): domain Eukaryota; class Dinophyceae; order Suessiales; family Symbiodiniaceae; genus Effrenium; species Effrenium voratum. The sequence goes on from CAUJNA010003816.1 coordinate 482,733, forward strand.
TTTTGTGGACACAGGCGGTCTTAGGCTTAGGTTTATAAACCCCATCTATGCAGTGTAACCCATCTATTGTTTAACCAAAGTGTTCTGGCCTTGCCTCCCATAGTCTTCCAACCCTTTTGGCTTGTGAAATTGGATTGTTCTGACTGCTGCCCGCTGTTTTGAAGAGGTCTTTATTTCACAGTGTCCTCTTCCCTGATTCAAAAAATGTGGGTTTTCATGGATGTCGTGTCCTAAAGGCTTCCTTGATGTCGTGTCCCAAAGGTTGCACGTCGTGGTTTTCCGAACTCTACCGGGTTTGTCCACCCCCTCGAAGGACACATGTGCTCCCAGCACGCAACCCCCCCCAAACCAACCCCCAAAGAAATCTCTGAACACAGCCCAAAACCCAAAACCAGGCCCTAAACCAACACCAACCCCCTCCCAACAGCAACCTCTACAACCCTTGGTATGGCTGCAGACAACTTTGACATTTGCAACCCCCCCCCCCCCCCCTAAAATGAACAGAACCAAAAGACGCAACAAACACCTCAACGCTTGCCAAGTGAAGTAAGCCCCCTCCAAAGCGTTGTTTGTGGGTTCTCCACTGACCGACCCCTTGTGGCTTCACTTGTCGCAGGCTTCGCCGGGAAGGCCAGGCTTGGGCGGTTGAAGGGGTGGAAGGCTCGGTTCTTTTTTCGGCGGGAGGATGGACCCCATGCGGCCCTGAGACCCCCTGAGAAATTCGGGGGCTCTTAAGATGGTTTTACTGTGAGTCTGAGTTTTCGAAAACCCGTTTTTGAGCGGCTCCTTCATTGACTCCCAATGAAGACAACCCCACAGGATCATTCATCCAAAAAATGACTTCTGGTAGTCCGGGGCAATCCCAACTCACAGTGCAGCCCAGATGGCAATTGATTTGAATGAGGAAACCCCCGGTCCAAAAATAGGTCGGTGGACACATCCCGACCGAGCTCTGATGTCCAATGGTCTCGCCGAAAGTTCCCACAATTAAAGCGGATAATTTCTGGGACCATCTGCCAGAAAAGGTTGCACATTCGGCCCAACTAGGCGCTACTGTAGGTTCCGCCCCAGGCCCTGAACATTCTGGAAATGGAGGTTCGCCATTCCCAATCCATTTCAATTGGAAATCCACAAAGGACACCAAATGGGGGTGTCTTTCTTAAGGGGACCCAGGACCCACCCAAAATGGTGGCTTTCCTCTTGGTTGCCCATAGGTGTTTGCCTTGAAAAAGCAAGCCGAGTGGAAACCCGCAACTGACTTCCGCCAACTCCCAAATTAACTCCCCCAAAGCCTCCTCGGGCTTTCAATGGGTGGGCCCCAGACCCCTGCATTGGACACCCCGCTGCTTGCGGGCCCGAAATTTCTCGGGAGGCTGTGGCTCACAACCGTTTTGGGATCCCATGTTGGGGGTTTTCGGTGCACCACCCATTTTAGAACCCATTTCAGTGGTTGGATTGGGATAGGATTTTGACCCATGGCCGGGAGCCTCTGGGCCTTTGAGAAAACGCCGAGCTCCGCGCTGCACGGATGCCTCGCGGAGCTCGCGGAGAAAAAAAAGGGCGAAGCCCTGGTGGAAACCAGCTGAAAGCCCGGAAGTGGATGCCCGGCAAAAAAAGTTAACCATTGCTGGATGAAAGGAAAACCGAAAAGGCAGAAGCTGAAAAACGCAAGCTAAGCCTATAGAAGTGAAACACAATAATATCTTCATAGTTTGGCAGGGAAACATGGTTGCATCACTATATTTTAGCATAAGTCCATTTCAAGGACTGTCATGGTCTCTGGTCTGGCAGCCATGGAGATGTACAGTTGGTATGTTTCGCCAAGGGTCAAAGATGCTAATTCAGAGTTCATTCTCAGTGTCAAGCTCATTCGCAATGCAAGGGGAGCCATTGCAGCCGAAACACGTTACTAATCCTGATGGTTTTCTGGGCCATTCTTCAGACAAGGGGCTATGAACTTCTCGCGGCTGCCTTGCTGCTTTGAATTGCTGGGAATGAGTTGGTTCGGGGGAAAAACGCACGGGGATACGCGTGGTCCATGCCCGAAGCTTGACACCTCAGGGCTCCACAATCAAACCAGATCTCAGGGAAACGCGACTTATCCTATCACCTCAGAAAGAACCTCTCTTCGATCTGGCCAAGGTGATGCTAAAACCCCAAAGGGCCATCGTGGGCGATCCCCCAACTTTTAGCAGGGGGGGATCTTGGTTGCTGTTGACCCCCCTGCAAAAAGTTTAACTGTTTGGGTGTTCAGTGGCAAACCCAACTTGATTTCAACCAAAAAGTTCAAGTCTACAGATCCAACCCAATAGCAGTCAAGGGATTGAGACAAGACATCACCAAGGGCCCCTTTACTTTCCTCCTCCTTGCCTGGGCGGTCACGGCAAAAGCCAATGCCACCTGCGCTCGCTCTCGCCGGCAGTTAGGAACAAAAGGCCGCAGGACGGGGTTTGTTCCCAAAGTAAAAACCGCTTTTCGGTTGGGGTACAATGATGCGAAAAAGAAAAAAATGGAAAGGCCAGAAGACTCCTGGCTGCTTGAAAGGTTCTTTGGTGGCCCAGACCAAGATGGGTCCCCAAAGGATTTGGGGACCTGACACCTGGAAATGAACATGATTCTGGGGTCACTTTAAACCTAGATCAACTACTGTGAAACGAAAGTCCGGCACTAGACCAACCCCTACTTCGAGGGTGATTTGGAGGTTCCAGGTTTTCCCTGAAGGTGTGTGGAAATGGCCTTGGAAGAAGAACAGCGATATTGGCGATATCCTTGCCCAGCAGAAGACAACGTACTCATATTAGCTTTGACCGCATGAACACCAGCCAAGCAACATGCTAGCCCCCGGCTGGCTCGTGGCTTGCCTGACTCACTTTTACTACCGCCTCTGGTCGTGGCCTATGACGTTTTTGGGGTTTGTGGGAGAGGCACGGGGGAGGGGCCCGGTCGGCCCCTGCAACGCTCCGGCCCGTTCTGTGCCGTGGGCAATACATAGGACTACTTCACGTTCAAGGGGCTCGCAGTGACAAAGCTTCCCCGCCTGAAGCATTGGACGAGGATGCTGCATTGTCGCGGATCAACGTCGGCTCTTGAGCCAAACTTGCGCCGAGCCCGGCTTGCGGCTTCCGCGAGTTCGAAGGGAATGTGCCTCAGTATATATATATATATATGTACATATGTACACCATATGAACACGCTTGTGGAACGAGGCAATGAACATAACCATGGTGTATATCCAAATAATAATACATATATATATATATATATGCATAACAACATATCTGGAGTATCTACTCCAGGCTTCGGACAGGACAATTGTTGAGCCCGTCACGTATATATGAAGCCGCCTATAATTTTGCACAGAAACGTGAAGTCCGCTCTTTTTCTGGGTCCTCAAATTGGATTTGCTCCCCTTGAGTAGAAACGGACATGTTCCTGACTGAATACTGTGTTTCACATAGCTGCACATTTCAGGGACCCTGCCCGGCGCGTATGCCAAACAAACACTTATTCAGTCAAACTTAGCTTCTACTGTCCCCTCCCCCTTAAGGTACGTAGTGTCAACCCCCCTACCTTAAGGGGGAGGGGAGGTGGAACCCAGGACCCCAATTCCATTTATCTAGTCATAGGGAGAATGGGTTGCCATACATGGAAGTCCAGGGGTCACCCTCCCCCAATTCCATTAGGTGGGGATCTACCCTCATTCCAACTAGGTTTTCCAGATTTGAGAGGATAGAATAAGGGTACCAACTTTGTTTCTGTAGTCGATTTTAGTAGGAGAACCCTCCCCCCAAAAAGGTGAGAAAGGGCACTACTGGGGGGACCTAGCCAAGAAACCCCACCGCCTGCCACTCGAGTCTCGAGCAGAGCCCGCCGCAGGCGCGCCGGCGCCAGCCTGCCGGCGCCGGCCTGGCGACCAGTCGCGCCCAAGGCAAAGGCCCGGTGTTTCGGTCCAACGCCTTCGAAAGATCCCGCTAACTCCAAAACGGCACTGGTACATGTGATGCACCCCTCTCCCCCCCGAAAACAAGTCTTTCAAAGCCCCTCCGCAAGGTTTGTTTTGGCCTTAATCCCTTTCTTCAACTGTCAATCCGTGTGTACAGGATTTAAACATGGTTGTGAGTGAAGTTGGTGGACTCATAACCATTTGGTTAGTTGATACATGTCCACTATCAGGGCTTGAAGTCAGCTCGAGATGAGTTTTGACAACAGCTGCGATGCGCTGGCCCCATTAATTCACCATGATCACAGGCACCACATTAGAAGGAACTAACCCCTATTTTTCTGACTTTGACAACCCCCTGTGCTTCAATTTTACCATTCTGGGGACCTTGCTCAAATGTGCAGTTTTACTGCTCCTAAGCGAGTTACATTTAGGGGTATCATCTGTAGGGGGATCACTGGGATCCTGTGATAACATCAACAGAGACGCAGGGCGCAGCACGCTCCACAGAGTTTCGAACAGCTCAGGCGCCCCGTCTTCTCTTCCCGCGCGCGTTCAGCGAGGGCCAAGGTCAGCGTGTTCAGCGTCCGCGCTTCCACCCGGAAGCCAAAAGGCCCGAGGGCTTCGGAGACAAACCTTGGCCGCAAACCGCTGAATGTGCAGAAATATAGGTATACAAATAACTACATATACATACATATATATATATATATATAACATACATGTATCTTAGTGCTGACCAAATACATATATATATATATATGCATACATAAATACCTCACATCGTCTTCATAGATAAAATGTATGACTATATGTGAATAGATATATGTCCAGCCTCCCAACATGTGTGTGTGTGTAGCTCCATGCGTATTTAAAGATATGTACACCGCAATGAAGCCTTATACTTCCCTTCTGCTTACCCAAGGTGATCCGATCGTTGAAGATCTTTATATATATATATATATATATGTGTACTGTATATGTGGGTATGCACATATCATTTTTTATTTGTACCCGGAAAGCCGGCGAAGTCGGGGACGGAAGATTCAAACACGTAAGAACTATATAGTTTGGCGCACTCTTCTTTTCCCCTTCGCCCTCTCCTACTCTTTCTCGCCCTCTCTCTCTCTCTCTCGTTGCTCCCTCTTTCTGTTGATGTTCTCTTTTTCCTGCTTTCTCTTGTTCATCTTTCTTTATTGTCCTCCGTCTCTTTCTCTTGTCTTGCTCTTGCTGTCCTTTGATCCTTCTCTTTCTCTTTGATCTTTGCTCGTTGCTCTTTTGTCTTTCTATGTCTTGTTCTGTTCACCATGCGCTTTCTTCTTCGCTTTCTCTTCGCGGAAGCCAAGAACTCCGAAAGCCGAGTTTTTGAGGTGACCGCCCGAAAGTCCGATGGTTCCGCAAGCGAAGTGAAAAATGCAAAAAAAAAAAAACAAAAACATTTTTTTGGTAGACCCGCCACAGTCCGCAGAGGGCTCACCTTCTGATAGTTGCACTTCTACTCTTACAAACCATGCGCAAGCGCACGCACCCTCAAGCAGAGCCAACTCAATTCCTTTAATCACGCCTATAGTCTAGGAGAACCATTATAACCATTGTATTCCCTTGTAAATATCTCAGCCATGCAACCCCAAGGGTCGATGTGTGCCCCTGTGTCATCGTAACCTGCATGGTTACTTCACGGGCAGCTCCGGTCGGGTTCTGAGAGGAGGAATTCTTGTAACGAGTTTAGGTCAGAACTGTTCTCCCGGATGAGTGGCTTAATTACCTCCACAGGTTTCCAATCAGGAAGTCTGAAGGATCCGGTGGGACATAGCCGGGAATGCCAGAAGAACATGACCTGACAACTGCCCGAGCAAACTCCGTTCCTGTTCCTACGTTTCTCCCGTGAAATACTGTCGATGGGTCAAAACCTGCAGCAGTTGCTCTGCATGAAGCCCTATGCGAGCTCAGCATCCAGCCCTCGTTTGGGTCTGGAACCACCCTTCGCATCCTTTTGCCCCTAAAGTGTGCTTTGAAGAATGATATTACAGGCAGCCACGCCACAAAGCAAAACCTATCCTCAGACACCTGAAGTCTGTTTTCAAGAATGGGCTAAGTGCAAGTGCTGGTACAAAATGGGTTTTGCTTGGCTGCTCGCTGGGTGCTCTCCACACCGCTCCCGACGCCATCCTCGCCCAAGTTTCGTACAGCTTGCCTGCTGCTGGACCAGGGTCTGCGCTATAAACTTCAGGAATCCCTGAAACCCTGATGGGCAGTCGCAAGAGCCTGAAAGGATCTCGAAAAAATGGTCGAGATCCTTCAAGTTGTTTTGGGCCTTATGTTTGAAAGGATCTCGAAAAACGGTGGGAGACCATTCAAGTTGTTTTCGACTTCATGTTTTACAGCCACCCCCCCCCCCCATGCAAACAAAAACAACAAACAACACGGGGGCTTCAAGCGGTCTGGGGTCCCTCCCATCGGCCAGGCAGCTGGGTCTCACCTTTGGGCACCTGCAGCACCAGGCGCCCAACGGGCGCCAAATGCGCTGAGGCGGTGCGGCCGATACTCGCGAAGATGGACCTGGGAGCTTGACATTTTCTCGGTTGCTTTATGCTCCCCTGCTAAAAGTGACTAACTTTTAGTGGTTTAATTCGGAAAACCCATTAGTTGGCAAAAGGTGGAAGTCCTAACATCCATGCAAAATGCACCAAAGTTTTGTTGACCGCTTGAATCGAGTTGAGGCTCCGTTTGCAGCTTCTTGTTTCTTTTCTGAAAGTTCTTGCTGGTGGAGGTGTGCGTCAAGAACCATCCGGAGCGAGAAAGACGTGACTTGCTCTTGTTTGGTGCGACAGGGATGACAACCGAGTCCGTTGGGAATGAACCGGTGGGGATTGTAAGGTCAGGAAAGCCGAAGATGCTTTCTCATGGTCGTTCCGTTTCTCATTCCCTGAGAACCGGCAAAGCTCTCTGAGTTCGCGCGTCTCCTAAGCGAAGCTTCTTTCTTGAGTCTAGGAGTCTAGGTACAGAGTCTACGTCACTGGCCACCACATGTCCATTGTGGCTCAAGGTATCCACGCTGTTCCTTTGCAAACAAACAACTCCAGCATAATTTGCAAACACAGTTTCAAACGCTAAACACAGCTTCATAACATGTGTGTCCAAATCACATCAGAAAATATGAATGCAGCTCAAACTCACCAACAATACCCCAAACTTATGTGTGAAATGAAGGATGCTCACAGGAAGTGCATTCGCAACTCCTCAGGAAGGGTACATGGCAACGGCGCCAACCCAAGCGAGTCCTGGGTGTTAGTGGCAGCTCAGACATCCTTTGCCACATGGACGTCTTGTGGCCCACGTGTGTCGAACCCTGGCTTCAAAGCTGCAAAATGGAACTCTCAAATGGAAGCACCGGCTTTGGGGCAGGTTGAATGGCTTAAATTTACTGGAACAAGCCTCTCACCTGACGCGCGAACAGGGCTTCTGCCGAGATGCTCCGAGTCGCGGTAGCTCCTCATGCGCTGCTCTTTGTCAGCCGAGTAGGGGGGGTTCGCAAGAATCACTTCGAACTCGCCCTCCAGGTCTCTGAAATCTTTCACCTGCCGATGTCTGCTAGTCGCTAAAGATGTCACGGAACAACAAAAGCACGCCCCTTGAAACAAAACAACAAACATGTGGCCCTTCAGAACCAACACGGGGAAGTTCCCCAGGGATATCGCCAAGTTTCAAGCCAACGCGGCGAAATCAACGAACATGCTTCAGCAATGCATGCTCACTGAGAGTTTCCACACCCAGATTCTTCCCAACTGACCTTGGCAGGAGACTCCCCCAGCCCTCTTGGGCAAAAGGGCGCGTTCCTTTTATTGCTTTGTTTTGCTTTGTTGGTTTCATTTCAAAGCGAACCCCCTCCCAAAACCAATTGAACAAACGGCGCCGGGGGTCTGGGCTGCATTCTCATACTTGACCCCTGGGCCCCTGGGTTTCAGGTACCAAATGATACCATTGTGTTTTTTCAATAGCCTTTGGTGCTGCTGGGAGTACCGCTGAAAGATATGAGCCCCCTTTGGACAAGTCAGCGCAGGGCTGGAGACTGGGCCAGTCCGGTACTCCGTTCTCCCTTGGCACCACAAATCCCTTGTCAGGAAGGATCCAACTGGGCAGATTTTTGGGTATGAATCTCAATCGGGGGCCCGAAACGGACATCATCTAGGTGCGGATTCGTGTCCACCAATCACTTTTTGATCGGTGGTTCCCTATTCCAATTCATCGCCATTTTACCACATTCAAACTGGAAACAAGGAATCCCGAAAAACCTTCACCGACCGACACCGAACCTAAGCTCGCTTGACCCTGACCGAGCTTGGCATATTTTGCGCTTAAAGGGATCGCTTGGAGGGTTGAAGAGCTCGCTTGAGACTCGAGCACAACTCCCAGCTGTTGGCTTCCCCAGTTGGCAGTCCAAAGCCTTTGGCATAGGATCGGCGATCCGTAGTCATCGACCCTTTTGGTCCAGTGGTGATCCCCAAGGCCCCATTCCCTGGGTTTTTTATGTAGGGTCAAGCCCATCTTTCAGACTTATTGACCGGGGACAACCACAAGTGGGGTGTCCAAATACCCAAGGCTCGGTCCAAGGTTGCAGGCTGAAGGGCGGTCTGGGTGCATCCTTTGGGACCAATCTGGGGGTTGATCCAAAGGTCCGTGATACCGATTGGTGACCAGGGAAACCACCCAAAAGATGATGTTCACCACTAAATGGGAAAGCTACCCATGGTCATTTTGAGGCCGACGGGAATATTGATCAGCCCCCATCTGACCATCTGGGATGGGAGGGTCTTTGGGGACTTTGGAAGAATAGATGGACAAAGTTCGCACCAAATGGAATAGATGAAGCCCTATATGCCCCATAAACACTGGGACAAACAACACCTCCCCCCTCCTCACGGTTGAATTCAGCAACCACCTTTTGCCACCTGTGCTTTCCGAAAATCATCTCCATGCACACCGCAACACCCCCTCCCCCTCACTGACTGGAGCACCCACCTTTTTTTTGCCACCTCTATGTGTCCAAACAAATCCACTCCGCAGCCCCAAGCCCAGGTCCTCCAGCAGGGAGGTTAAATAAGGGTGCCAACTTTTTGCTGTAGTCTATTTTAGTGGGGGTACCCTCCCCCCAAAAAAGAATCGGTGAGAAAGGGCACCCAGCTGGGGGACCTAGAAGCTGTCCGCCCGCCTCGCAGGTGACGCGCTCCGCCAGGCCGTTGAGCTCCGCGTTCTCTTGGGCCAACTGCACTGCCAAGGCGCTCACGTCCACGCCCACCCCGGTGGCCTGAAGTTCGCCCCAAAGGCAACCCAGCAGCCTTTGCTAGGTTTTTGAGTAGAGAGATTGGAATAAGGGTACCAACTTTTTTTCTGTAGTCTATTTAGTAGGGGAACCCTCCCCCAAAAAGGGTGAGAAAGGGCACTACTGGGCGACCTAGTTTCGGATCGGGGGCGTGGGTGTGTTTTGAGCTTTCTTCACAAACCAGCTACCCCCCGGGATCCAGCAAAGCTGGTGGGAAAAGAGTGGCATAGCTCAAGGAAATCAACCCACCCCTTCAATTGGTGGTTCAGAGGCCAAAGAGTGGTTCACATTTGCCCTGAACGATTGAGGGCTACCAAAACCAAAGCACCTGGAAACAAAAGACTCATTGACCGAAACATGGACCGCTGCCAAGAGGTCTCAGCTTCCGCTGGTTCAAAACTCATGTTCCCCAAAAGCTAAAGGCTAAAAGATCTAGTCAAACTGGGCCAGACTCAGCCCACCCCAACCACAACAAAATTAAGTTTACTCTTTGCTCAGGAAACATAAAGGAAGGGCCTTCGAAGCAAAACAAAACACGCCCTCCGACTAACCTTGCGCCTGTGCGAGGCTAGAGGGAAATAAATTTCCTCTTGGAGGGACTGGGTGCCTGTCAAATGCCATGGCAAGGTTGGAGGGAGGGTATCCAACAAAAATGCGCCTGGCAATGCAAAAGCAAAGCGAAGGACCCACCCGGCCTTTCCCCGGCGAGTTTGCGCCAGCAACGCCAGGAGCGCGTTGCCCACGCCTGCGTGAGAAAAGGGAACCGCTCAGATGTGTCAGTGTTTCTTTCTTTTTTTTCCGGCCCCCTCTGCGAGGTGGTTTTAAAGGACAACTAAAAGGACAAGCATGGAAACACCAATCATTTTGGGGGTCCCCTATCCTGACACACACCCATTCCGGTATAGGGACGGAGCCCATCCGTGGGGTTCCTTCGCGGTCGAGGGTACCGATTCAGTTCTGTTTGGGGTTGATTCCGTTCTGAGCGGAAACGGAGCCCCAGCAGGAAAAGAGTTTCATCTAATGAACTGGGCCTGCTCAAAAGTTGTTTATTAACTCACGCCCCCATAAGGGCATGAAAAGAGAAATAATCAAAAAGGATGGATGCAGGGAGACCACCACAGGCCTGCGTCTCTTCAAAAAGGACTGGGCCAAGGAACTCTGCAACTTTCCCCCGGAAAACGATCCCTTGGGACCGAAGCCTTTCGAATCGATGGGAGCTTCAAAGGGAATCCAGCGCGACAAGGCTCCCATTTCGGGGAGCCTTGGAGAAACACCGCCTTGGGCTCTGAAGCACCTGGTCAAACGGATCTGAGCAAATTTCCCGGATGTGTTCGAAGTGGCAGAGACGAGACGCCAAAAGGAACACCTTCCCTTCTCTTTCTCAGGGCTGTTTGAAGCGTGAAGGCGTGAAATTGCCTCCGCCCCGGCAGGAGCAACGGCTCTATACCACCCTTGGTGTGATTCATGGAAAAGCCATTTGGGTGCGTCTTTTTTGTTCAGGATACCCTTGTATGGTTGAATTCAAAGAGAAACCAAAAGGAAATCATACATTTTTTTCTGAACCCATGTGCGTCCGACAGGTCGGTCTCTCCTTGGAGATTTGGTCACAACCAGCCGTGTTTGTGGAGCAAAGAGTGGGGTTCAAATATTCCGAAATGACTGGTCCTTTGACCCATTGGTCTCCCCCCAAAAAAAAAGAATCTGAAAAATTCGGGACCACCGACCTTGAAATAGCACTCCTTTCTGAAGGGAAGGTCTATATGGGTTCACGCATCGCTTTCGATCTGGAGGGAGGTGTCCTTTGCATTTCCCTTTTTGGATGATTCAAATATCACGGGGCATACTCACTTGCGCGGATCGGCCCAAAAGAAGTCCAAACTTGTGCAAGTCATCCCAAGTGACGAAAGCCCAGAATCTCAAGCCCTGAGTTGACACACAAAGGCCAAAATCGAACAACTCAAAGGATCGGACCCGAAGGCAATCTAATGTTGACCTCGGAAATTCATTAATTGTCGGGGGGTCTCCAAATATGATGAACCCCCAGCAAAACCAGGCATCCGGTATTCATATGGGCTTGATTCATCTGGGGTTCTCCTTCCCCGCGTCAAACGAGGCGCCCAGCGTAAGGTCTGCCACCCGCAGGTGCGAAGATTTGAAGAGGTCCAGGCGTTGCACGGCCGCCACCTGCCCAAGATGGCGGCCCCAAGCTTCTCAGAGACGAGGTCCAGTTTTGGAGCTTAGAAGGCTACCCACTTTTTTCCGGACGTCTAATTTGGAGCCGAGATCTTGTTTTCCCGAGCCTCATGGGTTCCACGATCAAACTCCGATGGCGGGTCCTGGCCATGGCTCCCTCTCCGTACGAATCCTTACATTGTCGAAACCCATGTCGGGTTCACGACCAGCCCTGACGGGCACCTCTTGTTGGTCGTTGACTTTTGACGGGTTTGCCCCCTCCAAGTTGAAAAATCAAAATTAACGCACGGCGGTCTGGGACTATGTCGAGGATCGATATCTTCGAGTCTGCAGACTTTGCAGCTCCGAAACCTGAGGATTCTTTTTCGAGCTGGCATAGCCGGCCAAAAAGTCGCAGGACGAGCTCTTTGACGAGGGTATGAGTCAAAAGTAAACCACCAGGGGACTGCAGGCTTCCCTTCCATTTAACGGCGCAACCCATTTTTCGGTACCCAGTTTTGACACACCGCCATGAATCTTCGCTGCCCCCAACCCCACCCGGCTTAACCGCTACCCCCGACTCGCAGCGACTTGCTGCCCCGCCAGGTGTCGGCTCTCCCCGCGCGGCACAAAGGCATCGCGGTGCAGTTTCAGCCGTACCTCGGAACGCGGAAATCTTTAAGTTGAGGGAATGAAATTGTGTGAGCCTCGCCTGCTGCTTGGCCCTGGGCACACACACCAAATCTGATGTCTCAAGATTCTTCACATTTCAACCTCAATATGCAACATATCAGAAAAAAAGTTTTGAGGCTGGTTGCAGGGCATCTCGAGACTCGAATGGGCCACCGGAATTCGACGAATGAACCCCTGGGTTTCCTGACCAAAAAATCACCAAACACAACCCGGCGCCAGCCTTCAAAATGACAAAAAACAACAACTCCATAAGGAGCGACCCAGTCCATAAGGAACCCCCAAGACTGCTCCCGGCACGGCAGGCTAGAAAGCTGGAAACACCTAAAGAAAACCATGAAACGCATGCACGGCCCTTGGTTTCATTGAAAGCTCGGAGCAAGCCCGTCACCCCTTAGAAGCCACGTTGGTCTCGGCAGAAAGGTACCAACAAAAACAACATGTTGAAGAGGAAACCCAGAAGGTCCAAGTACCTTCTAAGGAGGTACTTAGACCCCTTTCTACCCCCAAAAGCCATCCTCATGAGGTACTTGGACCGTCTGGGTAAGCTAAGTCTATGAACAATGAAGGGATCACGGGGCTCGCTTATGCCCCACTCTCGGGCTCGGTGAGCTCGCAATGATGGATCTCCAATCAACATGGGGAAAACCGACAAGCCCGACCTGTCCAAGAGCCAAATGCAAGCAAGCACTCTAGACTACCAGGAAAGTACACATTTCACCGAAGACCTGAAACAACGACAAAACAAATGGAGCCAGCCCAAACTACTTATTCAAACACAGCACTTTTCTACTTTGCGGACCCAAAGGTACGACTTGGATAAGAATCAAGTCCGAAGACTTGGGGAAGCGAGCTTTCGCATCTAGGCGGAATCCTGTTTATTCCCAATGGGACTGTTCCCCAGCCCCCTGAAACCAAAGGCACCCTCAGAAAAGGCTGAGAAAAAAAAAGCTCAGGACCCGGGTTGTTTGGACTGGAGATGAAGGTCAGCTGGAATCGGTGGCTTCCCGTTTACTACCAAACGGGGTGACAAGGAGAGCGGGAAAAAACCGCTTCCGTTTGCTTGAGTCCCCTGGAAAAAAGGCCAATCATATCTCCAGGTAAGTTCCCTTTAGACACCAACAGGGAAAAACAACCAATATTCTTACAAGAAAACTGGGCTGTCCTCAGATCCCCCGCCAAAAACAAAACTTTTAGTGGGTGAAATGAAAATCCAAGCACTAAGCACTAAAAAGATAAAAAGCTAAAAAGCCAAGGGGGATGGCTGGGGGCCACCAAGAAAATGCAAGACAACGGCACGGAGTTCAGGACCGATTCGCTCGAGGCGCCCCACAGAAGTCCATCCAGCCGGAGCCAGTGGGTGACCAGTGCCTGTGGGTGACCAGACGCAAGCGCCGAAGCCGCGCACGGTCACGGTCCAGGACCTCCTGCGCTGCGGGGGGGGGGGGGAAAACAAAAAACGATTTCTCGTTTCGAGGGTAAACGAACTTGGATGGACCTGGTGGATATTTTTTTCGAAAATTCACGTCCACCCACTTGGAGAGGTTTTCGTACAAATTGTGGGCATATAGACTCCCTTGGCATTTGTGTTTGCCGAGAAGATATTACGGCAATAATTTCCGCCGAGAATGTCAAGAAGCGACAAGTTTCAAAGACAGCTCTGATCCCCTTGCCCTTAGAACAGGCTTTCAGCAATTCTTCCCAGGTCTTGAACCACACATTCAGCAAAGACAAAAAGCGGCTCTGGTGATGGCGTTGCGCCATGAAGGGTGGAGCTGCGAGCTTGAATCAGTTGAACAAATCCATGTCCGTGCGTTACAGTGTTCAAAGGCCAGCGCACGAAGAAAGCACCTCACCCACTCTCGTGATGCCAAAATGCGTGGCCAACATCCCTCGATTTCCCAGATTGTTCCGCGCTTCGGGAAGAAAACCGGACAAACCGCTTCCCCCCCCCCCCCCAAGAACAACAAAACATGTTCGGACAATGTCAACACTGGCAAGTAGGTACCATACGAATGGCATTCCAACCAGAACTGGTAAGGAAAGCAATATGATTGGTGAACCAAAGGTGTGCACAACCTCCTTGAGAAATTCAAAGCTTGCATTGTTCATGTGCTCATCTGGTTTTCGTAAAACCAGCGCATTGTGTTTTGCCGAGAGGATCCCGATAGGAATTCTAGGTATGAAATCCCAACAAGGTTGATAAAGTCAGCCCACCCAAAGTGGATACCCCTACAATCTACTTGGATGTTTAAGTTGCTTGGTAAGTGCCAGCACCCCAAACAATGGCACCTGGCAGTCAGAAGGCGCTGGTACGTAACCATGGAGTCAGCTACAAGGAGAGCAATATAGCTGAGTCCCCTTACAGTCATGACAAATCGTTGTTGCACTTGCAAAACCAAGACCACCCCCTAAAATAGACAGTGTTCCTTGATCCCTTGCTAAAAGTTAAACAACTTTAAGCAGGATATTTCGGTTCCAATCAACTGAGAAGCCATGCACGGCCGGAGGGTCCCTCTCCTCCAGGTGCTGCGGCACGAAAGGCACGGTGCCTTCCAAAACCTCCGTGTCCGAAAGCAAAGCGACCAGGCCCACCAAAGACACCTAGCGCATCGATGGTCCGCGGCGCTTCAAACTTGGACGACCGCCTGAGCGCTATCCTAAGTCCGTTGGGGATTTTTTTGTTACAAGCCGAATGAGGGGCTCACTGAGTTGTCATCCCCTGGCCCTCCAGGGGGCTTCGCCTGGGGAAAGCAATGTCCAAACTTGCCTCTCTCATCTACGGCCTCCCCATTTCGGCAAGGCCTCATTTGCCCGGCATCATCCTGTTTCGGGCACAACCTCTGAGCTTCCCTGGCGTTGAAATCAGCCACAGAAACGAGGATGGAGGATTGTTCATTCTCCAGGCCTCGACTTGTCCCAGCCAATGGAAACAAAGCCAGAAAGTACTGGACCAGTACCTTACTTCATGTCTGGGTGGGGAGAAAAGGCAAAGATTGTCGGCCAAACTCGGAAATGCAGTTATGTTTGACATCCTCCGCCGAAACTGGACGCCATTTTCTCCAAGCCGCAACAGTACTATTGTTTCTAACCCCTATCAACAAAACTCAAAATCGAAATGAACAGATCGCCAACCTGCATCTTCCCTTGGGTAGTAGTTCGGAGACCTACGGTTCCCTTCTATGTTCCTATGGCAAGGTACCGAAGCAAGCACAGGAAATCCTGAAGCAATCAGGATACATATCAGCGATAATCACAAGTAAATATAGATCCACCCATATGTGATCTCAACACACCTGGTCAAGAAGACTTGAGAGAAAGCAAGACATCTGTTGCCTCTTATACAATAATGAATACAACAATTACAATGTGGTTGACCATGTGAGCAAAAAAGTCATGAACGTGCAAAAGCCTATTTTTGCAGTACACACACACAAAAAAGAAAGAAACGCTTGAATTGAAAATCAGCATGAGCGATAATAGAATAGTTACAAACATACAATACCTAGAAAACCCGGAGTGGAGAGTTTCCGCATTTTGCCGTAACTACACAGTTTTTAGTCGCTTCCATCAAAAAATACATGTTCCTTCAAAAAGCGCCTTTGGGACACCTGCCTCGAACAGGGTTCGGCAAAAAACGCCTTTGTATCGCCAAAAAACGCTTTTGTATCCGGAAAAAAACGCCTCCGCCAGTTTGTTGCATACATCCAAAAAACAAAACTCAGGAAAATTGCCTCCAGGCAAGAATATGATGACCTTCCCTGAAAAAGCAGTTTCCCACGAAAAGGCAGGAAAATCGGACTTAGGAAGATCCAGGTATATTATGGGAACTACTACCACTTATGCAAACTACTTGTAATCGGCATCCGAGCGTCAATAGCATGTCCGATTATCAAAGTCATAATCTGTATCTAACAAAAACAGTGAAAAGGGAGATTGTGGACCCCAATTGTCATTAGAGTGAAATCAGGTGTACTACTCACTGCCTAAACCACGCTTGTATGCGGGAGACACAGGAGGCTGGTTGACAACACAAAACACATTCCGCAACCAAGTGAAGTACAAACAATGTAGATTACATCCATGTGATGTTCCTTGTCCCAATCCTCCTAAACGTATTTCAGGTGTAGGTTCCAAAGTGGGAGCCCGGCCTGATGTAAAACATACCTGGACCCTCACAATTGCCGTAAGCATGACTTTGCGCCCCAAGAAAATGGGGTGAATTTCCTTTTTTACGGGTAGTTTGAGGGTCCAGGTACATTGTTTCAGAGGGTCCCAGTACCTTCTAAGGAGGTACTTAGACCCGTTTTGACCCCCCAAAAGCCATCCTCATGAGGTACTTGGACCCTCTCTCAACAAAAATAAATTTTAACAGTTAAGTGGGGATTTCCCACGAAACGACAATAAGCAAAAATGTAAAATGTTTCCCACCAACAACCATGCTCTGGGTGTAGTGGTTTCACCTTGCACCTTTCGCTGCTTCGTCCCCTCCACATCCCTAGGTCCGCCTGGGCGTTCCAGGCCCGGCCACCGTTGGGCCCCTGCACCTGGGGTCTGGGGTGGTCAGGCGGACAAACAAAGGCATAGGTCATTTTAGGGGAAATAGATGGGTTTCGCTGGTAGATGATTTAACCACCAGGTAAACCAGGAATCGCCCTCTATTTTTCAACCAAACAACCCAAAAGGACACCTATGATCAAAGGGTTGAAGTTGAAAGACTCAACTGGGCTGTCCGTTTTCTGATCCCCCGCTAAAAGTGACTAACTTTTAGTGGGTTAAATGAAAATCCAACCACTAAACACTAAAAACTAAAAAGCTAAGGGATGGCTGGGAGCCACTAAGTAAACACAGCTGCAAAGATGTACAGTGAGGTTGAAAGCAGGTTTAAGCCAAGTTCGTTGGGCTGTTGGATCCCCTGCTAAACGCTTCACTCTTGGCGCGCATGGAAACCCAACCACTAAACCTCAAACAAAAGAAAAACTGAAGGAACAAGGAACCGGATGTCCCCACTGAACCCGGAGAACATCTAAAAACCTCCCCCCAACAATCATGGAAGCTGCCTGCATGGTTCTGGAAGACTACCCTTTTGGGGAAGCCTTGATCGTTCAGTTCCATTGATGCAAAGGTGTAGGCGTACCTTTCCCATTCTTTCCAGGGATCCAAGTCTTTTCAGGAAACCATCAAAAACGCAGGGGAAACAAATCCGGTTGACAAGAAAGATGGTTGAAAAGAATGGACAAGGAATCAACCCCTAGAAAAGGGGTACAGGGACGCCCGGGAGGTCCCAAGGCGCTTCGTGCCCCGCCGCTTTGAGCCGCTGCCGCAGCCTCCGCACCGCCGCCGGCGCCGCCTCCGCCGCCGAATCTGAGGCGTCGGCGCGGAGGAGGCTGAGGCGGCCGTGGCGAAGGCCCTCGGAGCTGCGCAGGACCTGAGGTTCGGGGCGGGGCCTTGGGGCTTTGGGGGGCCCAGTGGAAATCGCCCAGTGGAATCGCCTTGGGGGGCCTTGAGCGTTGCTGTTGATATCCCTTTCTTCTTTTTTTTGGGGGGGGGTGGGGGGCCCGGGAGTTCGGTGGAAATCGCCATGGGAGGAACAGGTTCAAAAGCGGGTGGAGGTTGATATCAGCTGTTTTGTTTTGGACTGGGGGGTCCAGCGGAGGTTCATGAGAAAAAGGTTTGGGTTTGGACCGGAGGTGGAGGGTCCAGTGGAGGTTCATGTGAAAAAGGCTTGGAGGTTGATATAGCCCTCTTTTGGCGTTGCCTTTTTGTTGGCTGGTCTGGCACTTTGCCTTTTCAATTCTTTTTAGGACTGGGGGTCCAGTGGAGGTTGAACTGGGGTGTTCTTTTGATATTACCCGGTCGCTTCGCTTCCTTTTGGCATTGCCTTTCGTGAATTTCCATGGGAGGAAACTGTTCAAAGGGGTTTGCTGTTGATATCACCCGGTCACTTTTTTTGCATAGGGAGTGGGGGTTGCTGTTTGGGAATCACCCGGTCGCTTTGCTTCTTTTCTTTTTGGGGCGGGGGGAGGGTGGGGGGGGAACCTTGAAAAAAGGGAAGGCCCTCCATCCAATCAAACATCAACCACGGGCAACAAACGGCGCTCGTTTTGTTCGGATGATGTTTGAGGGAAACCCATTTGGTTTAGACCGGGCTTTGGCTCCCGTAACACCAAGAGGGCCAACCACAACGCGAAAGAAAAACATGGTTTTCCTGGGCAATCTATAATTCAAAAACCAAAAAATGAGAGAAGTACGCCTCCACGCGAGGAACCTTCATGGGTGACGTGGCAGCCCCCCCAGCAAAGTCGTTTCGGTTTGCCCAGGTCAACGGAAAAAGGGGATGTAATGCAACAATTGGGGTATGTGGATTGCTTTCCTGCTGGCTGTTGACCAGCCTGCAAAGGGCACCTTGAGGAAACACGAACCCGTTTGTTGATTTGTTCATTGTGTGGCGTTTGTTTTGGTGTTTTCAAGTCTTCGTTACTTGGACAATAACTCTTGCAGATTAACATGGAAGCGGCAAAGCTGCCGGTTTAGAGGTATCGGTTTTACACGCATCGGTTTAGAGGAATCTAGGGGACCCTCCTGGGTTCTAAAAGCCGTTTGTTCAACTATTCATACATATTACATATTGTTACCATTGTCTGAAATCAATGCAGTTTTGCAAGGCGACAAAAACCCATGGTGCCCATGTTGGTACATGTGCTCATGATTTGTATTGTTGCAAATTGATGGCTAAATTGCATGCCAGGAGACGAGGGAACCACAAGGACGCAACTATGCAACACGTCTGCTTATGCAATTGCTCGCTTTGTGTAGTACCAGGTTTGCTTGATTGTGTATTGTTCCTTGGTAATGTTAACTTCTGAATAATCCTCAGCGCCACACCGATCAGGGGCGGCTCCCCTTTAAGGCGATCAACTATTTTAGTAGGTCCCTGAGACTAATAGAGTCCTCCACAATCCGAAGCTAACACCATGTCACAGTCTTTTTCAAACATCTTCAAACAAGTCCTTCTAGGTCCTCCAGTAGAGAGGTTAGAAGAAGGCTACACTTTTTTTTCTTCTGTAGTCTATTTTAGTAGGGGAACCCTCCCAACCAAAAAAGAAACGGTGAGAAAGGGCACCTAGCTGGGGGACCTGGCCTTGCACTGAAATTCACTGAACAGTCCAAACTTTCACCGCGGAATGGTTGGGCTTCTCATCCCGACAGGGTACTTGGATTGGGGGGATGTGAACCAGGTAACGCCTTGAAAGGATTCGTTTTGGAAACCCCAAAGGGGGGGCCCGCAAAAAAATCCTCTTCGACCCTCTGTCGGGTGGAGTGATACAAGTACCAAACGAAAGAAAGCCACACCAGGGCCGGGTTGAAGATCTTGGGCCACGCCCTAGGATCTGGCTTTTAAAGTGCCCTTTTATTATGTAGTTTCTTTTGTCTTCTACCTAAAATTGACTTTCGCTCTAAAACACCTCTTTTTTCTTTTTTCATTGTTTTTCTCATCAACATATTTCATCCATTCCTTATCAGGGCCCGCAGAAAGTCCAAACCTGGGACTTGGGTTGCCCCCAAACGGACCGGTCCCCAAACTTCCGCGACGCATTCTCCGCGTGGATGGAAACTCTCCGCCTGGACGCCCTCCATCTTCGGCTTCCCTGCCACCAGCAGTGCACAGGTCACCCGCACCTGGCGCATCGAGCGCGCGAGTCCGTTGGGGCCGTGTCCGTGTCCCGTGTCGGGAAACTCGGAAATCGAAAATCGGGACCCGGGGCGCCGGCAAAGCGAATGGACAAGTCGATCAAAATCGAACGAGAAGCCTTGGAGAAATTGGGACAGATGTTGTTTCTTCAAGAGAGGTGGTTTAACGGGCGACCAGGTCTCAGGGCCGCGTGAATCGCATTTTTCTGACAGCAGATGGTCTTCCAAATGACTACTGAGCCAACTAAAGGGGAGGCTCCCTTGTAGAGAAGTGGGAAACAACCAGCCTGCTTCTCACAATCCTGACCGGGCCCCAACGGTCATTTCGAGAACCCCTGACAATAAAATCCACCACCTGGGTCCGTTTTAAGACAATCAAAATAGTACAGTTTTCCTTCTTCCATTCAAAATCAACCGGAAGGTCAGCGTCGCTGGAGTTCCCCTCGAACAGTTGACATTTTCTGGTGGCTTCCACTAAAACGATGGCCACTCTTGGAAGTTGCAGCAAGGAAAATGGAGCTGGGCTGCCCAAACCGATCCCCTGCTAAAATTTTAAACAGTTTGTAACTTGGGAGGTAAATTCGGAAACTCATTACCACCAAACCCGGCTAAAACCACCAACAAAACCTAAGGAACTGCACGATTTGCTGGGAACTGCATGGAAAACCCTTGATCTCCCAAGAAAGTCGAATCCTAAAGATCAAACTTGCTTGATTCAAACAAATACCCTTGAATTCCGAAAAAGAAAAAATGCAAAGAACCAAACCCACCAGCAATCAAGAGGAGGAAACATTTCTAGGTCCTCCAGTAGAGAGGTTACAATCAGGGTACCAACTTTTTTCTGTAGTCTATTTTAGTAGGGGAACCCTCCCAACCAAAAAAGGAATCGGTGAGAAAGGGCACCTGGCTGGGGGACCTAGAAATGGAACCGTTCCCCCAAAAAGTGAAGCCCCTTGAATTCCGTTAAAAACCAAGTAAAAGAAAAGTGCAAAGAACCAAGCCCAACGGCAATCAAGAGGAGGACCGCATTTTCTGTGGGTTCAACGGAAGCCCAGGCCTCCCTTTAAAGCGACGCCCCCAGGCCCGAGGCCTCGCACCTTGGACTCGTCGACGCCGCGCAGCGCTTTTCGGGAGCCCAGCAGCGTCACGCCGCAGCCGGCGACCTCGGCGGCGAGAAAAAGACGGGGGCGTTTAAGGTTCAACCAACGGGTGTGGATAACAAAAACACAAAACCGTGTTTTTCTTTCTTTGAAATCAAACCAGGTTTGAGATTAAAAGAACAACAAGAAACTTGGTTGGCCTGTAATGGCTTTGGGGCAAAAGCAAGACTTGGCCCACCGCTGCGCTCAAAAACACATATAGGGGAAGAAACACCATGAATATATATATATATATATATATGGGGGTTGTCGAAAATTATTGTTCCACGGCTTCCTTTTAGGATCCCTTGCGCCCGCCCTTGCGCCTCCTTGCGCCTACGCGTGCTTTTGCTTATGCCGTCATCTTCGTGTACGAGACACATGGGAAATTAGGTGCTGAATGTGGCTTTTAAGCTGTACCAAAAGGCTCGGGCCACGAAAGGTACATTCGAAGAGAGTACAACCTCCTGGCGAAACCTGCGACAAAGCAACGCCCTTCAGGTCAGGAACACGTTGTAGGCGCTCGAAGCTGGAAGGTTTCAGGCTGTTTCAGACACCTCTAGTCACGCAGGGCGGGCTTCATGCTAACAAGTAGTCAGTGCAATGCGGGCGCTTTGCCTATCTTTCAGGATTTAAACACTGCTTGGCGCCGGTATTTGAAAAACGTCTCCCCCGGCTTTTTGCAAACAAGCGCAAACCAAGTGACCAACCAACCAACCAACCAACCCACCCACCCACCAACCAACTGTTCAGGAATAGCCCGTGCGCATTACAAATTGGAGTGTTTCAGACAAATTCAGACACTCTTCTGCATGCAAGGCAGGCTTTATACAAACAAGTCCTGGCCACAACGCGGGCGCTTGGTCAAATAAGTGGGCATTACTTTGGAGGTTACAAGGCGCAAGCTCTGACAGCCTCCGTGCAGCAGGCAAGGCCTGACCAATTTGCAGGGCCGGCACGTGCCCTGCTTTTGTGTGGCTTCAGACTGTTTCAGACTGGCTGCGGGAGCCATGCCTAGAAGAAGTAGTAGTAGTAGTAGTGGCAGTAGCAGTAGCAGCAGCAGTAGTAATAATAGTAGTTGTTGTGGTAATAGTAGTAGTAGTGCTAGATAGCAGTAGTAGCAGTAGCAGTAGTAGCAGTAGTAGCAGTAGCAGTAGCAGTAGTAGTCGTAGTAGTAGTAGTAGTAGTAGTAGTAGTAGTAGTAGTAGTAAGAATAAGAAAGCACGTTAGTAGCGGCGGAAGCACCGGTCCCAGGCCTACTTAGTGCCACCTAAATACATACGTCCCGCCTGGAAGATGCGTGCGCCCGTTTGTGTGTGTGTTTTCAGACTGTTTCAGACTGGCTGTTGAAGCCTAGCCTAGAATGCGGCCTTGTGAGACAGCTTGCGCTCGAAACCTGTTGGCCTTGGCAACTGGTGTGCTGAAGTGATGAAGGTGCTACTAGTATTACTGATCACACAGTTAGAAAATCACGCCTTGCCATGAGTCCAGTTTATTGTCCTCCGTGCCTCAACGCGCGCGGCCGCCGCGCGCGCGGCATCCGCGCGCGCGGTCGGGGCGTTATAGCAGTATAGTAGTAGCAGCAGCAGGAACACTAGTTTGCAATACTTTTAATCATAATACCGCGTAGTAGTAGTATTAGTAGTAGTAGTAGTAGTAGTAGTAGCAGTAGTAGTAGTAGTAGTTCTAGTAGCAGCAGTAATAGTAGTAGTAGCAGTCGTAGTAGTAGTAGTAGTAGTAGTAGTAGTAGTAGTAGTAGTAGTAGAAGTAGTACTAGTAGTGGCAGCACTTGCGCCCGCCCTTGCGCCTTCTTGCGCCTACGTCGTGTGTTTATATGTCTGGGATGAGATTTATTATATCTATATTCTGCTATAGACAAAATACAAGAGACGGGGTTTTCTGACGACCCTCATATATATATATATATATATTACTTGCTGGCTTGATTGGCTTATCTTTCTGGCGAGCAAACCCGGGAAAGAGGGTTCCCCATAGAATTCTGAATGGAACTTCTCGATTCTTGGAGCTAAACAAATCCATCCATCTAGCGGAGTTTGAATTCTTGACTCATGGAAAATAGAAATATGTACTACAAATTCATGGCCCCCTTCCCCCCAGACCATTAAAACATGTTGGTTGTCTTTTGTCAATCTTTAAACCAACAGAGGGTCCACTTTGAGAACCCCATAAGACATGGGACGGTCGATTCGGCCAAACCCTGCTTTCACAACCCTCTGCAAATGTCGCATCATTTATAAAAATACAACAGGGTTCCCCAAGCAAAAGACCTTCACGGGTTTGGCGAGCGTTTTACGTTCCGAATCGGTACTCTCGATTTACATGGTTACAATGGGAAAAGTGCTGGTGCGTGGTTGGGCCATCAGAATTGTGAATCCAGGATTATAGATCGCTGGATCTTTGGGGGTGTCGTAATCGCGCCCCTAACACATAACTCTAACAAGTTCTTAAATTCTGGACAACATTCCGTCTACAAAAATACATAACAGGGACCCCCAAAATGAGTGGGTTTTCCTGCAGGTTTCTCTTTTATGGGGTATCCTCAAAAAAAAGACAGACCCATATCTTCCAAGCTTCGCCCAAGCGGTACAAAGAGCTCAGATCCAGCTCATCTGCATCCAGAGCCTGCGATGTTTGTCACCCCCCTGGTTCGATGGGCAGGGAATGTGTTCGAACCCGAACTGAGCCATCCAACAGCTGGTTTCCTTTGAGGAGATCCCATCCCAAAACGGTTCATTCTCAACACTGTTCATCCCCTAAGAACCAGCAAACAAATCTACCTCTGTTTTTTTAATCTCGAGCAAACATGACATGTTGGTGCATAGTTAATGAAAGGTAACAGGTCAAACAACTTCAAAAGAGATCCTTGTGATGTGGTTAATTTGAAGCAGCCGAAAGGACCACCCGGGACCGTGCACTGGTAGTTTTCCGCGCGTTCCACGCACCATTGGCCCACAACGCAGCTTGCCGGGCTTTTCATTCCACCCCCAAAATGGCTGGGACTTGGTTACCGTTTAAAACCACCAAATATAGGGCACCCTCAAACAAGAACACCCCGTATATCATAACCCCTTCCCTTGGATTCCTCCAGTTCAAAGCAAGCGTTAACGAGACCGTACAAGGTATTTTGTTTGGGAAAGAAACGGGAGGAGCGAGGGAGAGGGGGCGTCGATAAATCAATGCACACAAAAGTCAATGGCTTCATCTCCTTTCAGTTTCATTCGCATCAAGCCGTTTGCGTTTGGCTTCATTGTAAAGATGGATGATGTAAGGAAGAGATGGACAAATATGGAATGGGATTGGAACACTTGGCGAGCTTTGTCTAAAGTGGAACAAACGACACCTGCCCACAAGCTAAACAAGTACCATACAGGCAACATATTAATATATATATATATATAATATATAAGAAAACAATCCTTTTTTGAGTGCAAGTCTTGCAATGTCCAAAGGCAAACCAAATTGTACATCCGAGCTCCGACCCCAATCCGCACCTGCGCTGCCCAGGCGAGAAAGTCTTTGTGCAAGTGGCCTTTCGGTTTCCTGAGGGACCGAACAAACGGTCGTTGAGCGGACCATAATCCAAAGACAGGAGCCCATGGTGAATGTGTTTTTGTGGCTAACCGAAGGCTTCGCAGAAACCTTACCAGCATGTCTTTTTTCGAGGGTACCCCCTTTTGGGTTGGTTTTGAAGGGAACCCAAGAAGAACACCCAGCCATCTTGAGGTCTCCCTTAAAAAACAGACCCACCAACAGTTGGCAAGATCCATGTGAGCTAGTTTGAATGGTTGGAACACTGGATCCCATGAACCCTAGCAGCGCTTGATAGCACCCAAAGGCTTGAGGTTGATAAGTCTAGCGAAACGGTTAGCCTGGTGACCTTGACGTGTCTGGTAGGGGCCCGGCAACGCTAAGATCCGTCCCAACTGATTCACCAACTGGGCACGCTTTGAGTTGACGTTGGTGTGGCAGAATGGTCATGCCTGAAAGACAGCCAGTTGCTAGCATCAGGCATCTGGCATAGGAATACAAATTATTTAAATATTTGTTCTAAAGAAAAAAAGGACAGAAAAACAAAACAAAAACAAACAACGCACGTACAACAATAGTTTCCACAAGTCATCAAAGGAGAATTAAAAGGAACACCCGTTTCTTGGAAGTTCCGTATTTTCTCTGTCAAGGGCACCAAACAGGAAAGGGGGCAAACAAGAAAGGGTTCCTTTAGACCCCGTTTTCAGGAATTTCCTCTTTGGTTCATGTCCCAAAATTATAAACCAAAGCAGCTGGAACTGCAAGCTGCATCTTTTGAGACCTCTGAAACATAGACCAACCTGGGGAAACTTGGATATGGGTCAAAACCGCGGTGCCCCGGTGAACACCCAGAACGCCCTCTAAAAAGACAACAGCGGAGTGGTGGCCATCCCCATTTTTGGCACCTTAGGTTTTGAGCCACAACCACTTAAGCTCAGATTCGGCCGCTTCGCTTGCCGAGAACTTCCCAGCCTGGGCCTGTCGCACCAGCCCCGGGGCTTCCACGCAACCGCCAGGTCTTTGCACCGCGCCAGCAGCGCTGGCGCCTCGCCAGCGACGGCACGGCGCGGAAGCTCCGCGCGGCGCGGAATTCGGGCGCGGGGCGTTCTGCCGGCGGCTGCCTCAGCCGGTGGCTCCAGCGGATGAAACGTAGCTGCAATCACAGCATAGCTCAACCTGCACAAAGGGATCAGGAAGTAAACAAATGATGGGTCCCACTGGTTTAGATGGGTTTTGTGCCATTTACCTGGGAAACCCATCTATTTTCCAAAAGATAGAGCAAACAAAACAACCGGAAAAACTGAAGACTACGATTCCCAATTCCCAAGCCTCGATTTTGATATTTTGATGCCTATGGGCAACTTGTTCAATAGGAGCTCCCCGATCCCAACAGGGCCCTCTTTTTTTTGCGAGAAAGGCCTGATGGCTCAGAGGGTTGCTTGTCGCGGTTCTAAGGGGAAATCAGCAGAGGACAACCACCATTTTGTGCGCCCCGTAAAGAAAGCTCCCTGTAACAACCATGTGAGTCGTAATCGAAACCTGGCAATAAAATGTTCTACCCAGAACCCAGTTTCAAGAATTAAAGAGCAGCGAACATCCACCCGGTTTTGATTGTGGAGAGGCCAACCACCATTTTGTGGACCACCTTTAAATACGAAACACTCACATCTTTAATGTATAAGCCATTCCCTTGTTTCCAGAACACTCCCTCACCCCCCCCCCCCCGTCTTTATTCCTCACCGCCCTTCCTTATCCCTCAACCCCCCCATCCCTCACCCCCCCATCCCTTGTAGGGAAAGAAGACACTCCCCAGTTTGTTTCTTTGGACAGCCCAAAGTGGATTTACCTTGTAGTTGTCATACAGACCCTCCCTTGCTTCCAAAATGCTTCGCCGCTTCGCTCCAAGCCGCCTGCGCCGCGCTGGGCCGAGACGCGCAGAGCCGCGCTGAGCGCCATGGCGGCGCTGAGCACGGCAGCGCCGACATGGGTGGAGGCTCGGGTAGGTGTCTGTGCGTGTGCTTTTGGTGTAGTGTGTGTGCTTTGTCTGTGTTGTTTGCTTTGTCTGTGTTGTTTGCGTTTTATTTTTATTTTTATCTTTTTGTGTTTTTTGTTGTGTGTGTGTGGCTGTGTCTGTGTGCTTGGAGTGGTCCGAAATGGCAACTAGAAGGACAACTCCCAGTTTTGCGGGTCCAAAACGCGTTTTCGCCATATACCCATCTCTCATCTGGAATGTCCCCGGCTTTGAGATGAGACTTGGGGTGTGGCAGAGATTAGGCACCTATTTGGGATGTCCAGCGAGGGCCTGGTGATTTGTTGTTGGTAAGATTCCTTTTTGATTTTTTATTTTTATTTTATTTTTTTTTGGGGGGGGGGCGGGGTTTGGGGTGCGGGGGTGCTTTTAAGTGGCAGGGCCGTAACCTTGCTGTTAAACCCCTCCTGTACATTAAGCGGCTGTGGATAGCCTTGGTCTGCGGAGACATGTTAAACGAGTGGGCCAAGTATGGGAAGCGGTCGAAGTTGGCCGGCAGTCTGTCTGGTCAAGGAGATGCTTCAGAATCTAATGTAACCTGGGGTACACTAAATATTGCTCTGGCTCATACCATCTCATATGATTTGTTCCTTGCGTGAGATTCGGCAAGGATTCTGTCATAGGGGCCCTCTCACTCATGGCATCTGCAGTCAAAGGTTAGCATTTGACGCGGTCAAAGAGGTCAAAGGTTTGCTGCCGGGGGGGCGGGGCCAATCGCCTTTGCCGAAAAAAAACAACAACACAGACAATGGCCACGAAGCTGCCACATATTCTCCTTCCAAGCAAGGTCTCCGTTGCCACAGAACATTCATGGCTGGCCGGCTTTGGTGAAAGGCCGAAAATACAGTGACTCAACTTGGTTGCCTTGACCCTTCAACAAAAGCTTGTCTGCCAACTCAACATGTAAGATGGAGGCCGCCGGAATTTTAGAAATCTATTTGAAGTGACACAAATGTCGTCGCTTCAATTCGACCAACCCACCCCGCCGATGACGTGGAGGGACCACGCAAGACGAACTGCAAGTTTTGACCCAGGTTCACTGGCCCGGAACGCTTGCTTCCACTTACTTAAGTTTACCGAGAAAAAGTAAAATAGAATCCGGTAGTGATAGCTTCCCTTTAACACCAACAGGGGAAAATAACAACACATTAACTTTAGCAAAGGGAAGCTTGGGTTGATGGAAACATGCTACCTGGGTTTGACGCGTTCCACTTAACTCCTTCGGGATGAGCGGCTCTGCTCGGCGTCATGTGGGTTCAGTGCGTTTCCATTCGAAACCACCCAAAGAAGGGTACCCTCCAAAAAATACACTCCCCAGCTCGAACCGATACCAAATTAAAGCCACGCAGTCTGCGGCACAATTATGTCAATGAAGTTGGAATACCAAACGCGTTGAACATGCCTCTCCATTCAAAACAACACAACAAACACACAGCCCAACGGAAACCACAAAACAAAAAAGGACACAAACTCGAAACGAAACACAAACTCGAGGAGAGAGAAGCCTCCAGCTCCAGCTAACTGGCCAAGCCTGTGAGCTCTCGTTGAGGTGTGGTTTGCTTTTCTGGTTTGCCACTTGTGGAAAACTGGCCCAGGGAAATGAAAGCATCTCTCAGCTTCATCTCGCTTGCGCTTGGACGCTCTTTGTATAGAGCAACCCGCAAGCGCGATCGCCGCTTGGGCTTTTTTTTTCTGACGGGAAGGTATCTAACCTCTGTCCGTTTTCTGATCCCCTGCTAAAAAGAAAAGAAAAACACTTGCGGGTGAAACGGAGACCCCCACCAAACCCTAAAGCGCGACACAAAGCCTAAGGAGCCGAACCGGGAACCGAACCGAAATCTGGTATGCACGTAGGTACGCCACGATCCCAGGTCCTGCAGAAGAAACAAAATCGGACGGAGGCCGATTTTCCCCAGCCTGACCTATGGGGAGCCAAGAATCATGTGCGGTGGTCCATTTTTCTGAACTCCTAGAAAGAAAACAACTAAAAAAACAACAGCTCACACAATGGGTGTGTCTTGTTTTTGAAGGGAACCCTTTCTGGCTAGTTTCAAAGGCGAACTCAAAGGAAAGCCACCATTTTGAGAGCGGTTCCAAAAAGACACCCCCAACTGCACTCCGCCTTTCCTGGCGTCGGGTCTTGGGCCGCGCGGGCGCCTTTTGCACGCAGGAAGCGGTGTCCAGAAAGCATCACTCACTTGGGCTTCTGAATGATGGGCAGAACCGTGTCCTTGCGGCTCAAAGCAGGCGCTTCGCGTGAACCTCTTTTCATGAGTGGCTCGTCTTCCTAGACGACCCCCCCCAAAAGAAACACACACACACACACAAAGGCAGTTGTCTGAATTGGTTTCCCTGCAACCCAACCTCCCCACAAAAAAAATCAGACCCAAAGAGCACACAAAACCACTCAGGACCTGAGTGGATGGTAAACGGTGACTCCGCGCTCACTTTCGAATGTTCAATGCCCTCGATCCGCAGTTGAAGAGGATGCCAAACACAGCACAAAACAAACACACAACATTTAAGCAAAAGACCAATGAGCAGGAAACCGGGGCAACAGGAAACAACAAACATTGTATATGAACGTTTCTCAAAATAGGGGTCACCTAAAAGTGCCAAAGTACTGGCGTGCTGTTGGTACTCGTAAAAAAAAAAAAAAAAAAAACGGGTCAGTAGTTTTGAGAAACTCATCATTGTTGCGGGCAAGAACCATTTCTGTGACACCAATGTGGCTTCTTGTCTTTGCAACTACTTGGTCCCTAACCTTGAGAAACTCGCATATAATCAGTTTCCCTCAAATGGGTGGCTTAGCTTGGTGCTTGGATGCTTGGTAACCACCACCTGAGGGCTTTTCTGATAGCAGAAGGGACTGTCTTTAAGTCTTCCCGGGTCTGGACACCTTCCCCCCTTTCCCAACCCCGAAGCCTTTGTTTGTCGTAAAAGACATGTCAGAAATCCACACGAAAAGCGCACAACACAACCAGCAAGCAATAAACAAGAACCACAGCCAAAGCATACACAAGGCACAATCCAACTCTGAGGTACACCCCAGAAACAGGGCTTGCTGAAATCTGATGGAACTCAAATTCTAGTCGGCGACCTTGCCACAAAACGCCTTCCACAACCAATCGACAAAGAGGTTCAGAGTTCAACACCCGAACCAAACCCCTTAAAATGCCAACCCTGGCCTCCCATCTGAACATCTCCCTACCTTGGACCCTGTCCTCCTTCCGGGCTCCCCCCTCCCTCCACTCTCTCCCCCCCCAAAAGCTCGCAAACTTTCCACTTTCGCTACCCAAGGCTCGAACAGAATCCCGCAGGTGCCGCAGACCTCCACCGAGGCGGGGCCCTTGTCGCAGGTGGTGCCCAGCTGCGGCTGGTCGTCGTGGCCGCAGAAGGCCTGCTCCACCTATGGCTCGGGTGGCTGGCGGGCAGCGGGGCAAGGCGGGGGGCTCGGGCCCGCAGCCTCCCCGCGCCCTTTTTCGACATGAGCCAGGGAATCCGGATCACTGCCTGGGAAACTTGATTGATCCGGGGTTGGCATGACAGACATAGTCAACCCATGAGGCAAGTCCGCATGAAAGCTGCTTCCCTCGCTGTGTTCGGGTGACTTTTTTCCTAAAACCCTCTACCAGAACCAGGGGTTCAAATCCCCCCGCCAACAAACCAACTAAGGGTTACCTGATTGGTGGACACCAATCGGGTCTATGTTGCACCTGTTGGATATTTTGGCTGCCACATAGTCCATGGCACGATCTCTCAATATGTCCTACGGTTTTCCGTTGGTTCTCCTTTAAAGCCACCTCAACAAGCGCAAATCACTCGACCAAACAGGAGAAATGGGTTTGTTTCAAAAGCAGGAACCAACCAAAACTTGTGCTTTCTTTTTGGTGTCACCTGTGCGACTTCGATTGTTTCCTTGATAGCTTCCTTCCGCCTCCGGCGCGTGGCGTTTCAGGCGGAAGCGCCCATTCTCGCCCCAGGAAGAGCCCCAAGAGTTCTGCAGCAGCCAGTACTTCCTCAGTTGGCAACCAGGAAGGGATTTATACTGTGGATGGACCAAATCCTGGTGCAGGGTTGTGTGTAGGGCTTGGTCTGAAGGAGTCCCTCTTTAGTTCATGGGCTTCATGTCCTAAGAATATGAACCACTTGCCCAAAGGAGCTGGACATACAAGGCGCTCATCTGTGGGGGAAGGACAAGGAAAAACAAGTTGGGAACTTCAATAGCCGGTCGACTCGCTTGCAACTGAAGATCTCGAGCTGGGGAAACGCGGGAGCCCGTGTGTGGCAGGGAAAGCCGGCCATGCTGCACATGTCAAAAAGCGCGAGATGTGTTTGCATCTGTTGGAACAATCGCTTCCCATCATTCCTGTGCGCCCGCGCCAGGTTTGACTGCTTGAAGCCTCTTGCTTGGCCCAGGGTGTTGTCGAGGAATGAACGCCTGCTAGGCACTGCTGGGCACTGCACACCTGCTGGGCACTGCACACACGCCTGCCAAACGACAAGCAGACCAGCTCAAGAGCATCTGCCCAGCGCTGCGCACACACGCCTGCTAAATGATAAGCAAACCTGCTCAAGCGCACCCTCTCAGCTGATAAGCACACCAGCTGCAGAGTATCCGCTCAGCACTGCACACGCCTGCCAAATGACAAGAGCCGCCGCGCCTTCCAAACGATAAGATTACCCCATCAAGAGCTTCTCCTCAGTTCTGTGCATGCCGACTGCTGCGCTGGCTTCTTGACGGACCGGCTTGGGGCACACAAAAAGGAACCCCGGCACCCGCAAAAAAGAAGGTCAGGAAGAAACAGCCAAGAACCGAGGTACAAGCGCACACACAAACACACACTGCATTTTGCGGTATCTTGTGCTTCTGGGACGTCTTGCGGGGAGCTGGAAACAGGATCGCACGCCTAATTACTGGTGGAAATATGCATTAAGCATGCAGCGATTATCTCTACTTTTGCGGTAAGGTGAAAAACATGTTAACTAGCAACTGGGCTGTCCTCAGATCCCCCACTAAAGGTTTAACTCTCAGTGGGTTAAATGAAACTCCAACCACTAAACACTAAACAGCTAAAAAGCTAAGGAACCGGATGGCTGGGAGCCACCAAGTAGTAAACAACTTTCCTTCGAGGGCTTTGAATGGGCCGTACCGGACACCGCCTCGCCCTTTGGGAGCCGAGCTGCATCGCCCGGTCGCCCCGAATCGTGGGATCCTCCCCGTAGCCGATGAGGACCACCGAGTGGCCGATCACCGCATTCCTGCTTTAAAACGGCGCAGGGACCGTCGTGTTTTTGGGTGCTGTGCTTTTTGTTGATGTCCTTTTCCGCTTGTTGCTGGGGGAGATCCTGCTTTGTGTTTTTGCGTGTTCTGCTTTTTTTTTAATTTTTTCCCCCGTGTTGCTTTGGAGTGGGGAGCGGCTTTTGTTCCTGGACCTTCCAACGTACCTGCAATTTCTGCTTTCCTAGTCTATACTAGTCAATCGGTTGCTTTTTGGATTTCGTACTTTTTTTGGCTTGTCCTCTTTTTTGGACCTCGAGCAGTTTTTGGAGGCATGCGGGCTGTCAGGTCCTGATACCGCAAACGAGCGCAAATTTGCTCAGTTCTCAGTTGCAAATATCAACCTCAGGCACTTCATTGCTCGGGCAGAAATTGAAGCATCGGGCACAAATCGTGCGGAGCAGAACAACTGCGAGCACAGAAGGTATCAATGGAAGGTCCAGGTTGGGGTTGACCCACCCGGGCTCGTGGTTTGGAGTTTGGTCGGTCTCCAAGGGTTCAAAGGGGTTTGCTGTTGGGGATATCACCCGGTCGCTTTGCTGATTCTTCTTTGCGAGTGTGGGGGGAAGGGGGGGCAACTTTCTAGCTGTACCTTCAAAAACTATCCTTGTCTGAATCAAGCCTCAACCACGAATAAAACCGTTGGTTGGCGTCAACGCTCCTTGAGACATGTGACATGTCCCTTTTCGGTGGGACAAAAGTTGGGCCGCTGCTGTGAGTGTAATCACAGGGAAAGTCTTTACACCGAGCGGGGAAGAGGTCGGCCGTAGATCCAGTTGGATTGGATCAGAATCTCGCTCGGTCAGACTTCTCGCGACAAGAGTCCTCGATTTCCCGGTCAAAAGGGCTGTGCTTCCCGATCTCCCGATCGCAACGGGGTTTCGAATGGCAACCCTGAAAAGAGAAACACAAAGATGTCTCAAGATACCGGAGCGCCCCAAGCCAGCTGAATCCCTCTCCCTTTCAAACGCCAGCCAAACTGGGATCCCCTCAAAAAGATCGACACACCCTCTTGAACCCAACTGTCCCATGTCTTTGTTCAAGCCCTCCCCAGTTTCGAGTCAGCTTGCGGTCACGGCTCCCAGGTCTGAAAAAAAAACCTAACCCTCTTCCTGTCTCACTTCGCGCGTGGATTCCGCCCAAAAAACGTCCAAACGGTTGGTACCACAAAGCTCTCAAAGTCCAGCAGCTTTTGGTTCCGGCAGCTTTACTCCAGGCCCCTGCCAGCCGAAACCAAGATCTGAGTTCGGCAGCTAGATGGCCATGGGAGTAGCTTGGAAGTTCGAAACGTTGACTTTTGGCGTGCAAAAGAAAGCCTTGCAAGGGCAAGGGGTACGTAGGCTTTGGCCGCATAGCCCCCGCACCCGACCTACAAACATGTTTTGCGACTTAAAGGACCTTACTCTCCAAAATGAACACGGCCAAGCGGAAGTCTAGGTCCTCCAGTAGAAAGGTTAGAATAAGGGCACCTTTTTTTCTGCAGTCTACTTTAGTATCCCCAAAAAAAGGGGTGAAAGGGTACTACTGGGGGATCTAGAAGTTCATGTTGAGGATCAGAACCCGTTAAACGAACTCGCAGGGGAATATGTTGTTTACGTAACGAACCCGCGAGGCGATGCAATCGGGGGAGCTCCCATTCGACCCACGCATGGCACGGGCTCACTTCCTGAGTGGATAAGCAAAACAAAAAAACTCTGCACCTCTTTGTTTTCCGCGAAAATGGAAGTTAGGAAAGTCCAGCAAACAAGTACAGAGGTGTCTTAAAATAGGAGTTCGAAGTTTCTGTGGCCCCAAAAAGTATAAAGTCCAGGAACTCAGGGAGTGAGTCGAGGTGTCTTAAAAAGACAATTGGAGCCACAAAATTGCTCCCGGCTTTCCTTTTGATTTCCATCTAAAAAGCAACTAAAGTTCTCCCAAAAGGCAACATCATCAAGTCAAAAGAGCAAGCTAAGTCTGATGGTTGGGAAACAAGCCCAGAACAATATCACAATTTGGGCAAAAATTGCAACGGCGTCCTGTTACTAAAAGGGGTCCACCATTTTGATAAACCTCCATTTAAGCGTTACCCC
Source organism: Effrenium voratum (assembly GCA_963377175.1). Classification (NCBI taxonomy): domain Eukaryota; class Dinophyceae; order Suessiales; family Symbiodiniaceae; genus Effrenium; species Effrenium voratum. The sequence goes on from CAUJNA010003816.1 coordinate 516,614, forward strand.
GGCCACCCTCATGTTCCCAGAGTCTTCCCTTGCAAAAGGGTTTAGGGATTCGAATCCAGTAGCCCTGCAGATCAAAAGTCAAGGCCCTCCGCTACCCAAAGGAAAGTTCACTTTGCACTGGCCGATTTAAGCCAAGCAGAACAATACTACAAACAACGACACCTACAAGGTGATGCGTAAAAACCCCACCGCCAAACAAGTCATGGGCCCTACCAAGCGCTGCCTTAACAGGAGGGACGAAAACCTCGGCATCCTCAGCATCCCCCTCCTGCAAAGCCCAAGACCCCTACCCCCAAAGGAGGCTCCTGTACAGGATGTGCAAACACTACTTGGTATCTAGGTCGTTACAACCATAGCTGCAACTGAGGTTAAAAAAAGAAGCTCTATGTTTACATATGTTTACCATGGCACGAATCGACTTAATAAGTCATTTAACCACAGTTACGGCGTTCGATCAGCACCCTTGCGCTCCCTTGCCCGCTGGATCCCTCTTGCCCAGCTCCTGCTGCTGCAGCCATCGAAAATGCCGCTGCCATAGATCTGGATGGCAGATGTAGGCGGAACAAAAATCAGGGCCAAGGGACGTGCGAGGTTCCAATGGACGTTCTGCTTGCACCAAGTGGGCAAAAAATGAGCGGGCAAATGGTGCTCCTTTTCCTGGCGCAATCTTGGTGGACTATTAATCACCCTAATCGCACCTTAAACAAACGCAACACCCTGCCCTAACCAACGTCTTTGGGGTTTTCCGTTGCTTTGGCGCTTTTCATGGACCTTGTGGGGGCCATGGGGAGGTGGTCACGATTACTGTGTCCGAAACCGGCATTTACTGGGTTAGTGGGTAGTGGTATATCAGTGGGTTATAATGTATACAGTATATCAAACCGCTAAACCAACCCCAAACCTCACCCTAGCCCCCTCAAAACCAAAAAACAATCCCTAAACCAACACTACCCCCTCCCAACACTACCCCCCCCCAACCAACCCCCAAAGAAGTCTCTGAACCAACCCCCAAAACCCAAAACCAACCCCTAAACCAACCAACCCCTAAGCAAATCTCTGAACCCACCCCCAAAACCCAAAAACAACCAAACCGACCCCTAAACAAATCTCTAAACCCACCAACCCCTAAACTAACACTACCCCCCTCCCAACACTACCCCACCCCCCCACCCCCAAAACCCAAACCAACCCCAAGCCAACACTACCCCTTCGCAACACTAACCTTCACAACCCTTGGTATGGTACTTGTAGCAAACAACTTTATTTTTTGCAGCCCCCAAGAAATGAACAGCACCCAACAACAAAACCAACAAACACCTCAAACAACAGCGAAGCAACCCCCAACCCCAACCCCAACCCCACCCCCACCCCAAATCGGCCATCTTACCTAGGTCCTCCAGTAGAGAGGTTAGAATAAGGGTACCCTTTTTGCTGGAAGGTCTATTTTAGTAGGGGAACCCAAACCCAAACCAAAAAAAGAATCGGGCACCAATTGCTGGGGGACCCCCTTCCCACCCCCCTCCCCCCCCCCCCCCCCCCCCCCCCCCCCCCAAACCGGCTGTCTTGAGCCAGGCGAGCTGCCGTCCAGTCCGTGGAGATGGCCACAGCCACAGGGCCCTTCTCCGCCAGCGCGCGCATCAAAACCTCCCCGCGGTTCGCCCTCAGCCGCTCCCAGCCCACCTGGGCCGAATCCATCCGCCATGGCACCGAGAAAAGTCGACCATCCCAGCAGTTGACTCCATTTCCCTTCTTTTCAAGCATCGTTCTTTGCAACAACCAGCCGTTTCCCTGGGTTTCTGATGGTTTTCTAGAAAGAAGGATTCCTGGAAAGAATGAGGATGTGGATGGGCAAACTCCTCTTAGGCACCGTTCAGGCACCCTTGAATGATCAATGATTCCCCTGGTACCGACCAACAACGTGGGGAAAGCCGTGGTTTCTTGGGTGCATTTCTGGATTTCGCCACCATCCACTGTATTTCTTATCAGCCCAGGTATCGGGACCCAGCCCCGATTCGATATGCCGCAACTTGTCGAGAACCTATCTGGGCAGAGATGATCATAGCTTCCGGCTGGGGAAAAACGCAAAAGGCCTGAAAGGTGATCACCTTTTGGGACCTGTTCAAGTGGGAAAAAGGGGGAAAACCGAAAGGTTGCAAGGTCGATTCGCTTTGAACTGAGACCCAGGAATAGGAGGTGACCACCTTGAGGAAAACCCAAAGGTGACAAGGGCTTTTGGAACGGAGTGGTTCTATCATCTTGGTACTCGTTCCACCATTGACCTAGGTTTTCCAGGTGGTATTTGGTATCTTGTCTAAACAGATACCAGAACCAGCGGGTTCTTTGGGGCTCACTGCGCGACGGACACCAAGGAAACCAGAGGTTCCAAACGGTTGATAGGCACCCGGGATTAATAACCACGGGGTGTTTTATTTTGGAGTGGATCCCTATCAATCAGCAAGCTTCATTGACCTAGGGTCAACATGTCATCCTTTTTGGATGGCAGCCCTTTCATCCACGGCAAACCTAGCTTGAGAGCATAGAGGTAGAACTAACCAGATTGTTTTTGAACTTGCCAAACAGGGATGCTGCGAACGTGGCAAAACACTGGGAAGAACTGATGATACCCCCAGACTGGCCCAAACTATTTGGATATTGGCGCTAAGGCTTAAGCCCCTACACTCAGGGGGGTCCTTGGCGTCTTCGCGGATTTAAGGTCAAAGAGCACAACCGAAAAGTGAAACGCCAGAAGTGGCCAGTCCGTTTAAACACATGTTTAACACTTGGGGGTTGATCAAGCTGCCCTTTGGCCCCCAAATGACTAAGGGTAACTTTTCTCATTTAGTGGGAAGTATCATCTTTTTAGTAGTTTCCCCCAATGGTCATCTCATGTAAAGGACCTTTTGATCAACACCCACCTGCTTAAACAACCTTCTTTAAGCTTTGCTTTGAGCACCCGGACCCGGGGAGTAGTTTTTCACACATTCTGCGGCCTGAAGTGCTGTTTCTTGCTTTGCCACCAAAGTAATTCTGACCCCACATATTCATTTTCAGGGACCTAGTCTCTAGCTTGGCCCAACCAGGCACAAAGCTATATTATTCAAATAGTTGGTCAACCTTACAAAATAATATTGAAGGAGATCCTAGGTAGGGTCCTAATCCACATTTAAACAATAACTGCAAAAAAGGGATCGACCACCAAAGAACCTACATCATGAGTTCGTTGTCACCTGAGCTCACCAAAAAACATTCCGGCTCCATTGGAATGAACCGAAATTGGTGGAAGCAAAGGGAAGCTGAATAGTCAGCTTCTCAGAGTGGTGAACATCAACTTCCTTAGAGGCCAATCCTATTTCCTGTCTTCAAGCGCCCCCAAATGGGTGCTGCTGGCTTGGAGTTTGTGGGCGGGGCCGTATCTCCTTTGGTTTAAAGAGGATCTGGAGGTTCAAGTCCCCAAACCACCAATCCAAAGCAACAATTTATGGTTACTTGGGTGACCCCCAAATGGGTTCTAACTATCAAATTGGTTCCTTTCGGATGAGAACTGACCTATTGTCCTGTGGTGTAAGCAATCAGAACAAACTGTTTGATAGAACCCATAAACACAGTCGCGCTGGTATTTGTATCAGAACAGGCCCTGTTCTGCATAACATGGGCAAATGCATGCCATGATCATGACTGCCTTGTGTCTCAAAGTAATGGAGAATTAAGCCCCGACAAAATTGATCCGGACGCCCGCTAAAATAGGACACCCCAGTATTAATCACAAAGGGGTGTGTGAATCCGTTTCCACATTGATGTTAACATTCTATATAATCCGTTTAATCTGAGGTTTGACCTTCTGATGGGTGGGAGGGGGGAAGGCTTATTAATCCGACTTTAATACCTAAGCATCATTCCAGGGTTTCTCAGGTGGTGCGAACTGGATTTCGAAACCATGCACAGCTTACATTTGCTTTAAGCCCCTGGAAAAAATGATAATATGTCCAGAAGTGAGATCGATTCCCTTCAAAATCAACAGGAGAAAATACAAACATGTGCTCTTCAGCAAATGGAAGTTTTGACCTCCCTCTCGAAACAAACCAGGAGCTGGTTGTTGACACGTTTTGCCCTGTGAAACCCTGAAATGATTCGATTCCCCTGCATGTTTTTCAACAAGCCGTGGTTTCCCACGGTTTCTGAACGGTGGTGCGAAATGGACTTCGCAACCATCCACAGCTTACATTTGCTTGAGCTCCTGGAAAAAAAGGAGACAACACGTCCTGTAGTGAATAGTTTCTTAGGCGGTGCGAAATGGATGTCGTCCACAGTATCGCCCTCGTGGAATTTTCTGTTCAACATAAATGACGTAGGTGGCCTTTTGGAAACATAGATGGGTTTCCCTGGTAAATGGAAGAAACCCCACCTAAACCAGTGTGACCCTTCTATTTGTAGTCAAACTAAAAAAGGACACCCTGCTAAAAGTTGCTTTCTGCTCCCCTGCTAAAAGTTTGACTTTTAGCGATTTAATGGAAAACCCATTAGTTGGCAAAAAGTTAAAGTCCTAACATCCGAGCAAAATGCACCAAGGTGGAATCTTCTCTTCAAGCGTCCATGCCAAAGCTCCTGGCCGGACTGTCTGCCGCCGCAGCCCGCATGCCCGGCATCCACTCGTGGGGACTAGGCTCGTGGGGGTCCACGATAGCCTTGCCAGCGCCGCACTCCGCGACATCCTCCTTCTCACCTGCCATGGGTCTGTCCATGAATAGAGTTAGGCCTACTTATAGAATGTATATTTTGTTGCTTGCTTCACTTGGAGTCACTGGAAAAATGTAAAATGTATCCTTAGTCCACTCCAGCGTCTTTTCTTGCTGGTGCGAGAGACGCAGGGAATGAGAAATGGAATGACCCTATGAACCATCCAACTGGTGGTTTCCTTTAAGGGAATTCCCAGGTTCATTCCCTGCGACCCTTACAAACCATCCGCGATTTGCTGTCCTTGAAGGGAATCGCAAGGTTTATTCCCTGCTGAGCACCAGCAAGTTCTTTTGAGTGCACCCTGCTTGGGGTTTAACTTACATCAAACCAGAAGGACGCCACCACTTTGGGAGGGCTCCCCTATTTTGAGACAAACCCATATCAGCACAAAACATGACGTCCATTTGTTCGAGTGCCCTTCACGAAAACGATGTATTTTGCAATGGTGATAGATTCCCTTAAAACCAACAGAGGAAACTAAGAGAGATTCTTAAGCAAATGTAAGATGAAAGCCACCAAATAATACACTCACTTCCTAAATGGGCCAAACAAAGTCCAAAACTTTCGGTTGCCACTAAAATGGTCTTCCCAAAAGTTTAAAGTCCAGAACTCAGGGAGTGAGTACACACCACCCAAAGACAACCTCCCTCGCCACCTATGCCGTTGACCAGGATGTTCTGCAGCGCCAGTTCCGGAGTGGAGCCCCCGCAGCCCCCAGTCCCCCCGCAGTTGAATGGGTCCTGGCAGCGAATTGCCTCTCAAACGAAGGGACGAAACCCCAAAAAGTGGGGTGGTGGTATGGGTGTGTCTCAAAATCACACTCAAACTTGGCGGCTCTCCTTTCAGTTCCCTTTAAACCAACCCCCAAAACGGTACCCGCAACAAGACAGACCCATATTCAAGCGTTGGAAGCTCGCAACTCCATAAGCATTGCTTGCCAGTGGAGTCCGCATGGGACTCTGGCTTTTGTGGTTCCGTGAAAGTTTTCAGCCAGGGATCACATCAAATCAGGTGACCTGAAAACAATGCGACATCAAAACACATGAAACATGGAAACAAATAAGAAATGTTGATGTTCCGGAAAGCTGAGAAACATGAAACCATGGAAAAGCAGCAAAAACGTATTGCTGGAACATGGAGAAGCGTGCAGAAACACACCGCCTGAGGAAAACAACATGGCGAAAAAAACACGTTTTTTAGCATGCAGATTTCAGAAACGTGTGTCCGCAATGCCTGAGGAAAACGACATGGCTGTGGCTCAAAAAACCGGTACTAAAATGGAACCCTGGTAAGTGGAAACATGGACCAAAACCTGCGTACCCCTCCTGGTTAGTTTTGAGCCACACCCACATGAACACACTTGATAGCCAAAGCAACGGCAACTCAGGGATCGGCTCCTCCGTACACTGCGTCACAGACTCCACGCTCACCGTACCTGGGCATCAGCCGGGTCCCCGGTCAATCGAAGCAAATCCCTTGTTTCCTTTGGGACAAATTCGGCGCATTCAAAGCAATATGTATTGCCCCCTGTTCAACCTCGGATCCCCCGCTAAAAGTTTAAGTTTTGCTGGGTTAAATGAAAATCCAACCACGAAACACTTCCAAACAAACCCCAGAAGCCACCAACCCAACATACCCACATTGACTTCAAGCGGTTTTCGCAGCACCGCTAAACACAGGCAAAACCCCAGCAAGACACTGAACAGCAACATGGCGCTGGCAAAACCCGGGGGAAAAAAGAAAAAAGAAAAAAACACGATGCAGCGAGCACGAGAAGTTCTTGGCCCAAAGGATCTGGAGCTACCCTTCGGACCCGGGCAGAACAAATTCAAACCTCCGATGCTAAACCCATGAAACCACAATGTCTAGGTCCAGATTTGAGAGGTTCGAATAAGGGGGCACCCGTTTTTTTTGCTGTCTATTTTAGTAGGCCCCTTGGTGTTGAAACCCGTTTTGCCCAAGCCCTTTCGGTGTGATGACGAAGCCAATCCAAAACCAAGAGGTCACCTCGAATAAAGTTCGACCTGTACGTCCTGTTCTCCCCAAGAGCTGAAAGCTATGGGGTCGATAGGCCCAGATATGCTCTGGGGTGGTTTGGGCAGCTTGGGAGGGTTCAAAAGGAGGGGTTCAAAAGGAGCTGTTGGGGGTACCACCTTGTTTCTTTCGGGGACTTCCGAACAACTTCTCAGGGGATTTGTGCCGCGCTCTGCAGGTTTGAGGCAAAAAACAAGCTGAGACAAAAAACAACAAAAAAGACATGGGATCCCATGGGTCAACACCGTTTTGGGATCCCATTTTGGGCTAGGTGAATTCACCACCCATTTTAGGCTTCCTATTTTAGCGGCGATTGAATCGGATGTTCACTGGGGGCTAACCGATTTGGGTTTTGACCCATCGCCGCATGGCTGAGAACATGGAAAAGATCCGGTCCACAAGGGCACCCCCGACGAAAATTCGTGGCTTCGCTACGAAAGGACATGGGACCCGCTGAAAACCATTGGGGGAGGTTGCATTCAGTGGCCGATTCAATGGTCTCTAGCACTTTAAGAACATGGGCGCCGGAAGACAAGTTGCCTTCAAACAAAAATGCAAGTATTCAAGATTGCTTGTTCTTTTTTTGCAACACGAAAGGGTTCGCCCAAAGGCAACTTCCCCGCACTCGGTCAGCCTGGTGGAAAAGGAACCCGTGTGTAGTGGAGAGGCCAACAAACAATGGATTTGGAGGGTGGACTCCACTGAACAACTGCGTGCCAGGCATTTAGGAACTCCCTTCGATGGGCAAAGTAGGGGCCCTTTCCGATGCCTCCAATATCCCCCCTAGCTTGAGGCAGAGGGGGGACCCGGGCCCCCAATTCTATTTATCCAGTATTCCCCATGGGGAACGTGGAATCGCAAATGGAGATCTGCCGGGGTCACCCCATCCCCCAATTCCAGTTTTAGAGGGGGGATCCTCCAATCATGGAAGCTGGGAACCGCCTACTGGGCGGGCCGTTTGCAGATCCACTGCTCAAAGTCAATCACTTTTTGTGGGTTAAATTTGGAAATCCAACCACTAAACTAACCAGAAAGCTAAAAAGCTAAAAAGCTGAAAAGCTAAAAAGCTAGGGAACCGGATGGCTGCGAACCAAGTTACGATTCGCTCCGAAGTGGAGCTCGATGTGAAGCTCCATCAAAGTGGAAGTGGCAGCCGCCCAGCAGTTGGAACACCTGGCTCCGTCCAACAAAACGCCTCGCCGTCTTTGCTTGCTGGGGGTTCCTTCAAAGAGATATTACAAAAATACGTTGTAAGATTCAGTAGGTAACGTAGAGTACCTGTAAACCACCCATTTCAAGAGTAATCTGCTTTTGAGGGACCCTCTTATCGGGCTCATCTTAGATTGCAGGGGAGGTCAAGAAGTGAAAGGTTACCGCGGTGAAAAGATTCACCCTCCCGTCACTAAACTCGAGTCGGACGCAACAGGTCGTTGGAGACCAACCCTTCTCTTCCAAGACGAAGACCAAGGTGCGGAATCCACTGGGTTCAGTTCATGTTCCCTTTGCGCTGACAAATGCCCTCCCGAGAACTTCCACCAAACAAAGGAAACATGGGGCCGCTGAACAACTGCAATTTCCTTGCGTCTCTCAAAAACATCTTCCCCCCCAACCCCCCCAATAAAAAAACAAACACAAACTCACGCACACACACACAAGAAATACACGGAGCCCCCCTCTATACCACCTGTCCCGGACTGCGCGGACGGCATCCGACGGCGCTCGGCGCCTCTGGTTCCTCACCTTCCCGGGCTGCGCGGCCCACAGATGGCCCCAGCTCACCTCCGCCGGAAGCTCCCGGTGCCTGAAACGCGTCGGGCGATCGCTGGGAGAAGGGCCATTTGCGCAGGAGGTCCATGGAAAAAGTCAATCAATATGTCCGGTAGTGATAAACTCCCTTGAAAACCAACAAGGGAAAGTATGAAAAACAGATTCTTATATAAGCAAATGGGAGGATACTGTAGGCAGGGAATGAGAACTGGAATGACCCCGAGATAAAACATCTCCGATTTGGTATCCTTGAAGGGAACATGGCGCGACTTGGACGAGCAACTTAGGGGTGCAGGAAAACCAACCGCATCGGCATTTTCGTGGGTTCTTGGCTCACAACATATTGAAGTGTTTTGGACTCCCCCTTTCGAGGGCGCGATGTTCGGCTCTGCTTGCTGCCAGCAGGGCACTGGAGACGTGCCGCAAATCTGGGCCTACGCACAGAGACTCCGAACCCTGCGGTGTTCCTGGCCCAACCCTGGGGTCCCGAAACCATTTTCCCCTCCCGCAAACTAGCAGGGAACCTGACAGGCGGTCCTTGAAAAGGAACATGGTCTTCCACCCGCCCGAACGTCAGGTTCCATGTTGATTGGGAGGGCAAAATGGTGTTGGAGAAGTGCAAAAGGTGGTGGGGCCCCTGATCTTCAGGCTTGGGCAAGATGCATTGCAACCACCGGGGTGCGGTTGCCTTCAAAGCCAAGCCGCTTTAGAAGGATTCAACAAAAACGGCTCGGCCCAACCCTGTTGGCAGCTGGCTGTGGGTAGCTGGTTCTGCTGACCCGGTTTTTCCTGGCCCGACAAACTCACTGGCTGAGTGGATGGCCCAAAAAAAGTTCGAACTTCATATTTACCACTGAAATGGTCCAAACCCAAAAAGTTTAAAGTTCATGAACTCAGGAAGTGAGTTTCCTGGCCCGACCATGCTTCAAGGCACGTGGTCACCGAGGCGCCGCGACCGCTCCAGGAAGGAGCCCGATGGCGAGGGCGCCATCGGCGCTAGAGCTCCGAGACCCAAGCGGCGGTAACCGTGGAGTTGGGCCACCTCCTGGCCGACTCCCCCCGAAACATCTCACTCATGGCCCAAGAGTAGATGGTCCACCAAGGAAGTGATACTTTAGTGGCACACCCCCCCCAAAAAGGTCCAAACCTTTTGTTTACCTCTAAAATGATCTTCACAAAGAGCTTCAAGTCCAAGAACTTGGGAAGTGCGATACTCAACAGTGTCAGAGCGCAACAACTGCTTTTGGACACTACAAACGGGGATCTGGGACATGAGGAAAAACTAGGTGGGGGTGGTATGGAGTTCATACTGTGATGGACTTAAATGGATTGAACGATGTATGTCAATGGGATTCTAGCGGGATCCACTTTGAAGTTGTAGCTAATATTGGCGTTGGTGTCTTCTAAAGCCATTTCTGAGATGGGACCCTGGATTCACAAAGATAAAATAAAACATCGTATGGAAAGGTCGGGAGTGAGCTTGATACCCTCCTGCCCACTAACATGGAACCCCCGAAAACATCCTTAAGGAAAATAATCAGGACGGGATTAGAAAATCTCAAAATGGTTAAAAGCCAAATCAAGACGAACTTGCGTGGTCCCTTGGCGGTAGGCAGTGGAGTGTCTTTAGGGACTCGTGGACAACTGGTTCTGGACAACTGGTTCTAAGAAGAACATGCACCATCCTCCTGGGTCCCTTAAAGTGAATGTTTTAGCGGCTCTGAAACTATTTTCAGGACCCAGCTATTTCCTCTTGCTAACCAATTTGCGAGGTTCGTCTTGTCATTGGGTCACGAAAAGGTGATATTGAAACCAACCCAACGAGGGGACAGAGGGAACCCATGCGAGTCATAATCAAAACCTGGTATTAAAATGGCCTACCCAAAGCCACGAAAGGAATTGCAAAGGCGGCTGCACCCATTTATAGGTGGGATAATCCTTTACTAGCCTTCATCTACTCGGGTTTTGAGCACATGGCTCATGTCCCCACCATAGGTGTCCAAATAGATGGCCCTGGTGGATGATGAAACCACCAGGTAAACCAGGCATCGCCCTCCATTTTTCCCGCAAAACCAGCAAGGACACAACCAAGGTCCCCACGTCTTTCTTCGCTTCGCCTCGGCCGTGCGGTCCGCCAAAAAGCTCACCGCCGCCCTCCAGGGCGAAGGCTTCGCGTTCTGGCGCTCCACGGCGCGCAGAGTCTCCGCGAAGAGGCGCCGGCGCCGCAGGAACTCTGAGCTGCCGGCCTGCGACGGCGAGCGCTCGGCGAGTGAGCCACGGGCGCAAAACCCGGGAGATTGAGGCTTTGTAAGAGATACTCCCAAGCATAAAAATAGCTGGAATTCGCCTTCATACTTCTTGAAGCATGGTTCAGGGTAGACCATTTTGATACCGGGTTTTGAGTATGACTCAAGTGGTTCCGAAGAGATGTGGGAATGTGGGAGTGAACCTAGTGCTTCCCTTAAAGGAAACCACCAGTTGAAAGGTTTATAGGGGTCATTCCTTCATTCCCAGCTGAGCACCAGCAAGACTACCTTTGAACTGGGGAATGTGGTACATGCCAATGGCTTTCCGAGCTCCGTCTTTGAGGTATGGCCGCTTCTAAAGGAATTGGAGCACAATTCAACCTGGGTATAGTGATCCGCTTGAATTTCCCCCTTCAGGGACCCTGCCTCCCGCCGCCCAACTCTGTGGTGCGGGAAACTCCGGGGACCAATACCCAGCTCCCGCCCAAGGGTAAGGCTTTAGAGATCGAAGGCCTCGGCTCAAGCGGTGAGAAGCCTTTTCAGGCCTGAGAGCCACCATGGGATTCGGGTGCCCTTAAAACGTAAAAGGAAACAAAGGGACACCAAAAGAACAATACAAACCCATTTTGCAACGTCTTAGAAAAGCAAAGGATACATATTGGGGGCAAAACTTGGAACACCATATTTGGAGACGGCCTCATATTTGGGTTTCCAAGCTCGAGTTTGGATCTATAGGTCCTCATTTCGCTGGTCTTCTCAAAATTCGGGTAATGAAGCCATACACAAGTCCCCCCCTTCAGGAGGGCCCTTCTTGGCAAGAACGGCTTGGTAAGGCTGAATGGGGTTTCATAATTTCCGTGGATGGACAGAATCCTGCACCAGTTGGTAGGTTTCTCCCATTTGTCATAGGGCTCCAGCCACCCGCCATCCCTGAATTCTCCCTGCCCCGGTGCAGCTCGTCGCGACATTTCAAACCACGGCCTGGACGCTCTAAAGCTCAAAGAAAGGCCCCCGGATGTTGCGGGAGGCCGGGGGGGAGGGGGCACCCCAAACAACTTGTGGCTTTCATGTTTGAACTGCCGGTTGGTTCTTCCTTAAAAGGGCACCGAGCCGGAGACAAGCAAAAAGCCACACACACAGATCTGTAAGGGGCCACGCTTCTTTTAAGGTACCCAGATCCATCCGGGCCAAGATGCGCAACAATGTGGAAGAGTGACTGCAAAACACAGACAATCCACATCTCAATTGCCCCTAGAGAACCCAGAAAAGAACAGGTGATCACCTTCTAGGGCACGAAAAACTGACCGGCCGAACCGAACCATTACCTTGTGGATTGCCCTTCGAATTACTAAGAACTTGCGCAACCCAGGTTTCTTTTTGGTTTCCTGCAAACCCAGAAAAGTGCAACGAAAAAAAACATGAACCGCCCAAATGTCCCCCCCCCCCTCCCGTGCCCCCGCGTCCGCTTTGTCCGACCTCGTAGCTGCGGTGGAATTTCTGCACAAAGCGCTGAAAGGCTTCCGCCTCCGAGCTGGACACTGCAGAGACTGAGAGCTCCTAGGATGCGAAATGGGGGGCCGACGGGATTCGCCCGGAATTGTCCATGCTCCTAGATCGAAAACCGGTAAGGAAGCATCAAGAGATGGCTTTGAGAAAGTTAGGAATGTGTCCTGGCCATATGACGTCCTAACCTCAGTCCTGTAAGCACAAGCAGCTATGGCTCTCTTTTTCTACTCCTAGCTGGTGGCTGTCAGAATATACAAGAAGAGCCTTGAGCCCAGATGTAGAAGAAGATCAAGGTCGAAGCAAACAGAGCACGAAAACAGACACATGCTTCTTTTGATTCTCTGCGCTAAGTTATCCTCCGCCACGCACATTTCCAACGGACAACCGTGAGCGGTCACTTGCGGATCACGACGGTGTGAAACCCCGACCCGCATGTTCAAACTTCCAAGAGCAAAGCCAAAGATGGCGACAGCCCTCCAGAAAGATAGTTGAAATTTCAAGGGAGGGAAGCACATTGTTCGAACAGAAGGGCAGGGGGGAATATCGTTAAAGACATATGGTTAAGCTTAAACATACAATTTCAAATCGACCCTCAAAACCAAAATGGGCAAACAGATCGCTCCAAAAGGCGAGCAAAGTTGAATCCAACCATGTACACAACACAAGCGCTGCCATTGGCCAGCCGGGCTGCGTCTGCCTCGGCGCTGTTCCGCGCCGCTAGGGCGAAAGGTAGCAGACACAGCGCGGCGCTGAAAGATGGAACCATCAGACTGACATGGAATGGACACACTCGCCTGGCTTAAAACGCTGCAGGTCGGAAGCGGCAGTTCTCCTATGCCAGAGGCGCAGAAAAACCTGGATATCAGCCATGGTCTATGGCTGCGCATCAATAAATCAGCTTTTGGGACATACTGGAGGTGGAATATGCTGCGGCAGTTGTTTGCTACAGGCTGAATGGTAGGGTGGTCCCACCTCGTTCTCCAACTCATTGACCTTGATGTCCAACGCATGTGTTTGTGATCTTGACCACCTAATTATATGTCATGGGCCTAGCTCGTTTTGGGAGTGTTGCTACCGCGGTTTTGCACCAAATTCAGTCTGTTCCCAAAACAACTTTCCACCTGGTCTTGCTTGTAGTCTTCTGCACAAGGGCAGCTACCAGGGAAAAAACTGCGTGGCACACCTTGCTGAGGGCCCCTGAGCAACAATCGATTCATGCTCAACTTGCCGGGTCCCGTACAGTGCCATCCTCAAAACTACCCCCAGATTTAGTCCCTAGCACAGGAAGGAGGCATTGCGGCTGCCTTACCCCTGATTGCACCAGTTCCGGCCGTACCCTCCGTTTCCATTCTCTCTAGGAACGCTTTCTCTTCCAACAACGGCCTTTATGCGGCCCCCAAACCTCAAAACTCCAACAACTAAGGGGTGGCGCATGTATTCCGATCAAGAACCACTGGCACTTGCGAGACTTGTGTCCTTTGAACGAGCTGGAGACAGGAAGAAGCGAGATTTCTCGAGCCGAGGAGCCAAAGTCTGCTGGAAAATGCAACCGAACTCCCTCCCCTCTGGTTGCCCTGCGCTTCAGCGGTTTCACCGAAACACGTGAGCTAAAAAGATTCAGGAAGAGCGTCTCCGTTGCCTTTCAAGTTGAAGAGCCAAAAAGGTCAATTCCTGAACCAGACCTTGACTTCCAGAAAACAGCTGAGGACTTGCTTGTTTTCTGTCGGCTGGGTTTGATGTTGATTGTCCCATTTCCACACTTTGACAAGAAATGAACCACACAAAAAAAGGGGAAACCGCCCGTTGGAGGTCTGCGCCCTTGAGGGGTATTCTAGGGATGTCCTTTCCTCTTTCACAACACAATAGAAAAAAAACGGTGGCTTTGGGGGAAACGCAAGCACAAAGAATCTTTCTCACAAACTGGAGGCTTCCCCAAAACCGAGCATTTGAAGCTCCGAAAAAAAGTCTCCCCCAAAAGTGAACATTTGAAGCTCCAAAAAAAGAGCGCGTGAAGCTCCAAACCTCTTCCTTCTGAACCAAAAGGGATACCCTCAGCCCAAGCGTCCAAGCCCGCGGCTTGCCTCTTTGCGGGGTTCGCCGCGGGCGCCATTGCAGCGCGTGCCATGGGCGAGTGGCGAGTGTCACTCGCCCCGCAAATCCGCGGAAGGGCTTGGTATGAGGCTCGGTACACTTTTTGGAGTTGGTTGGAAGGGGAATCAAAAGGAACACCAGGAAAGAAGGGTCTCCGATTTCAATACATTTCTGGAGCCCCGAACGGGGACTGCAACAAAAACGGGGTGCCACCCTAAGCTGATTTCGAGCGGCAGCTCGGCTTGGCCAGACTATGGTAGTTCAAACCAAAGGGAACCGCCCTCAAAACAACAAAAACAAAGGGGGCCACCGGGTGTCTGTATGCGGCCTCACCGATGTTCACCATGCCAACATGGAAATCAGTTGATGGTTCCCCCTTACCACACGCTTTCCAGAACCAACATTTCAGCATAACAAGGGAGGTAGGGCAACAACCATGGTGCTTGGTATTGACCGCCCTGTGTGTAATGGTCAAGGCTAGCTCAAGGCTACTTTGGTGTAGGTTGGGGGGGTTAAGCCTTATTGGGGGAGAATAAGGCCACACAGCCTTGGGAAGAGGTACTCTTCGACAGCCAAACAGGGCACCTGTCTGTTGCTTGGTTGCATTGCACCCACAAACACATTCCTTCCGACCTTGGAAGGTTGGTTGGTTGGTTGGTGGGTCGGTCGGTCGGTCGGTTGGTTATTGTTGCTTGCTTGGTTGCTCGGTTGCTCGGTTGCTTGGTTGCTTAGTTGATTGATTGATTGGTTGGTTGGTTGGTTGGTTGCGTGATTGCTTGGTTGTTTGCTTGCTTGCTTGGTTGGTTGCTTGTTTGCTTGGTTGCGTGATTGCTTGGTTGCTTGCTTGCTTGCTGGATTGCCTGGTTGTTTGGTAGCTTGGCTGCTTGGCTGCTTGGTTGGTTGCTTGGTTGCTTGTTTGCTTGCTTGGCTTCTTGGTTGCTTGGTTGCCTGGGAATTGCCGGTCCACTTCTGTGATACCACTGACTGGAACATGTAACAGATGTAACATGTTCCAAACTCGTTGCTATCACAGCAGGAAGCATGCAACTTCCCACAACGCCTGGATCGACCCTCAACTTGTAACTTGCTGACAATGACCATAAACCCTTAAGCTAGGGGACCGGCTGTGAACCTGCATGTCTCCCCCTTTTGGGACCAACACCTGAACTTTTCGTTGGAGAGACCCGTCATTGCTATCCCAAGAAACCATCACAGGTTTGGTCAATTATGGACTCTCGTTCACATGTACGTTTTTGATCAATGCCTTCTTGAAGAAATGCCAAAGCTTTCCCCAACATCGGCTTAAAGAACGCCCTTGGGCTTTCTGTTGAATAACAGCAGAAGGAGTTTTTGGAGGGTTCCTGTGGTATGGCCTCCCTGGTTCAAACATGATCAGAGGAGTTGTTATGCCCCTTTTGGTGGTCTTCACGTCACTCCTTGGGCCATGATTGAGCTTCAGGACCTTGGGGTGACGTTACTGTCCTTAGCTGGTGTTGGGGCTCTTATGGACACCAAATCTCCGAATGTTTACACAAATTGAAAGTACACAATAGCCCTCTTCTGCCAATTCTTGTTTTCTGGAAGGTCTTGAATAAGAATTTGTTCAGCTTGATAAACATGACGTATTCAGGAACAAACAGATATACAGAAGAAACCTAAATACATCCAGAATTTCTCGAAATCGTCAAACAACAATATGGATTATATACATCCCTTTTCCAAATAGGGTTCTCTGAAAAGGACAAGCCTGGTTCAAACCAGCTTCAGTGAGGCCAGCACAAGAGATTTGTTAAACCCCCTGCCTGAAAGTTCACGGAAGATACCCGACTACTACCATCGGGCAAGGAAGTCCAGTCGCCCAGATTTGAGGTGGCGTTCTTGGCCACTATCCAGTGATTCGGGTTGCTTCAAAGGATCCAGTGAGCGTGAAGCATCCACCAAACCAATTCCTTGGGGCTGAGGGGCAGATTCGTTGGGAGGTTCTAGACTGTTGGCTTGGTTGACGTTGGAAGGGGAGCAAAACATTAAATTTTAGCAGTTAAGTGGGGATGTCCCACTAAACCACAATAAGCAAAAATGTAAAATGTTTCCCAACAACAACCATGTTGGCATGGTTTTGATTGTCAACCAACCCGGCTACGTTGGCAGATGGCAAGTATTCTAGGGCGGACTTCCCCATTAAGTGGCCCGGACCAACCTGGTCGACCAACCTCACGGGTCGTTTGACCGCGCCCAAAAAAACTTCAAACTCTCCAGATTTGAGAGGTTTGCCAGTGGCCACAAATCGCTTCCCTTAACTGGGCTGTCCTCAGATCCCCCGCAAAGAGTTCAACGTTTAGTGGGTTGAATGAAAATCCAACCACCCAACACTAAGAAGCTAAAAATGCTAAGCAACCGGATGGCTGGAAGCCACCAAGTTAACATTTGGCCTTCTGACCATGGCACAAATCGCTTCGCGAACCCGTCTCCTGCATGGTGACATCAGTCGAGGTGATGTCTGGCACGTTGCTTACCACGTCGTTCGGCAGCATCTGCCAGCGAAACCAAGCAAAACTGAGGGAGGAGCCCTGTTGGGTTGGTTTGCCTGGAATCCAAGGCGCACCAAAGCCAAATCATTTGGGTCTCCCTCTGTTTCGTTGGTCCTCGTGCTTTTTCGGGGGGGGGCGTTTTTTAGTTGGAACCCAAGGGAGCACCGAAGCCATTTGGGGCGGCGCACCGAAGCCTTGAAAAAGAAGAGCCGCCCATTTTGATTCCAAGCTTCTCTTACCTCGTTCCACTGGAAAGGATACGAACGCCTGGGACATCCATGGGGTTCACCCTCATGGTGAGACGTGGTTGGGGACATCAACCACTTATAACGAGTCCCCACAAGGATTAAATTGATGAAATGGTGATTGTCACAGACCAAACATGATCGTTGCTGGCGGCGTTTCCATCCTTTTTGTTTTGGAGGTGTTGGGATGCCAAAATGGAGTTGATTTCCTTGCGGATGGACAAAAACACGATTGGGAAGATGAAGCCTTGTGAATGCGACAAAACACCGACCAACAAATTGTCCATCCAAAGTATGACTGCTTTGTGACTTTAAAGCGGGTTGCCAAGGTGTCAAACAAAGTAGCCCTGGTTCCAAAGAACGCGTGACATCTGTTGCACACCCGGCCGCAAAACAACACCTCCAAAACAAACAGGGATGGTAAAGCCGCCAACAAAGATAACCTTTGGGGCTGGGACAATCCCCATTTAATCCTTGTTGGGGGGATCCTTCTAAGTGGTTGATATCCCCAGCAAAACTGTCCGTTACCTGGAGGTATTGACCGGGGTGGTCGTCCAAGCACTGGGTAGGTTCATTCATGGGACTGTGAGTGAGACAAGCGGCGTTCGGCTTCTCATGCGCCTTTCCAATTCGCTGGCTTTTCTCGGGCCCCCGACGGGCATTTTGAGCACATGGTCACCAAGGGCCCGAGTCATTGCTAACCTCGGTCTGAGAAAATGGCTTTGTTTGGCCTGAGCTGCGCCCACTAAAAAGCTTGTTAACCTCGAACTCTTGGGGGTCTTGAGTTTCCAGGTTGTCCTCTTGGGGTCCCTGAAGCAATCCAATGCCCATAAGGAAAGGGCGCGGCATGCTCAAGCGCCACAAACATCTCAAAGAGGCTGCTGTCAAATAATTTGGCCCTGTCAATGGGCCCTTAGGTCTCTGATCTCTCCCCTTCAATACTAGTGACCTGCTGATGATGCGTTTCTCGGAAAAAGACAAAGAGGCTCTGCGAAACAGCCGGCAACTTGCTTAGGTTCCCTGCCGGCCAGGGGAAGACGACCCTGGCATTTGGTTGCATTTCACCTGAGGATCCTGCGAAAGTTTCGAACGATCACGATCCACCCGGCCGTCCCAAAAAACGTTTTATTCGGCCGCATGGTGCTTCGCCGAACGAGGCGACCAACATTTTCTGTGACGATGAGTTGGATATTAGGAAGGTTTTTCTTAATGCAGATTGGGGGAGGGAGCATGCTGAACCTAGCGTCTCAGTTGCTCTGTGAGAGCATGTTGTTTCCTTGTGGAAACATGTCGCAAGGTGGAAACCATACGTTGGTGAGGTTCGAAACCTGACGCTTCCGTCAAAGATAATGCTCTCTGAGGTCCGCATGTCCTTCAACAGGGTTGTCATAAAACTTCCGGCCCATGGAGAACTGTTTCTGAAGGAAAGCCAAGCAAAGCAAGTAAACCCAAAGAACACCAAAAGGAAACCACCGGAAAGTAAGCCGCCCTACCCATGTTTGTCAACCTTCTACACCCCTGCTCAATTGGCCGAAGCGCATGCCGTTGACCCGGTCGTTGATGATGTGACCACCTGCGTCGACCGGATCAGCTTCCCTCATGGTTTGGATTGGTGGTTTAGTGTTCCAGGGGTACCAGAACTCAGCTTGCCCTTCAATTCGTGGCGTGGATTGGTGGTTTGGTGTTGAAATGGGGTGGTTTCCCATTTATCCTCGGGGGGTTCAAATCCCCCAACCACCAAGCGAAACCACTGGTTAGCGGTTACTCAAAAAACCAGGGGGTTCCAATGCACACCACAAATTCAAAGCACCAATTCAGGGCAATCTCCCCAAAAGATCTGAGGCATGGTTGAGTGAAACGCTCGAAAACAACATCGACCCTTTCGATGAATTCGACCCCCGTGGCATCACAAGCCCTGAGAAAAAACAGAAGAAGAAGACAAAAAACACATCCCACAACTTGGCGCCCCAACCCAAAGCAACATGCTTGATTCTGGCATATACTTAGTAATCCTTCCGTAAACGCCAAATAGTTTCAAACGAATCTCAACCGACCAGCAGGAGTGGGCCAAGCCCTTGTTCAACAAAAACATGCTTCAACACCGATTGTTTGAGGTGCCCCTTTCAAGGCGACACGGGCTTCGTTGCTTAACACAAATTGCAACCTTCAACTCCCAATATGGGTGGACCCCCCCAATAAAAATTGTGGATTTCCCTGAAAATTCCCCTGAAAGCCAGCAAACATGAGGGGGGGGGGGCAGCCTCATACGCCCCGTGCACCCTTGGTACCCTACCAGGGACCCCTCGCCGATCGATCAGCCAGGAGCCGCACCAGCTTCGATGACCCTCTTCGCTTCCAGCGGATCTGTGGCCTGACGGATGGTCCGGAAAGAAAATACATGCAGCACGTGGATGCTTCTGCAAAAGCATGTCCATGTTGGTGATTGTTGTTTGTTTGTCTAACTTTTTTTTTTGTTTAACACCAACAATAAAATTACAAAATTACTGATTACACATCCCTGCCTTTGCTAGTCCCTGCTTCGTTGCTTCTCTGAACAAGGGTCAGCCCCCAAAACGAGCTAAGGGGCAGTGCTTTAAAAGCAAACAGAGTCATGATCATAGGAGCATAGTGTGAGTAAATATATAGCTCCTGACGTTTCCCCTGGAAATAACAACCAAACTGCTCCCTCAAAACATCCCCTCCCAACAAGCCCCTATTAAACCGAGGGGTCTTTGCGGTGGTTGTAAGGTTGATACATGGGCCCTTGCTCCGGCGAGAAGGTTCGACAAGAGTTGTTTCCCGTTCCTGTGACCACTTTGCACCATTGAAGGTATACTTGGCATCTGTGCGTCTTCTGTTCTGGGGGGGGGGGGGTAGCGGGTGATAGGGTTTATATATGGGTCTCTCTCTCTTTCTATCTTTCTAAGATTTTAATTTTAAGGTTACCCTTTTCTGGTTAATTAGTTGAAAAAGAACTTCAAGGGGGAACGCAAATGTTGTTCCTTCCCCGAGTTTGAGAGAGACCCTGGTAAACCAACAAGGGTTCCCCTTACAAACAAACTTATGGACCAAGGGGAAACCAAAGACACATCCACATGGACCTGTGGCGGGCCTTGTGGTCAGTCATCGAGGTCATGCGAGTGGCGCTGCCGCTGCGCGCCAGCACCGCGCGACTGGGCGAGAGCCCGGCGCCGATCCGGACATCCCCCCTGACCATGAGGGGAGGGGGGTGGGGGGTCCCCAACTCCATATTTAAATAGTCTTCCCACACAAGGGAAAATGGATAAGTGGAATTCCAGGGGGCACCCCCTCCCCTAATTCCATCTTCTAACATTGTGTATATGTTACACTAAAAGGATCTAAGAATTGTTGAAGTCCAGGAACTCAGGCCGTGCGTTTCTGAAAACCATCTAAAAGGTTCTTAAACCCTATATTGAAAACACCCATACTGTAGAAGGGCAAACATCTGAATCAGTTGGTGCATGGCTTAGCCCATTTTTGCTTTGTAGCGGTTCATCCATCCCCTGGTGCAGGAGTCTGTCCACCTGCAGTGTTTCAGATTCTGTTTCGCAATTTAGACAATCTCAACGAGACCCCAGGTTGCGTTGGCCGCATTTTGCCGCCTTGGCCGCATTTTAAACGCCAAACAAGGACCCCTAATTTCACAAGGGTCGCTTTGCGAATGTTCAACCACGTCATTGAGGGGGAATAGTGGCAGTTGGCCCGTAGGCCGTCAGGGGCATCTTGACCACTCCGAGCTTCCAAGTTGCGAATCCGAGGCAGCCAGGAAAGGCCTCACTCACCCGAGCTGTGTTGAGCCCCCTGGGTGGCAGGGCAGACCAAAGAGGTACAAGATCTCGGATGCGCCCGTGTCAACCACGGCTCGCGCCGGCAGGCCACCAGCTTTGCGCAGGTCGCTGAAATTTGCTGGCGGGTGCATGCAAACTGGTGGCGTGCGCGGGGAAAAAAAAAAACGCTCAGCGTCGCTAGTGACCTTTACATTGCATCCAAGATTCAAAGGGATGTTTTGGTGGGTCTCACCCCTCCTTTTTGGCCTCGCTTTCCCCCCGATGAGGCTCAACACCCCAAACGGCTCTTCAGGCGAGGGGTCTTTAAACCAAAGTAGCCTTGACCTAGCCTTCACCATCCTTGTTATTGTTGGACACCTGGTACCCCCTTTGTTATCTCTTGGGGGAGGGGGCGGTTCCTTAATATGAACTTCCGAGGCTTTTCCCATAGCCATCCATCGCGGAAGTGCGGCTCGCTGTTTGACCAAGTTCCTGGCGATGTTCCAGCTCGTTTCCTAGAAGGACCCCAAACTAAACTGGGCCGCAGACAGTTGGTCGACATTACATAGGCTAACATTTTAAGCCTTTAAATCGGGTTCCCTAGATCGAAAAGTTAACTTTTTGAGGGGGTCTGAGTCTGGCCAAGCTAATGTTTCCCGTTTTGGATGAGTTGCCATTTGGTACCCGTGTTTGTTGCAGTCCATTATTTTGGGATTCTTTCTGAATTGAAACTGGGGCCTCTGTAAAATGGTGGTGTTCCTTTGGGTTGCCCTTTAAACCAACTCTGAAAAGGGTACAGAGCGTTGCGGGGGAAAAAACTGCTGTAGATTTGCGGGGCGAGTGACTCACCGCGGAAAAGTCAACCAGCCGCAACACGTAAATTCATCCCCACTAGCATGGGGCCCAACATCAACCATCATTTTCATGCAACCAACATACAAGGGAATTCCGCCTGGGAAATATCATGAAGCCCTACAGCGGTCCACTTTGATGCCTCCCCAGTGAAGCTAAGGATATGGGAGAACAGGGTCTCCAGAACCACAGTCTTCCTCCCCAAAATGTAGCACCTGTGGAAGGGTAACTGGAAGAACAGCTTCTTCTTGAAGGGACGCTTGGTGCCATGGCAACGTGGGATAGAACTAATTTAGGCCCTACTACTGCGGATGGACAAATTCCTGCACCAGTTTGGATGGATGGAAGCCTATGATTTCGACTGACTAATAACAGGCGCAAAGCGAATTTCAGGTATCAATCAAGGTTCCCGTCAAGGAGCCCGCCTGTCCCCGAGGTGGGCCGTGTAGATCACGCGGCCACGGGCCTCATCCTGAAGATGCAGGCGTCAAACAGCGAACAGTTTCCCTCTTGCCAATCTAGCTCTACCTCCCAACCTTCTTTCCATAAGCCCTCCCTCTAAGTGGTGGTTTGGTTTGGTGGTGGTGTGGTAAGAGGGAGGTGTCCCATTTACCCTCTACAAGAACCAGGGGTTCAAATCCAAATGCAAACCACCAATCCAAACAACGAATTTCGGGTTACCTGATAGGTGGTGTTGAGCCCTCTGGTTTGTTTGGTCCCCTTCTCTAATTGACTTTACGTCCGAGTGGCTTGCCGATGTTTCCCTTGACAAGCTGAAGGGAAACAACAAGGAAAGGAACCAGTTGGGTGTCTCTTTTTTAGGGGAACCCACTTTTGGTTGGTGTTCAGGGGAAACCAAAAGGACGACCACCATTTTTTGGGGGTCCCCCAAGAAAGTCACGCCCGTTTGGGAGGGTCACTTTTCCAGGTGCCAAAGCAAGGCATCGACTTGGTCAGGACAACTCAACCAGCATAGTCTGGGGTTCGTCTCCTGACACAGACCGAGGGTCTGGAAAGACTAACAAAACATCTGTCCCATGCTTTCCTGCTTGGCTTCCTTTTGAGAAACAACAAACTGGCCCAAATATACATATAGAACTTGTACCCTTGGCCCCAAACTGCAAGGTTTAAAAATAACGTTTCAGATGCTGCTTAGCATAGTCATTTTTTAGGGGTTCTCAAATTGTGATGGTCCTTTTGGTTTTCCCTTAAAGCCAGCCAAAAGGGGGTACCCTCAAAAAAGACACACTCATTGTTAGTCCACCTTGGAAATAGGAGACCCCTGTCTTGCCTACCTTTTGGAAAGCCCGTGAATTGACGGACTATTTGGACGTGACTAAGCTCGGAATCGGTAAAGGAGTCTACCCAAAATGGCAAGGAAACGAGAAGGCAGACTGCTTTGCAAGGTCAACCCAGATTTTGATTGTGACTTGAAAATTGGCGAAGATGTGGAAGCGGCACAAGGGGATTTTGTTTTCTCATGAGTCCACAAGCGTCCAATCCTCTGCACTAAAAACTGCGGATTCGACCTCAAAAGGTGAGCAACCGTCCAATGATCTCTTTGCTGGCCCTGTGCGACGCTTCGCCAGTTGCTGGTGAAAGGCAATCAAGAAACGCACGACTCGCAATCGACTTTTAACCAACAAGGCAAGGATGCTGGTGCCTTCTCGGGTGTTGCACCTTCAATTTTTCGATTCTCCGGAGGTACTCTTTTGGGTCCTATCGGCCTCTTGATGCTGTACCTCAGCTTCCTTCCAATTGGTGGTTTGGTGGTTGGGTTTCCCAGTTGCCCTCCGCAAGAACCAGAGGTTCAACTCCAAATCCAAACCAGCAATCCATACCTGAATACCCGGGATACGACAACACCTTTGCATCACACAAACGACGCAGCGAATCTTGTTCATCTGCTTTCATGAAAAAAAATGCTCCCCGTTCGCGGGGCCCAACTATACTTCCCCGCGCATCACCCCACGATGAGGAGACTCTCATAGAATTGGGCCAACAGGTGCTGTGCAAGAAGCCATCGAAGGGGGAAATATAGGTATCCCGGTATCCCTGTTCGGCCATCCCCCCCAGATTCTTCGCCTGCAAAAGGCAGCAGCATGCCGTGCACCCCGAGGACGTAATGTTCCTGGCAGGTGCGGTGCTGTCATTTGCTAGGCAAAATCCAAATCTGGCTCCGTTCAGTATTCGAATGGGATTGTGGGGTACTTTACGCCAAGTGGTCATGATCAAACGAGAATAATGAGTGTAAATATCTTGCCCCTCAAGAGGTGGAATCTACAGAACTCGCGTCCAAACCATTTTCCAGCGAGACGGCCTGAGAATAGACAGATCTCCTTGTCGAAAACATGGACGAGCGCACCCAATAGGAATGCTTTCGCCTAGCGGTCACGAGGTCGTGCAATGATCCAGACAGCCCAGGATGGCGACCCACTTGACTGCTTGCCTCTGTCCACATGTGGCTGTGGGTCAAAACCCTGTGCCCCTGGTAAGCATCCCAATCCCCACCCAAAATAGGTGCCAAAATGGGTGGTGAATTCACCTACCTCAAAATGGGGTCCCAAAACGGTTTTGACCCACAGCCATGTGGGTAGGGATCAACCCCACGGAATGTGCACGAAAGAAGGGGAAAACTCCGCTTAAGTCCGAAGTGACCCTACGGCATGCGGACTAAACTGCTTAAGTGGGGTCATCCAAGAAGAGTCGCCCCTCTTTGCCGCTCAGCTTCTGTGCTGAAAAGGAGCGAGGGGTGGAACCTTTTGGAACCTGGACCAAAACAGGGCACAAGGTCGATACAATTCAGCCCCGACATTTCCCAAAATTATCCCACCTCCCTAAAATATCCGACCTCCGAAGGACCGAAGGACTCTTGCTTAAAAGGAATGCCGAGGCGTTTTGTTCCTTCAGCAGACACCAGGATGCCTTTTCTGAGGGCTGTTGATCATGCACCAAAACCTCCTGTTCAGGGGGCGAAAGGGCCATCATATATTTCTTGCCTTTCTAGGTCCTCCAAAGAGAGGTTAGAATAAGGGTACCCCTTTTCTGTAGTCTATTTTAGTAGGGGAACCCTCCCCCAAAAAAGAAACGGTAAAAGGCCCCCCTCCTGGAAAACCTAGCCTGAGTTTTGCTCTGGGTGTTTTGAGACGGTCCCGCGGGTGCCTTGGACCCGGAAAACCAAACACCGGGAGAACAAAAACCACGGCCTCCGCAGCATGTCCTCGTCCGTCAAGCGGAAGGCCTGGCGAAAAGGTTCGCGCAAGGGGCTTGGCTGAAGCTTAGTGAGCCTGGTAGCCCCACACCCATAACCACGGCGTTGGTGGGTACTCGTGGATGCTAACTTGGCAAACTTCTGGATGTAAATGAAGTGCGGAACCTGAAAGAGTGTCCCTGGAGGAACACTGTCTTCCAAGGCCCCTGTTGCTGCAGTCATAGCAACAAATTGGTCGTTTGGCCAGGATCTTGATCCGTTTGCTGTCAGCAAAACCGTCTGCTTTGACCCAGTCAGCTTGCATTGGCAGGGTGGGAACCCAGATATGCAAGCACCTCCTGGTTGGTTCATAGGGTTATTCCCAGCCTTCACCTGGTGTCACCAGAAGTTCCGTCAAAATTTGGTGTTCACAGCAAGTACGCTTGAATTTAGAGAGTCCCCTATCGTTCTCCAGCGTTTGGTCTATAACACCAAGGTATTGTTGTTTTTGAGAGTCCCCTATCGTTTTCCATCGTTTCAAGCACCTTGAGCTATATGAATGTCCAAGTGTAGACTACTTCCCTTTTCGGTAAATTCTGACCGTGCCAGGTCCTGGGCCAAGGCCGCAGATGATCCGCATTGATGCGTTCGGTATCGCCATGATGTCTTGGAGACTCTGTGGTGCACCTCATTTCTGTGGATTTCAGCAGCCCATTTTTGAGGGTCTTCTTATCCGCTCCATGGTATTCTCCGTTTAACATCACCGTACAACAAGACCTGAAAGGCGATGTTTGAAACCATCGAGGGGGAAGTAGACAGAACCCTGGTTCAATTCGGGACTCTTTGGTGACCATCATGGAGATTTACCATGGAGATTTGCTGAGCATCAACTGACCATTTTTTTGGGCTGTTCTGCATTAAGCTAGATTTCCATGCTGATCCTCAGCCATTCTTTCTCTTCATCGATCGCACTCCTATAGGCAAAAGTCATGCTAACTCACATTCATCCCCGGGAAGGGTAGGGAGTTGATCTATTTTTTTTGTTGCCGTTGACCCCCCTGCAAAAAGTTGACAACTTTTAGGGGGGTTGTCCAAAGATCCAAAGATCCGTTACCAGTAGCAGTCACGTTTTCAGGCGTCGTCTGAGGGTCCTGAACCTCAGTCGCCTCGAATCGCCGAGCGAAAAGAGCGTGCAACGTGCCGTGGATCCGCCTGGAGCAGGGAGTCAGCCGGAGATCCTGTCCTGCGGAGCTCCTCGAAAAGGAAAGCGCAGGGTTGACTCCCTGAGATCCAACCATGCCCTTTTGGTCTAAAATCAAGGGGTGCTCCCTGGTACCTGGAAGCCATCTAAACCAGTAGAACCCAGCTAGTTCTACTCAAAGCTATGGATCCAAGCTCTGTTGGGCTTAATTGGAAAGCTAGTTATGTCCAGATGGTCTGAAGAAATGAGGTCACGCCAAAGACCAGAAAGTGATTCTTGGTTCCATGTTTTACTTCACCAAGGAAGACCTAAACCCAGCACATAGGTGGTTTCCCCAAAAGGGGAACTCCTGGGTTTAAGTCTACCTTTGGGCAATCAAGCAATTGAACCTTAACACAAATCCCAACGTAGTCCGACACAAACCTCGGCCCCTGGCCCCCGCCCCGGCCCCGAGCGAGCATTGGGTGTTTGTGGTTTCGAACAAGCAACCGTGGCTATGAATGAACAAATCCAGATTCGACTGCCTTTTGGGGAATGGAAGGACCGGGCCAGTGCAAAAGAGCTTCTTCACTTGAAACGGGGGACCACCTGCAGACTGGCTGCCAGTTGATAGGGACACAATTTGGGTGGCGCGCCCCTTCCGGCATCCCGATTGAGAGGCGGCACCTTGGGCGGCCCAAGTGTCCAAGGAACCGGCCATATTCGAAAATATCCGGGTGACTTTTCAGACTTCATCCCAAAATAACGGGCCACAACCTCCCAACTTCCCCTTCCCAATAAGACATCTAACCTCTTGTAGGTTCCATGGAAAATCACACATAGCGTTCAAATGCTTAGAAACAAGCAACCGGGAATTGTGTCTAGGAAATTTGCTACTGTTGGACAGATCAACGGTTCTCATCCTCCAATTGCTTAAGCCGCCTGGCAAAAAAAAAAAAAAAAACGAGAACATGTTTACAGCAGTGATAGATGTCCTTTCAAACCAGGGGAAACTAGCAAATGGGTGCGTCTTAATTCAGGGTGCCCCTAAATGGAGAGTTGTCTTTTGAGTTTCGCTTTAAACCAACCCCCTGTTGCGGGGATACCCTCAAAACATGACCCGACCCAAATTCCGAAACGCAAACGCTTCCCACGGACCCCCGCCACCCATTCTCCCGCAGCAAGTTCTCATGCAGCTCGCGGGTGACAAAGTCCACCTAACTCGGGACTCTTGCGGTGTCCCTGAGGCGAACGCACAGGGGCACCAGGTAGCTGTGGGTAAAAAATATGTACCCATTTTTGGAACTCTGGGAAGTGGAAACATGGACCAAAACCTGCGGTCCGATTCCTGGTGGTTTAATTTTGACCCATACCCAGGTGACCCCTTCCCACGTTCTGATGTTGCGGATTGGCACAAACCAATCCCCAACTTGTTGCTTTTCAAACCCAACAAAGTGACTGAAGCGGGTCAGTCTGGAGCCTGTTGTTTGGTGGTTTTAAAGGAAAACCAAAGGGGCGCCGTTTTGGGGGTCCCTTTAAAAAATTGACATGCCTAAGTCCAGGAACTGGAGTAAGTAATTGGGGGGGAGTGAGGCGCTTTGTTCAGACCAACTGAAGCAAAAAGGGCCAAGAAGGGAACGTGAGCCTGGAAATTGGCGATGGTTAGGGGAGAACCCAAACTACTCAAGCTCACTTCCCCAGTAGACGGCACAAAAAAAACAACACTTGTTGTTTAGTCTTCCCAAAAAGTCGAGTCCAAGAACTCAGGAAGTGAGAAAGAGCTTCAAAGGATGCCACGGCACAACAGGACAACTCTGCTTGGTCTACCAGTCCCGCCAATTCCGAAGTCTGCTCCCAACCTTCCATACTTAAGTGAACCTGAACATGTGCAACACATGTCAAAAGGTATCCCAGTTTGGGTATGAGTGTGTGTTGGACTGACCAGAAAGGGTGACTAAACTTGCTGCCTCGACAAAAAATGATGAAGGCACCAGCCAAAACAAGGCTGCTTGGCATTTGCCACAGGGTAAGTCGAGTTGGCACCTTGTTGGGGGGTTGTTTGCAAAGGATTCCAGCAGAAGCCCTTCAAAGTGACAAAACAGTCATAGGAAGTGTAAACGTCTTATTGAAAATTGTACTTTTCTGAGGTGGCTGTCAACTGAAAAAAGGAAGCCAGCTCTTTTGGACGCAACCTCATCTCATGCTTTCTGCTTCCAGAATAGGGGTGCCAACAATGGCAACGGGTTCCTTGAATTGACCCGCAAAAACCTTCAAAAAATTGGCCTCCAACTTTTGCCCCTCCCCCGAACTAGCATTTTTGGGTGTCCCTCCCCATTCGCGCGGAAGCCGAGGCAGGCTAATTGCATTGAACACCATGTTCTTAAAGGGGACTACTGTGGGGTTCCAGAAAAGTGGGTATAAGGGTTACCTGGTGAATGATAATCCCTGCGAAGCAAACCCTCGCAAAAACCGAGCTCGAAAACCCTTCTTAAAGGGTCTGGCTCTAGGTACGGGTCGTCGTGACCCCTCCACGCAAAACAAGACTCAAAGAACCCAGCGAACTTGCGCACCACTTCGGTTGAATTAACACGAAGCCACTGGGCCACTGGGCCAAGGTCCGACAGAGTCCGTGAACCTTTAAATGGGTTTTGAGGTACGACAAGATGTCCTGCAGCACCACACTGCACAACTCGCTTGTACATCATCAGAACGCTGTTCACCAGCACATCTGGAATGCGCACCAGATACCCCAATTCCAGCAAATGAAGTAGGACCCGGATTAACAGGAAACCCTTGCCACTTGAGAGAACTACTTAGAGAAACACCCATGCATAGGTGTGCTTTTTCGGTTTGTTTGGGAAAAAATAAATGGCTGCTGGTTCAAATGGGGGTTTTTATAAACCATGTGCCATCAAATGTTCCAGAGTACGCCTCGAGTGGCGGTTGTAAAGGGGAACCAAAACGAGAACTAGCATATATACATATAATTATTTATACATATAACTTTGGGGGGTCCCCAGGAATTCAAAACAATGTTCCGTCCAAACTTCTACTACATCCAAACAGCCATTAGTCTTCAGTCCAGCTGCCTATGGGGCCACACGTGGGCCCAACGCGGGCCATTAGCAGCATTATCACCCGCATTCGCATTCTAGATGCAAGCAATGAGAAGTACTTTATCACTGCCGGGTTCTTATTCTCTCGGCAGCAATTATCAGCCTCAGCGAGGGGGATTCGATAGCAATTCTTGTGATATTCAATGAGCTAAACAATTTGCCAAGGCGCCCAAATTAAACCGCTAGGGGAGTCAGGTCTTGAGATGGTCGGGTTATCAAATTTGTTCAGTACATGTCGGTGCACGCCACTCCAAAACCATATTTGGATCTGCTTAAAGTCTGAGTCGACCAAGAACTGGACGCTGATGTCTGTTGTGGCACCAAACTCTTTTCTTCCATTTGCTTAAGCCGCCTGGAAACAATGATAACATATTTCCAGTAGTGATAGATTCGCTTGGAAACCAACAAGAGTAGATTCCCTTTGAAACCAACAAGAGTAGATCCCTTTTGCATTCAACAAGAGAAAATAAAACATATTCATGTCCAGTAGAAAACACACATGGACGCACATGGACTTAGCAACATATTCCAAGAGAAAACACACATGGACGCACGCAGATGGACTTAGCAACACACGTGGACGCCCTTTTGGGCCCACGCCAAAAAAAAGGACGAAAAGAGAAGATCGGTTGCTTTCTGCACCCCTGCTAAAAGTTTAACTTTTAGTTTAATGGAAAACAAGTCAGTTGGCAAAAAGTTAAAGTCCTAACATCCCGAAAGGCAAAATGCACCAAAGGCTTGGTTGCTGTTGACCCGTCTGCAAAATAGATTTTCCATTGGACACACAAAAAGTCAATTGCACCAAAGATCTTCTGAAACGACGGACGTTGAGCCCTTGGGGGCCCCCGGCCACCTGCCGCCCCCCGTGGCCGTCGTAGACCGCGAAGAAGGCGCTGCGCTGGGTGCCCCCGAACTCGCGCGCGCCGCGCGCGAGAGCCGCCGGGAGCGGCGCGCGGCTCTCAACGCGCGGAATGGAAAGGACCACGTGGGTAGGGGTGTCTTTTTGCCACCCTTTGCGAGAAAATTGGCGACCCCCTCAACAAGGAATCCTTCACTACGAGGGGGTCGATCAATGTCTCACAAAAGGTGGCAAAAAGACCCCCTGCACATGGGTATGTCTCGTCAAAAAAAAGGAATTGGACCACCTGACAAATGGGCGGGTTCCTTTTGGTGTCCCCTTAAACCAACTTGAAAGCGATCTCAACAAAACCTCACCTTCTCCTTGCTGAATGTTCTCAATTTGCGGACGCATCTCTCAACGTCCTCACTTCCCACAGAGCCCAAGCCCTGAC
The DNA here is from genome assembly GCA_963377175.1 of Effrenium voratum. NCBI lineage: Eukaryota > Dinophyceae > Suessiales > Symbiodiniaceae > Effrenium > Effrenium voratum. The sequence continues at coordinate 547,183 of CAUJNA010003816.1, forward strand.
AACTGGATGTTCCCATGCCTGGTCAATGGTCTGGCCTCATCTTGTAGAGGGACCCAGTTGTGCGGTTGGTTGAAAGATAAAAGCAAAGGAAAACCACCAGTTGGGGGTTCCCCTAAGAAAAGACACACTGCGTGGCACTCCATATTCGATGGGACCATTCATGCAGCTGGATTGGCCCAAACGAGTCCAAACTTTTCCCACTTGGCACCCGAAACTAAAATCCAACTCAGAAAGTGGGAGCGCTATGGTTGGAGCAAACCTCCAGCTTCATTAGGAATAATTTGATGGACATTTCGGTGAGGATTCATGCCCACCAACCAGTCGAGGTGCTTCCCTGTTAAAACTCACAGCCGACCACTGGTAAAGGTAAAAGAGAACTCCCCCCCATTTCTGATTTGCCTGTTGCTACAGTGGGTTGCCTGGGATCCTTTTGAGATTGTGTCGTGGCCACTTGACTGGCTGATTTCCCCCCACAAAACAACCAGCCCTTCTGAACGCTGCACATGATTGATCCACTGTTTAAACAGCGTCCTGCTTCCTTTTGATTTTCATATGGGTTTGGTTTGTGACCCACCGTTGATTGATATTCAATCAACAAACCTCCTTTTGATGTGCCTCAAGAGGCCCAAGTCGGTTTCAAAGGATGCCAAATCAGTTTCTACCAGGGAACTGATTCGGGAAAGCTTGTCCCAAATGTTCAGTGGCCCATGTTTTTGTGCCTTTTTAGGGACACCAAACGGAAAATCATCATTTGGGGGGGTGCCCGAACAAAAACCACCCCCATTGGTTGGCAGCTGTTGTTCAAGACGCAACAACTCACAGGAAAAAAGAGAGAATGGAGCAACCCAATGAGACGTGGGTTGTCGAGACAATTTTCATTGTGAGATCCCTCCTCCCGTGCCTGGTCAACGAAGACAAAGCCGTCTTCCATTTCAGGCCGGCGTCCTCTTGCAGGCTGCGTCAAACCCTCTGAAACTAGCAGGAAACAAACTTGCTGTTTTTGGTGGGTGCGGGGGTATGCTAGCAAACAGATGCTGGCCAGTCAGGAAAGGGCTTGATTTCCTCATGTAGTGAGGGTAGTGAGAGCAAAACAACTCTTGGCTGACTTAGTGAGGGGTTCATTTCCTCTGGTTCAGTGCGGTTCCACAAGAGCGAGGGCGACAAACAAAGCGAAAGAGTTGGACATTGGGCGCAGGACACCCCTCCTGGTTTAGCAGCGTTGCTCCGTATCTCCTGAACATGTCCTCTTTTAATAGCACCCCACCCCGTTGATCTAAGTGTACAATCACAGCGTGCCACACGTCGTACAGAAAATATAATTCAGCTCAACAAAAGGAATTCGTACGTGTCGAAAGCATAGTCACGACATCCAAAAAAGAACAAAACTCACCCACCCACACACCGTATTTGCCATGACAAACAAATCCCACCAAATGAACATCCCAACAAACAACAGCTTCAAACAAGTAAACAAACGCAACGGAACTCGCAAGCCAGCATCCGAGCCTTGATCCTCGGCCCATCCAACCGCCTGCACCGCCACGGGATTGTGGGCGAAACCTCCGGCGGTCAGACGGAGGGTAACTGGGTTCATCTGAGTTCCGCAAACCAACTCCTAGGGCTGTGGTTTGGAGCTTTCCCGTTTACCCAGAAAGGCTGGAAATCGAAATCCCATGCAAACCAACTAAGGGTTACCAAACAAATCCTTCCCTCACCCAAAACACCTCCAGAACCATAGTGATTCCCCACGGTTGGCTGGGTACGTAAACATCGTCCATCTCTGGCAGCTAGGCGCCTCCAAAGCAGAAACCGACCCGTGCGACCCAAAAAACCAACAACGCGGGGGTACGTCCCCTAGGGTTGGTTTCCTTTTGGGTTTCCCTTAATTCACTGGGGTGCTCCCTGCGCCCAAACGAAAGTCGATCACCTTTGGTAGCTCTACTGGAAAAGCCAGTTGCTTCCAGAACAGGTCTCAGGCGATTTAGTCACACCAAAAACCAGTAAGGGGACGGTTGTGTGGTGCACCCCTTGGCCGGCTGAATCAACTTGCAGCCAAATGGGTCTGTGTAGTGAGGGTTTTAAATGGTTTTGGATTGGTGCAAATGCAAACCAAAGAGCCATTTTGGGGGTCCAAATTTTGATTTTGGCACAGATCCAACTGGTTTGGGGCAATCAAACAAACAAACAAAGCGGTAAGCCTTTATCATAGCTTGCTTCTACCATAATAAAACTTCTCAACACATATTCCTTCAAACTTATTTAAACAACTTACAAAACCATGTTTATCATACAGAACTTACCAAACTTAAAATGAACTTATATCAATAAACATAAATACGACAACACATCCTCACCATAAAAATATCAACCTAAGATTAACACACCCCTATTACAAATATAGGGATGAACCTAATAGAGCTACTTCACCTCTCAAAAACACCCCCACATATCAATTAGCAACAAATATTGATTCAGGTTCAACATTACTCATACAAAGCCATAGCAGAGGTCATTGCGCCCTGACAATTAAAGTGACAGTCCAGTGTTCCACTCTTGAGTCTTGTCCGACAAAACGGAACTCAGTTCCTGAGCAACTAGACTGGCCACGAAAAGTAACCACCGCTATAAAATAGGCAAAGTCATAACGCCAATGGAAGTTGCGATAGGGCCCAACTGCTTGGCTTTGAGATCGCGAGGGCCAGGCCCATCTGGCACTAGACCATCAGCCCACCCGCGTCGACATCCCATCACTCGCCATTGGCTCGAGCCCAAGGCCCTGCGATGTGGGTCGCAGACCACCCCGCAAAGTCGCCTTATTTGGCCTTGTCTGGCCACTCAGAACAGATTGCGCCAAAAGGATGCAATACACCCAGAAATTGCATACATGACTGCACACAAACCAAGGGAATTGGTTGAAAAGAAGGATGTCAACCTATGGGGACAATACACCTTTTTGGAAGTACAGACGCAACTGGGGCAAAGGGGATGAGAAACACATCTCTGGGACGCTGATGGTCCGCCTTGGGGCTCCCTATATTTCACGTAGCCCGCTAAAAGGAAACTCACTTTAAATTGGCAAACCAAAAGGGATGCTTGCACCCACAGGCTCTGAGCCCCTGCGTTGGCTTAAGCGGCTCAAGGCAAGAGGGCATCGGGTGAACAAAAATGGAACCCGGGAGTAGAACCCAATGATCGATTTCGAGAGGAGGTGGTCCAAGAAGGAAATCCCCCCAATTTGGGAAAACAGCACCCATGTAGCGAAACCGAAGCCAACAGAATGCCCAAGCCCATTTTGTCCAATGAAAAGTAAGGTTCTTTCAAGAGTCCCCCACCTTCATTTTAAAGGAACTCCAGCTTGCACCAGGCTTGGGGGATGGTTCCAACCTCGGTTTCAACCAGCTCGCGAGGCTGTTTCAGCGACTTCCTGGGGGTTTTGGATCCTCAAGTTGGTGTTTGGCGCTAAGGTCGAAAATGACAACCAAAAGCGGATGGATTGCGTCCTCAAGCGACCCGGGAATGCGGTCAAGAATACTTAGTGACACATGACATGGGGTCAGCAAATCGACCGTATCCGACCGGATCCGGTTGTCCACTGTGTCTTTGGTGAGACTTCCAAATGGACCCTTAATGTTCTTCTTGGGTGTTGTCAGAGGCCTTTCCATCCGATCGACGCGCGAGGGATTCGATGTTCCGCCGCTCGAAACGGCGGCACCAGTGCAACTAGAGAACAGATCTCAGGCGTTGGGACGTGCTTTGTGCGACATACAAAGTAGGGTGGCTAGAAACCATGGAAGAGGTAACCCCATCCCCTGGCTTCCTTTTGAGATAACCACCACACATGTGGTCACTCTATGTGGCACCCAGTGATACGCGGTCAAACAAGGAGTTGGCGACTCGCGCGAGGGCTTTCCGGGTGGCTATCTTGCTTCTCAGGGAAGTTCGACTTGGTCCTTTTGAAAAAACAAAAAACAACACTTGGCTAACGCGAGGGATGCAGGGAAGGAGCCATGGAATGACCCCGAGAAAGACCATCCAACTGGTGGTTTCCTTTAAGGGGAGCCCTGGGTTCATTCCCTTTCCCTACTGAGCACCAGCAAGAGAGGATCCACAAAACCCACCAGTTGAATGGCTCGGCAAGGGGGGAACTGCCGAAAAATGTCGGAGGCCGATCAGCAAGAGGAGTGTGTTGTGTCCTTTGCCATACAAATCACCCGACTCCCCGTTGGCTTCAACTGGTTTTCCCAACCCAAGACCCCTGAGGGGAGGGCATCACTTCGTGTCAGCGAGTATTTCGCAAAAAAAAGCTGCTTGAGGTGCTTCTGAAAACCGGGGGGGGAGGAAAAACCATGGTGGCTTCCGGATTGTTCTGAAAGGTCGAAGGGCCGTGCCGTGCGAGAGATCTGCTCTGATGATAACAATGTGCTCCCTCAGAGAGCCGCCCAGCGGAAGTTTTCGCCAGGAAGGCCTTGCCAAACATGGGCGCAGCTCGCCAAAAACTCAGCTGGCTGCATGGCTGCGTCATTTTTATGGGACCCTCCAAACTCAAGACTTGGTTGTTTTCCCTTTGGTGTTCCTTACTAAAACCTACCAACTTCTGGGCGTGGAACCCCATGTCAGGTAGGTCATAATCATTGCAACTAGCCCGGTTGTCTCACTTGTAACTGGGCCGGGAAACCGCCACGACCCTCCCACGGCAACCACAAAGGGGACCCCCCGTTCGTAGTTCAAATAAGGGTTGATCACCTGAGTGATGAACAAATCGGCCGACCGGAGGCTTGGGATAGGACTCCCCAACAAAGCCTTGGGCTTTTGGTATAGGCTAATTGGTCCCATCCTTTCTTGTTCCAAGGGCCCACAGCAACATAGGCAGTCGAATTTGACCCTGCCATGGGGGACAATGGGTGTCGGTCTACCCAGGAACCGCACAGACCCTGATTGAAGCTGACTCCTCACGAAACAGCTGGCCCCAGCGCAAACACACATTTTCACCCGAATGAATCAAAGCTACCTTTCCTCCCACTTGCAGACGGCTTTAGGGTACCTGGAAGATCAGCTTCAGAGACCAACGGAACCTGACACCTGAGTGACTCCAAAGCAAAATGGGTCAAAAACTCCAGGCCTAGACGACAGAAAACATCAGGTCGCTTGCTGGGGGGGGGGGCATCAATATACATGGTGTTGGGCCTTCCTTTTTCAACTCATTCCCACTGACACCTGGACCTGGCCCTTGGAGCATTCTAACAAAAGTAGCCATCATTGTGCCTGGGCACATGACGACTTGGCCTTCGGAGCGCAGTTTCCTGGTACACCGCGGCGTTTCGTTTGATCGCGCCTGCTCCGGAGGGGTCCGGGCGTCAATCCTCGGGTTCCAGGCGACACAAAGCAAGGAGCCGTGGGTTCGAAGGAGCCGTGGGGCAGGACCCCCAGTAATCAGCTCACGCCTGAAGAAGTCGGTGTAACCGCCTCTTTGGGGGCCACGAGAAACACCCAAAGCCACGAAATCACAGGTCACCTGGCTAGGGGTCAAAACCCCGCGCCCCCAGTGAACTTCCGAATCCCCACCATATTGGACTAAAATGGGTGGTGCACCTACGCCAAAATGGTACCATTGGTGTTGACCCACGGCCGCCTCGATTGACGACTCGAAGCCATGCTTTGCACCAAATGCGACGAGTCCTGAATCGATTGGAATGGATCGATCGAAAACGAGCGAGCCGAGTAGAGTCTCCGGAAAGGTTCTCAGACTGACATCTGGGTGGCTGCGAGTCGGATCCCTCTTCAGCAACCCATAGTGAGAGACCATAGGGGAAACCACTACCATCTAGTAAGGATTTGTTTTGAACAACCAGATAGCCCAGATAATCCGGATCCCTTTTGAGGCTTTAGGGCCCATTACCGGGGTTCTCTAGCGGATCCCTGCGAGGAAAGCTTCTCACAGTGCGGCGCCTAATCCACATTCATGTGGTTTCGCTCTTGACCTCCCTCTAAGGCAACCCCTACAAAAGGATTAAAAAGGATACCCTCAACACAACACAGCCCCCAGACGCCCCCAATTTCCTCCCTCCCCTCACACATCCACAACGAGGGATCCAAGGAGTCGGCGCGAAGAAAGCGCTCCAGCTTGGCACTGAGTTGTTCGCGACCTGGGCGAGCATCCTTTTTTGGAGCACCCCTCTTAAAAGAAAGAATGGCGGTGTCCTGCTGGCTTCCCTTTCAACCCCTCCATATGCGTTTTCGCCCCCTGGGAAAAATAGAAATGTTTAAAATGAGCAGGGGAAACCAAACAATATTCTTAAGTAAATAGAAGAGACCACGAAAAAATACAGTACCCTAGTCTTGGTTGATGTTGGAAGGGGAGCAACAATTGATCAATTTTTAGCAGTTCAGTGGTTGGATTTCAACCACTAAACCACAATAAGCAAAAATGTAAAATGTTTCCCAACAACAACCATGTAGTACCCTCCAAAGACGCACCCACGTATTTGATTCGCGATCATTTGGTGTGATTCCCTTAAATCATAGAAACTTGCCCCACCCAATTCAACCATAACATTTAACCTCCGCATAAACCGCTTTCCAGGAAATGGTGCTTGCTCTAGCATGGTCTTGTGTCATGAGCCAAAGGGTTCCCTGAAAACCTTCCGGACCTTCAATAAACCAATGCTGAATCGCTTTGGACATCGGATCCCAGTGATGAAGCCACCGAAAAACGAGGCAATTGGCTACCTTGTCATGGCAAGCAATCCTGATTGCAATACTGCGGATGGACCAGATCCTGCACCAGCTAGGATGGATGAAGCCCCGCAAACATGGGGTGGAAAACCCACCAACTGGTACAGGATTTTGTCCATCTGCGAGTTTGTCTAAGAGAGTCATAGCTGGTGTGCGTCGTGACCTGCGACTCACTACGTAGGGGTTGTCGCCCCACCAGTGCCTGAACCCCTTGTCAGGTTGGCACTTGCACCTGTCAGTCTAAGAGAGTCGTAATCAAAGCCTGGTATTAAAATGGTTTACCCAGAATCATGTAAAGAGTTAAAACATGCGGCTGCACTGATTTATGGTTGGGATTATCCCTTGCTCATCTTTATCCACCCGGGTTTTGATTGTGGCTCAAGTGCGTCATAAGGGAGCTGATCTCACTGAAGGTCCAGGTTGCTCCCCGATCCGGGAAGTATAACATAAGGGGCTACAGATACTAATGTTTTACTCCTGAAATTACGACTAAATGTGTAGTTTCTAAGTATTCTAGGACCCCATTCTATTTTTGTTTGCCTTTACGCTACCTTTCTGACATATATTGAAATCAGCCACGCCTGTGACTACTTTGTCACTTCAGGTGGCTCTGTTGTGTAGCCCGAGTGCCTCCATAACCATGTCGAAAATGCCAGTTAGGGGGGAATAGCAGGCAACCGTTGACACCCGTTGACACCCGCCCGATTAGACCGTTTCTGGGGTTCTCAAAAATGGGTCGGAGGCCAAGGGGGGGGGGGTCTTATGTTTCAGGGTTTTCCATTGGAGGGCTCTTTGCAAGGGGTCTGCACAGGGACATGACCCGGAAGGTACTGAGTTCCACCCTCAAACATTTTGGTCACTTAAAGAAGACTTGGAGCAACTCTGTGCCTCTAACCGCTGCACACCAAGCTAAACTTCCGTGGGCAAACATCACCCAAGGAACATGGGCCCTTGAACTCCAACCGGGCTTCAAAGTCAACAAACAGCCTGTTTCCCAGGAGCAAGCGGCCGGCCTAACAGCTTGAGCAAATCCGAAGGGAAGGCTCAGGATGGCTTGGCTCAAAGGCATCAATTGGTCTACCCAAGAACGAATCTTCATCTACCCGTTGATGGCAGATGGGCTGGTCTCAAGAGTGGGAAGATACACGTAAGTTGCTGGTAGCCCTTTGGGTTTCTTTTCAACACAGCTCACAAAACTGGGCTGCTCTCAGATCCCCTGCTAAAAGCTTAACTTTTAGTGGCTTAAATGGAAACCCAACCACTAAACACTAAAAGGCTAAAAAGCTACGGAACCGGATGGCTGGGAGCCACCAAGAAAACGAGGCACCCTCCAACACTTCACCGCCCTGCTCGAGCGCCGCCAAAATTTCGCAGCCCGAGGCGAGCGCATGCCTTTGGCCTGTCCGATGCAGGCTGATGCCGCGCCAGGTTTTGCTCCAGCACCCTGGACGGGCGCGCTTAAGGCCCCGTCTGTGGACTTCTAGGGAACACTTCCCCATTCTTTCCAGGGATCCGGATCTTTCCAGAAAATCATCAGAACCCCAGGGGAAACAGCTGGTTTTTCTAAAGAACGATGGTTGAAGAGAATGGGGAATCAACCCCAAGAATACTGGCCCCGTCTTTGCCGCAGGCTTGGCACGAAGGGGCGGACAAAACCACGTGCTTCGCGTGGAGGGCGGGTAACCATCTCTTTCGATCCAACAAAGAACAATTGCCAACCAAATCACCTTCAGCTTCGAGTGGAGGGCGGATAACCATCTAAAACACAAAGCAAGTGCTCAATTCTATAAGGGGCCCAATGACTAGAATGGGGTTGTGGGGTACTTCAAAACCAAACCGTGTCACGGTCATAGGGCAACACCGCGCGTCATTCATTGCATGAACCCCATTGCATCAATAAGCACAAAATTCCTGAGTCACTTTTTGAGCTGTTGGGCAAAAGAGGGTTGAAACCCGAATCTCCGACAACCGGGGAAACACGAAAAACAAAAGCCAGCTCCCTTGGCCAACTCAACTGGCAAGGAAACAAACGGGTTCGATCGAATGTGTTGCTGTGAAACTGGCAACCCAGTCAATTTGATGTTCCAAAAAACCAGCAAAATCCGATTCCAGTTGAATTGGTTGCTGCGGAATCGGCAAACATCAAAGCTCGGCTAAGCTTGTTGCGGAGACGATCTGAGACCAAAGAGCGGATGAATTCTGCGACGAAACATTGGACAACAGTGTCCAAGCTGACTGGTTGCACATCGGCAAACGCCAGGTCCAATAGAGGTTGGGGCTCGTTGATCCCTTGTCAATTCACAGGATTTCTGGCTGGGAACCGGAAGCAACAGGCTTCCGAAGCAAAGGGTGCGGGCCTTGGGATTGGCTCCTTGGGACATCGAAGGTGCATTAAAAAAAAAATACGGGCAAAGGTGGGTATAAGCAACCTTGACACATCAAGCATCAAACTGATGAGTCGAGGTTGACCCAACCGGGTTTTGTCATGTGCTTGATACGTCTTGGCTGTTTTACTTGTGTTCAGATCCAAGAAACATATGCGCACTTGCAACCCTTCAAACACCAAGAGGCGACCAGGCCGCCTCGGCCACATCACCGCTTCCCGGCGGAACTCCTGGCACGTGAGCCACTGGAAGCCACAGGCGCTACGAAACGGAAGCTCGCTGGTTTGGTTTGCCCCCACGAGCACCCAGTGATCCCTCACTGGCTCCCAAAAACGGGGGGGGGGGGGTCCCCCTCAAACAAAAAAGGCAGCTAAATAATGATCTGGCAAAGTTAGCGGGGGTTGTATTCAAGAGAGCATCTGCATGACTTTGTCGTAAAGACTTTGGGTCCTTATTTCGGGGCAAACCTATTCACCAACCGAAACCAGACCCAACAGAAGGGAAGGTTTGCATCCACGAGCGGGCGCTGTTGAGCCTGTATTTTCCAGACGCAAGATGCCATCGAAGTTGGGGCGTCGAATCAACGACACAAAGGCAAACGGCTCCACGCTGTGCTTTCAGGCGAAGCTAAAGACTGGCGAAAGTTGGTGCGTCCCCAAGATGCGCTCATCTTGGGCTTTGAACCCAAGAGACCTACAATTTAGTTCAGACTTCTGGCAGCCAAAGAGCCAAGTCATCCTTGAGGGGGCCTGGTAGGGTTTCTGAATTTGCCTGGGATCTGGGACACCCCTGTTCCAACTAGAAACACTGGGTTGCCCCGTTGACACCCTTGCGGGGGGAATAAAAGGACTCCTTGCACAGGGTCCCTACATTTCTCGAAGATGCAAGAAGCGGGACGGTCAAAGACAAAACCCGGTCTTAAAAAAAAAGAAACATGCGGTCCAGGACTAGAGGAAACCACTCTCACTTTGAGGTGGGCAAGCAAAGGAACCGGACTGGGTATTCCCCTACAGTTTAACAGGGAACCCCCAAAAAACGCTACATTTGTGGCGGAATCTCAATTTGGGTGACTCCCTTTTAGGGTTCCTTCCGTTCACTTGGGGAGAGAGATCAGGGGCGGCAAGCGCCGTGTCCCCGTGTCCCCGTCAAGTCTCCCTCATCTCTGTCTTGCCCTGTCCCGGCTTCTTTGCTGAGGTCTTCCAGCAGAGAGGTTAGAATAAGGGCACCCTTTCTTCTTTGGTCTATTTAGTAGGGGAACCGAATCTCCCCCCAAAAAAGAAACCGTAAAAGGGCACTACTGAAAAAAACCTAGGCCCAGTTTTGACCCTCTCGTCTTACAGCTTAGCACAGCCTCGCACAGCCTCGCTCGCCATCTCAGCGCTTTGATGTGGGTAGCCCAGTGCCTCCAGCTACAACTAAACCATCCATGATAGAACCTCGAGGTAAGCATAGCGATGGGTCACCTCATACCACAGATTGAGCACATTTCTCCATAAGGTAGCTTGGTTTATAATACCCAAGCCCATTCCAATTGATCAGCCCCTATGTCTCTAACTGGAAGCACTAGGACCACCCCACGTGACCCGACGGTGTGACGCGTCCTCAAAGCGCTTGGCGGGCGCACAACATCGGAGGGACGCCGCCTCGGTCGCGAAACCTTGCCTGGCTGAACCACCTCGGTCCAACTCCCAAGTGTTCATTCCCGAAGGGGAGAAAGCTGTAGGAATTCCAAAGGGGCCATACTGTGGATGGACAAATCCACTTCGCACCACCTAAGAAACCATGACACACCATTGTTTGTTGGTATTTACAAGGGAAGAATCGTTTTTAGGTTTCTTTGGATGGTGCAGGATTTCGTCCATCCACAGTAGGGTATCCCTCTGACCAACCAGCTTTGCCTTCTTATGAACCCAACACCCTTGAGCTTTTGAGGGTTGTTCAACCATTCGCCCAAGTGGCGCTGACGGCCAGAACATCGGCAGCCCAAAAAACTTCGACCCGCGTTTGGTCAGAGCTCGTGGGAGGAAATGGCAACCGCTTATGATATGTTGATCGAAATTCCCACGACTCTTGCCTTGTAAACTTGTGACGTGCTTTGGCTCGCCGTGACCCATTTACCAACCGCTGATATGTTGGCCCCGTTGTTAAAATTCGCACCTCCTTAGTACTCCTTATATATACATATAGGGCCATGCTACATAAAGGGATCTGCAGAATTCCGACAATTCGCAAATTGAGCCTAGGACCTTCATAGGGAAACGCGCTTTTGGCCCCAAATGAGCTTCTTCTTCGTACCGGCGCAGGTGCTCCTGGCTTACCCGTCTGCCTTTGGGACCCCAGCGGGTCACGGGGCCCCAGTTGCGAACGGCACCATTTGGATGGAAACCATCCAGCAAATTGGAGGGTTCCGGAGCTATCAAACCAGCCGGTTCAATTCAAGGGAAAACCCGACTTGCCCTCCCCGGCCCACATTTGGGGGTAACCTCCCATTTCGGGACACAACCTTTAAGTTCTGACGACCCCCTGCCCCAAAGAATTGGCCCAAGGCGCTATGAAGGGCCACATGGCCATGATACTCTCCACTGTGGGCCGCTCCTGCGCTGGGCCCCTGTTTACTCAAAAGCAGCTGGGTCAATGGCACCCAAAGGCAAAAGACAGCCCTTTGGGGGGGAACTGAGCCAATTTTGTTTCTGAGACAAGTAGATGGGATATTGCAATTGGCCCCCCAAATCTTCTCGTCTTCAAGTGAACCACAGGCTCCCAAGTCTACCAACCTCGTGGAAGCCACATGCGAACCAAATCCATTCGAACCAAAAGCCACAAATCCATTTGATGGACTCGCTTCTTGTTTTTTGCAAAGAAGGAGGCGGCCATACTCCCCGACTGTTTGAAATGGAACTCCAAAACCTAGGATTCTTCGTAGTCTTAGCACCTTCTCGAAAGGGGTTCTGATCGATGGCTGAGAAGTGGCCTTATTGCCAGACGCCCCTTTTGACAACCTTCTGACAGGCACTTGTACATTCCAGTTTAGGTTGTTTTAGGAGTTTCGCTTTTTTTTACTACTCATCGTGATTGCAGTTAGAGGAATAAGAGGAAATTCTAATTAGGTTGTTTTAGTAGAGAGGTTAGAGTAAGGGTACCCTTTTTTCTGTAGTCTATTTTAGTGGGGGAACCCTCCCCCAACAAAGGGTAGAAGGGCACTACTGGGGGACCTAGCCAATGTCCCTCCTTGCAGACAGCTCCAGACTTCTAGCCTTGGGAGGTTTGCTTCAGAAATGTGCCGTGCCATCCCCTTGAAGCTTGCAAACTGGTCTGATGTAGAACTTCTCAAAGACATTCTGGTCGCTGGGTTTTGTTGAACGTGAAAGGGGGGAAGGGGCGGGAGGGACAATTTAATTACCCTTCCCCGATTTACTGGCCATATTCCCTATCAGCACGTTGTAAACAAACAACCGAAACAAACAAACAAACAAACAAAGAAACAAACAAACAAACAAACAAGCAAACAAACAAACTAACAAGCAAACAGACAGACAAACAAACAAACAAACAAACAAACAAACAAACAAACAAACAAACAAACAAACACACAAACAAACAAAACAACACATTGGGCACACCCTCGGACCTCACTCGACTGGACCGGCCTTGGATCGACTCGAATTTGCTTCGTCCCTTCGCTCCTTGTCTGGGCAAGCCACGGCGGCGGCTTGGCAGAGTTGCGGCCACAGGTCCCTGGACGAAACTGAGAGCTTGGGTTCTCGTCTTCAGTTTAAAAAGACAACAAAAAATGAGGGTCTCCTTTGACACGCACGTATATAACCATAGTTTTGGGCGGTGCTCGTCAAAGGGAGTTCCTGACCCGTTTTTCTTGCGTAAAGTTCTCCATCCTGGACGCACCTGGTTGGGGTTGGGCTCAAGAATTGAGACAAACCCGCATTGGGAACACACATGAATCCGAAAAACTTCGGAAGCGGATCTTTGGATTCACAGCATGTGTTGCATGCATGCTATTCACTTTACTCAGCCAGGCCTTCAAGCATGTTCCAGGAAGCAATGCAACAAATAAACAGAAGCCATTCCAATGTTACTAGCCACCAACTTGACACATGCAATAGCCACTGCTCAGGTACACCGAGGAATGATGACTTCTCAGTCGCATCACCATGCAGGTGCGGTTGTCTCATTTTGGCCCTGAAAAGTGCCTAAAGCACTGAAAAGTGCAAGTTCTTAAACAAAACGTGTTTCAATCTTAGTGGCACTGAAAAGTGCCCAATGCACTGCAAAGTGCAACCTTGCTTCCAGGTCCCTGGCCTCCGGGACCTTGGCACTTTTTGGGGGAGGGAGGGAGGGAAGGGCTGGGCCGTGACCTGCGTTACCACATGAAGCACACCCCGGAGGCCAGGGGCCCAGCTTCAGACGCATGGCGCACACATGCATGTTATGCAACATTAAATCATCTTGCATCCCATTTAGGTTACCCGCCCAGCCCTTTAGGCATGTTTCAAGAGCCAGCGCAACATACTACAATTATAAATGTGACTGCTTCTGAAGGGTTGTTGGCAACCAAATTGAGACACGCAGGAGGCACTTCAGGGGTATTTTTCGTTTTGGGGCTGAACAGCGCAGTGTCTAAAGCAGTGAATCATACTCAAAGTTGAGGCTGCCTGACCATGGCACTCTTGTTTGGTCCCTGGCCTCCGGGACCTTGGCATTTCCTTTTGTGGGAGGTGGGGGGAAAGTGTCGGTGGGTCATGACCTGCGCATCAAGCTGGCCCCGGAGGTCAGGGGCCCTTTCAGATGCACTCACAGCCATGGTCAAGCATGCTTCTAGATTTGTTTGTTGCAAGCCATCCGCATGACCTGACGCGTGTTCAACAACCAGTGCGACAAACAGTAAGTTGAAACATGACTGACCACTCCTGAAGGTGCATTGAACAACAGCCACTTATCAGGCGCATTGGGGGCAAAGGACTCATTCGCATCGTCCAGGCATGGTTCTCCTTTCAATGCTGAAAAATGTTTAAAGCACCGATTGAAGACTGACACAGTTGAAGTTGTTGCTTCCAGGTCCCTGGTCTCCGGGACCTTGGCATCTCTTTTTCTTTGGGGGGTGGGGGGGGGGGGGCTGGGAGGAAGAGGCTGTGACCGTCATCAGTTGGAGGCCAGGGGCCTAATTGTGGAAACATCTTTGCCATCGCGCACTGCACTACGCACTTAGGGCTCTGCAAGGCCACTGCCATGCATCAGCCTCAGGGCTGGTTTCATCAGGGCTGCACATTGGCACAATAAACATGTTCCATGCCAACTCTCTCTTCCTTGCTCAGCAAATCAAAGCACTTTTCTCCACGCCAGGCACATCAAGATCTCCAATGGCATCTCCACCTGCCTGCGCAGGGCTTACACAGAGGGAACTTCTATATTCAAGGATCTGGACTCTGGAGGTGCCAAAAGTGCAAAAGCTGTTGGAATTTCAACTTCTAAATTCCCGACTGCTTGTGGAATGAAGGATCTGGACTCTGGAGGTGCCAAAAGTGCAAAAACTTCTATATTTCCGACTGCGTGTAGAATGAAGGATCTGGACTCTGGAGGTGCCAAAAAGTGCAAAAACTGCGGGAAATCTCACTTCTATATTCCCGACTGCGTGTGGAATGAAGGATCTGGAATCTGGCCCGAAAATCCCGACGGTTCGTGGAAGGAAGGGTTGGGAATGTAGAATAAGTCCAATTTCACATTTGTTTTTGGCACTTTTGGCACCTCCAGACTCCAGATCCTTCATTCCACACGCAGTCCCGCAGTTTTTGCACTTTTGGCACCTTCAGAGTCCAGATCCTGCATTTCACAAGCAGTCGGGAATATAGAAATTCAATTTCCCACAGTTTTGCCCTTTTGCACCTCCAGAATCCAGATCCTTCCTTTCACAAGCAGTCGGGAATATAGAAGTGAGATTTCCCACAGTTTTTGCACTTTTGGCATCTCCAGAGTCCAGATCCGTCATTCCACACGCAGTCGGGAAAATAGAAGTGAGATTTCCCGCAGTTTTTGCACTTTTGCTACCTCCAGAGTCCAGATCCTTCATTCCACAAGCAGTCGGGAATAAGGGCCTGAAATCCAGATCATCTGGGTTTTGGTTGGTGAATCCCGATCTGCAATGGCCAGAACGCAGGATCCACATCCCCCCCCCTACCCCATCACATATGGGTTTTGGTTTTTGGCCAGTGCAGATCGCGATTCACCAAGCAAAACCCAGATGTGAACAGGAGGGGGGTAGCGGGGGGGGGGGGTTGTCGGGATTTCAGAGGCCTCGCGACCTTCCAAACCTGTGTCCTGAGTCCTTGGCTCAGGTCATGTTTGGTGGCGCGCAAGGTCTTCCGAGTGCGCATTCTCAGAGGCCATCCCAAGGCGGGCGCACTGGTGATCCTTCTTGCTTCTTATCAGTGCGGCCTCACGCCCCAGCAAAGAAGAAGAAGCAGAAAACCAGATCAGCAATTTGGGATGCACCTACATTTTGGAAAGCAACGACTCGCAGGATGAAGACAGCAACTGGCCCGACTAATCTCACAGACTCATTGGCATGGACATTGGATGAGTCTCAAGGGCAACATGACAAGGAGTTGGATCAGCAAGATGAGATCGACAGGCCTGCAGGCTTGCAGGCTTGCAGGCTTACAGGCTCTGCTGGCCCACAGGAACCTACGCTAGAAGGACTGCCTCCTGCGCAGCAGTGCAACAAGTTCATGCAATGGCAGTTGAAGAGTGGCGCTTCTTTGCAGGCTGCGTCCAGAGCATGGTCCCACCATCCGATAGTTGTCACGTGGAAGGAAATTGCTGCTGAGCGGAAGAAGCTTGCACAGGAGAGACAGTGCCGGAGAAGAAAAGCCTTAAAAGATGAAGACGCCAAGGAGATGGAGTGCTAAAGAGCCTCCTCCACACTTTTGGAGAGGGGAAAAAGGGTGTGACAGTCTGTTGCTGCTTGGAGTGCACCGCTGGAAGTCTCAGGAAAGAGCACATAGACAAAGCTCTTGCTTCAATCATGATGCTTGTTGCTTGTCTTGGTGCATTGCAACTGCGCAAGGCGTTTGTTTGCTAGTGACCCTCTGTGTAAGCCCTGCGCAGGCAGGTGGAGATGCCATTGGAGATCTTGATGTGCCTGGCGTGGAGAAAAGTGCTTTGATTTGCTGAGCAAGGAAGAGAGAGTTGGCATGGAACATGTTTATTGTGCCAATGTGCAGCCCTGATGAAACCTGCCCTGAGGCTGATGCATGGCAGTGGCCTTGCAGAGCCCTAAGTGCGTAGTGCAGTGCGCGATGGCAAAGATGTTTCCACAATTAGGCCCCTGGCCTCCAACTGATGACGGTCACAGCCTCTTCCTCCCAGCCCCCCCCCCAACCCCCCAAAGAAAAAGAGATGCCAAGGTCCCGGAGGCCAGGGACCTGGAAGCAACAACTTCAACTGTGTCAGTCTTCAATCGGTGCTTTAAACATTTTTCAGCATTGAAAGGAGAACCATGCCTGGACGATGCGAATGAGTCCTTTGCCCCCAATGCGCCTGATAAGTGGCTGTTGTTCAATGCACCTTCAGGAGTGGTCAGTCATGTTTCAACTTACTGTTTGTCGCACTGGTTGTTGGAACACGCGTCAGGTCATGCGGATGGCTTGCAACAAACAAATCTAGAAGCATGCTTGACCATGGCTGTGAGTGCATCTGAAAGGGCCCCTGGGCTCCGGGGCCAGCTTGATGCGCAGGTCATGACCCACCGACACTTTCCCCCCACCTCCCACAAAAGGAAATGCCAAGGTCCCGGAGGCCAGGGACCAAACAAGAGTGCCATGGTCAGGCAGCCTCAACTTTGAGTATGATTCACTGCTTTAGACACTGCACTGTTCAGCCCCAAAACAAAAAACACCCCTGAAGTGCCTCCTGCGTGTCTCAATTTGGTTGCCAACAACCCTTCAGAAGCAGTCACATTTATATTTGTAGTATGTTGCGCTGGCTCTTGAAACATGCCTAAAGGGCTGGGCGGGTAACCTAAATGGGATGCAAGATGATTTAATGTTGCATAACATGCATGTGTGCGCCATGCGTCTGAAGCTGGGCCCCTGGCCTCCGGGGTGTGCTTCATGTGGTAGCGCAGATCACAGCCCTCCCAGGCACCTCCCTCCCCCTCCCCCAAAAAGTGCCAAGGTCCCGGAGGCCAGGGACCTGGAAGCAAGGTTGCACTTTGCAGTGCATTAGGCACTTTTCAGTGCCACTAAGATTGAAACCCGTTTTGCTTAAGAACTTGCACTTTTCAGTGCTTTAGGCACTTTTCAGTGCCAAAATGAGACAACCGCGCCTGCATGGTGATGCGACTGAGATTTCATCATTCCTTGGTGTACCTGAGCAGTGGCTATTGCGTGTGTCAAGTTGGTGGCTAGTAACATTGGAATGGCTTCTGTTTATTTGTTGCATTGCTTCCTGGAACATGCCTGAAGGCCTGGCTGAGTAAAGTGAATAGCATGCATGCAAACCAGCCAACCCCCAATGCAAATCTAACAGCAATTTAGAACAGCTGGGTGACATGCACGCAGGCACCATGGCTGTCAGTCCATCGTGCGAAACTGGGCCCCTGGCCTCCGGGGCGAGGCTGATGTGTGGCCACCCCTCCCTTGTCCCCTCCCCTCCTCAAAAAGAAGCCAAGGTGCCCTCCCTCCCTGCACAAAAAGTGCCAAGGTCCCGGAGGCCAGGGGCCTGGAAGCAAGGTTGCACTTTCCAGTGCATAGGCACTTTTCAGTGCCACTAAGTTATGTTTAACAACTGCACTTAGCATCAAACTTCAGTGCCAAAAAGAAATGCCAAGGTCCCGGAGGCCAGGGATCAAGGCACCATCCCTCCCAACAAACGCCAAGGTCCCGGAGGCCAGGGACCTGGAAAAAAGCTTGCACTTTGCAGTGCATTAGGCACTTTTCAGTGCCATATATAAACTTGTTTTGTTTGACCACCCCCCGCGTTCCTGCACTTCCTGCATTCCTGAAGACCCTCATGAGGAGGCACCAACTGAGCGACTCTATAAACCTCCCATGAATCCCTATGTCGTATCAAGTTGCTTACGCGCGAGCTTGCGCTTTCCTTACGCGACCCATGTTTAGCTTACGCGGCAGTCAGCGAGCATGTTAAGCTTACGCATGGCTTGCGCGTGGGCGTTCTGAGCGTTTCCCCTCAAGAATTGCTTACGCGAGCTCCTCTTCTCATGCAGACGACGAAGAACTACCCCTACGAGTCTCAGCGGCTTGGCATTGTTGCTATTGCTGCAAGTCAAGAAACGGGTTATGCGGCAGCGGCATCCATCGCGAGGGCTAGCGGGCAGCCCAGCTAGGCGAGCTTACGCGGACCTTGCGCGACTGCTTACGCGAGCTTACGCGCCCGAGCCCCTTTAGTTTTCCTAGAGCAGCGGTTTCAGAAGCCTTTGTTTGTCCTAGTCAAGGTTGCAACAGCACCTGGCATGAGCCCCAAGAGCTCCCAATCAAGGTTCTGCTGGTTTTGTTTTCTTATTGATGTGCACAAGCGGTCTTAGACGACTTCCTGCAGCCAAAGTCTCCGGGCATGCAACAGCACAAGCCACCAATAATCTCATAAGCACAGCTCTTCCGAGCATGCTTACAAAGCTTACCAAGCAATCACGAAGAAGAGCTTACGCAGGTGCTTACGCAGCTTGTTTCCCCAAAAAGTGCTTACGCCGGCTTGCGCCTTGCAGGGTTTTGCTTACGCGGCGCCTTGTTATGACACAACTCTTGCTTGGGATGTAACGGGGGGTTTTTAGAGCTGCTCAACTGCAAAGCAAACTCGCAAGCCAGACTAATGGCTCTCAAAACCTGTGACTCCATGTGATTCTTAAAACTACAAAGCATGAACTATAAATGCAAGCACTGCGGTAGAGGGAATTTAGGTTCCGTCCTCCCCCCTCCACCAAGGAGAAACCAATTGCCTTTAACCCAGGTGCCTGGGCAGAGTTGGTGAGTTGTGAGGCCTGAACCATAACCACAGTTTACAGGGGTAACACCAAATTCTGGTATCCTACTTTGTCTTGTCCTGTATCTTAGTTAGGCTGCTTTTGGTTTTAAGATTGTTCAGGGCATGGGCATGGGCATGGGCTTGGATTAAGGGTTACCGGACATACTATAGCAGCCTAAATCATTAGAATGGGCCAATAAAAGGGAACAGTGAGAATAGGAACTCCAAAGGATGGGCCTACAAACGTGGCCATTCATGTTGGGTGCCATCAATTTACGTCGCCTTCAAGCGTCTGCTCTGACCCTTGAGGGCCCATGTATTGCATTTGAGGGGAACATAAAATAAAGGTCTCCTACTACAAGTGCAGAAACTCGATCTGGCTGCGCTAATAGCTGCAGCCAGCCACATTTGTCAACACAAGAACAGGGTTTTGCCAAGCCGTGCCGGGATCACTCGAAAGTGCCAAGAACGCCAAACTTTGTTGTCCGGCCCGAGTTCATGAGCACCAGCAAACTTCTGCCAGTACAAGAACAAAGCCAAACCAGCAGGACGCACGATCCAGTTGCCTAACAATGCTTCTTTTGGGAGGAACGTCTAACTTCGTAAAAATGATGGATGCCTACCGACAAGTGCCAAAGCCCCCGCCCAATCTGCTCGCTCTGGACACCTGCAAGCAGCATCTACTCTTCTTCACAAAGGACCCGAAAACAAAGGATTAACCTTGTGGAGAAAGGAAAAACTGAAGGGGCACACTTGGTCGACTCACACTTTTTAGGGGGCCCTACTTTGCGACCCTCCCGTAAATGGGCTAACGACCTGTGCCTCAAGCACGCAGCAGTCTCGGGCGTTATGCTGCCGAGGCTTCCCAAACTCCTGGCGACCAGGGTTGCGTTAACTTTCTGTTTGAGAGTCCGGTCAAGTTTCAGGCAACCCCTCATTGGTGGCTTGGATTGGTGGTTTCGGGATTTGAATCCCTTCTTGTAGAGGATAAATGAGAAACCACCCCGGAACACCTCCAAACGGACATCGTCGTTAGATTGGAGCCGTTTCAAATCCCGCCTAAGTTGAACCTATCATGTTGGTTGCTAAACGAAGACAGCAACCAGTTCAAGAGCACTTAGGTTTTGGACAAAAGCTGCTTCGACTGTGACTTCCTTCCGCGAAAACGGCTCGGGACCTGTCAAAGGGAACCCATTCGCGTAATGGGACTTGAGCTTCCGGGGTGTCTAGGTTCAACTTGATCAAAACAAATCCCCGAACCGGGCCTCGACTGAGAACAAGATGGCCAGACTGACTCTGGGGGCCGGGGGAACACATCTCGGACCTGGAATTTCAACAGAACCGGAAGAAATTCGCTTGCTTGGTTGACGTTGGAAGCCAAAATTTAAAATATTTTAGCAGTTCAGTGGTTGGATTCAACCACTAAACCACAATAAGCAACAATTTGTCAAATGCTTCCTAACAACAACCATTCTTGGGGCAAGGGAACATCGCGCTGGGTTTCCAGGGTTCCTGCGGACCGCTCTCAGTGGGTTTCAACCGCTCTTGGGGCGGGTTGATGAACCAATAACAAATCTAGGGAACCCCGTGAAGCCTGTGCAACTGAATAGTTGCACCCTCAAATTATATCCGTTGCAACGATAGGAACGACGGGGTTGGTTGACTACAGTACGTACTTAGTGGGATAAACATCCAAGTAGCGGTTGGGTCGGTCTCAAAATAGGGGTACCCCCTATTTACGAATGTTGCGTTCCTTTGGTTTCCCTTTGAAACCACCCCAAAAATGGGTACCCTCATAAGACACGCCCATTTGAATGTGGTTTCGCTTAGGGAAGCCGAGCTTTCCGGAAGCAGAGCTGAAATGCAGTCCCGGGGCTCGCGCTAAGCGTGTTTCTCAAAAATGGAGGACCCCCTTGTGATGGGCAAAGGAAAACCAGAAGGACGCAATTCCATTTTAGGGGACCACAATTTTGAGAAACATCCAGTGAGCTTGTCCAGACTCAGGCTGAAAAGAAAGCGGGGAGGGCCTGAAAGGGTGACGCTCTTCAAACCTTTCAGGGGTTGCCTGGAGGTGTGAAACTTGCACGAAGGGCAGAGCGCCATATTGTTCCCTGTGGCACATCTGCTCCAAACCCAAGACCCTTGAGCTGTGTGGGGCCTGTTCCCTACATATATAGATGATACAGCAGGATATGGAGGAAGCCAAAAGCCCCGCCTTCTACCTAGAAAATGTTCTTGAAGCCTTCTTAGAGTCCCCCAAGGGCGAAAGGGGTCCACAATCTCTCTCTCCTGAAAGAATCCATGATCAGAGCTGCACAGGGTTCGAATTGCATGCCAATCACTAAATCAAATCCTGTCAATGAAAGCCCGCATCGCTCTGCACATATCCTTAAAAAAACACCGTCACCGTGAACTCAGGGTTGCTAAACCGGTTGCAACAGGCGGAACTTCCCCAACGACCGCAAGTTTGACCAAGGGTTCCTTGGGATCCCAAGCTAGACTTAAGGTGACTTCCCCGCAAGGAAGTTCGCTTTCTGTGTTTCAACAATTCTCCAAATGGACCGCTGGACGTAAGCGTGCAATGAAGTACATGACACAACTCCCTCAATTTGGGTTCTGAAAAGCGGACGACAAAAATCATGGGGCTCGAACTTGTGCCATCAGGTTTTTTTTTTTCCGGGCGAACCGCACTCGCAAACGAGCGATTTCCAGGAGCCTTGGCATGTCCGCTTTGATCAGCTTCAGGATCTGGCTCTTCCGCAGCTCCAGTCGGTACACCACCGCCTATCCGGGGGGAACATCGGATACGGGGGATGAGTAAACCAAGGGTCAAATTGTGCCATTGAGCGCCCTGGGGGTCTAAATCCTTTCAAAACAAAGAAAAAACCAATGGCTAGCTGGTGATCCGCTGGGTGATTTCTGTCCCTTTCGAGGACCGTCCATTTGGCCCAACCCCGCCGCGTCCCAGGGTGTACTCGCGTAACGCCCGAAAAGGATCTTTGAAAGGAAGAATACCTGATCTTTTGGTGTGACCTGTGGGTTGATTTGGAGACAAAGGCTTTCAACTGCGCAGGCAGGGTGACAAAATCGTGTCAAACCTGTTTGGGCCAAGGTAGATCGAGCAGCTGCCTCAAAAAAGAGCTGGGAATTGGCGTCCTCGAGAAGGAAACTTCACAGCTATTGTCTCTGTAGCCGGCACGTTGCTCACCAATAACACTGCCAGAAGCATATCGCGGAATCCCAAACCGATACCCGGTTTGACCTGCAACAATCCTTTGGGCCAGTACCCGAGACCCCGACCTTGGTGATACCTGCTCCGACTTTCGAGGAACGCCTTGTAAACTGGCCGGTGAAAATCAAACCCCGGCAACAAAGTGCACCGGTTCGATCTCCGGGGTACTTCCTTTGGACGATCTCCTTGGTTGGTGTCCTCCAGCTTCCCTTGAAAAATATTATTCAATCTTGAGACAAGTCCCCCTCCCAATTGTTCAAATGAGCCGCGCCTGAAAACCCCCATTTTTCCGCACGCTGAATTCACCCAAACAAAAACCATTTAAGAGCTCGGCCGATTCGACGCGAAAAACCGGTACTCGTTGCTCGCTCTGGCCTCCTGCAGGCTCAAGTTGATCTGCTCCGGCCTCGGAAGCCGTCGGAGTCGATGGAGTCGATGGCTACCCCAAGGAGCAAACGGCGCAAACGGCTTGGAGGGTAAGCTTTTTTAGGTCTCTAGGTTTTGCAGCTGAGGTTAGGGTTTAGGGTTAGGTCTATTTTGGGGGAACCGAATCTGCCAACCCAAAAAGGAAACGGTAAAAGAAACGGCACCAATTGCTGGGGGACCTAGGTCTCATGTCAAGCCAGTGCTTCCAAAAGGCCTTCACCCGGCCAATGAGGCCCATTGGACCCGCCCGTGGATTTGCCCTGGGGGTGGTGAAAGGGTGGTGTAGAGGACACAAAGCAAATCTAATTGTACGGGGTTGCTCACACAAACAAATGGCGACAATTGCAAACAGCAGAACCCTTCAAGAGGGGAATTGCTTCTTCCAAAGGCTCCTAAACTTCCTGAGTCCCTTCAAGGTGAAACACGCACCATAGGTATATGAGTGAAACCACACTTCGATGTGTGAGCCAAGCTGATGCAGTGAGGACCTGAGTCAAATCAAAACCAAGTAGTAAAATGGTGAACCCAGAACCATGTAAAGAATTTGAGAGGCGGCCGCAACTATTTCCGGCTGGGACTGCCCCTTACTAACCTTCATCTACCCGGGTGTCGATTGTGGCTCACCTGTCCAGAAACTTTGGCAGTGCTTTCGTAATACGTTCCTTTGCGTTGGGTCCAGACTGAGGCAGCAGCTGCCTAGGCACCTCTTTGGCGATCAAGTACTCCTCGCACCTGCGAAGATGTCCCCAACTCGAGCCGTGGATTTGGGCGTCCTTCTTCTAAGGGACCCCAAGATGAGTGGTTTTCCTTTTGGTTTCCCTTTAAAACCCATCAACAGGGGGGTTCCCGCAAAAGACACGCCAATTTGGATCAAACCCCAAACTGGGACCAGCAGTGGGGTGTTACGCTGTTCCCGTATCACGGCAAATCGCTAGTCGGATTCCCAAAAGGAAACTGGTCCAAAACCCTCCGATCGTCAGCTTCCGTGACTCGAGGGATGGTAAGGCTAGCCAAGGCCCACTTTTGCTTTTTTGTACACGTACCATGCGCATCATGCGTATCTTCCGTGCGCTTAAATCCCCCTGCATGAACAACCACAATTCTGAGAGTGATGCCCCTTCAAAACCAACATATGGCTGTGGCTCAAAAAACCGGTGCCAAAATGAAACCCTGGTAAGTGGAAACATGGACCAAAACCTGCGTAACCCCTGCTTTTTAATTTTGAGCCATACCCATATGGGTGCGTGTTCCTTTTAGGGGACCTCCAAAATGGTGGCTTTCCTCTCCGTTTCCCTGAGCAAAACGACCAAAAGGGTGGTGTTCTCCAAAAAACGAAGACCGACCCGTAAAAGACACTGAGCAAATGGAAGGTACCTCGTAACATATTCTTGATATAAACTCAAAAAAAGGCAGACTTCGCCACCGGAAGGTATTACCTGCAAATTCTGCAATTCCAACACCTGACTTAAGAGTTGGATCCCCAAGCAAAGGACCTTTCTAACAGCTTTTTCGCTCGTTTTGCCCCCCGAATCGGCGAGCTCGCGTCCAAGAATAGGCAGAAGCTCTACCGAAAGCCTCGCCGGGGACGCGGCATGACTGGACGTAGGCCCAGTTATACGTAGAATGTATACTCTATTGTTTGCTTCCCTTTGAGTCCCTGGTAAAATGTAAAATGTAATCGTGAGTCTACCCCAGGCGGGGTGGCCTGCGCTTCAGGCCCTCGACTTGGTACTCGTCTGCCCAGCGCAGCAGGAAGTGCGCGTTCTCCTGGCGCAGCTCAAAGTAAAACGGGGGCTGGTGGTGGTTGCTCACCACACAGGGAGGGTGGGGAGGGGGAGGGGGTAGGGGCAAGAGTTGAATAAGGGCAAGCGCTCTTTTTTTTGGGGGGAAGGGGGGGAGTTAGGGGGGTTAGAGGGGTTGGCGAGCGGGGGGGGGGGGGGTTAGGCAAATTCACAAAATCATTTCGCAAATTTGGTGGGTTGCTCGCCAAAGAGAGGGCTAGGATAGGACAAATCACAAATGATGTGCAAACTCCGTCTACTTCCAAAACACCAACTCATGCGCTTCTACAGCCTTCAAACAGGGCGCACATACACCTTCTTGGACATATAAACCACATAGTGAGAACCCGCAAAAGTGGTTTTCCTTTTGGTTCCCCCAAAAAAAACAAGGAGAAATGGGTACCCGACACCAAGGGTCGTGACAGACTCCATGCAGACCCCCTTTTGGTCCGAAGGGGCCTTCAACACATACCATATGTTTAGACCCCAAAATCAGCTGTAACGGAACCTTTGGTCGTCCAGCCCTGGCAACCCATTTCTCCATGGAGTTCCTTCGGGGTTTGAATTTCCTAGAACCAAATTCCCTAGTCCACCCATTTAGTTTGGGTGTGGGACTAAACATATTGCTTGCAGTCTTTGAGCACCAGCTGGTGAAAGAGATGAGAAGGGGAAACAACCAAACTCGGACAATGTTCAACCCTAGAACCGACGGTGCAACAGGGATCCTTACATTATACACCTGAGCATTGCCCTGTCAATGGTGGTTTCTCTTT
>CAUJNA010003816.1:577500-585000 GCA_963377175.1 Effrenium voratum
AACTCTGCCTTGGCCTTGCCCTTGAGGTCGATCTGCTTGTCCAAGCCCTGTCCAAGCAAAAACCACTTGCGATCGGTTCGATATTTCGTCCATTGGTTTTTCGACCCCTGGAAAAAAAGAGAAAATATGTCCAGTAGTGATAGATTCCCTTCAAAAACCAACAGGGGAAAAAAAAGTCTTAAGCAAATGGAAGATATGCAGGGAATGAGACATGGAATGGCCCCGAGAAGCACCATCCAAGTTTCCTTTAATAGGAACCCAAAACAGTTCATTCCCAACACCCGGAATGGTCATTCCCTGCTGAGCACCGGCAAGAAGCTGGACGCCCCCGAAGAATGGCTTCACCTTCGTCCTATTTGGTGGTTATGCGGCTGATTTGGGGTATCTTCCAAGACTCTGTTTCAAAAGGAGTGGCTCAAAACCAAATCCAAACCAATCTAAACCAGCAATTGAGGGATTGTTTGCAGTTGTTCTAACACCACCTCCAGGCGATTTCATGGGAGCTGCCAGGTACCCCTTCAAAGAGGAAGGCCTTCTTCCCAAAGAGACCCTAGGAGCTTCCGTGGAGAAAGGGCCCTAGGAGATTCCATGGAGTCGCTTGAGAGAGGGTACTTGGCAGTTTAAATTAAAGCTCGGCAAGCGGCACATGAGAAATTGATGTAAAAGAAGGCTGTATGGATGCAGCTAACCTTCGAAAAGAAGCGGCGTTATCATTTGCCCAAATGTTCTGCTTCTGTTTCTTCCGCTAACATGAATGTGCGTTGGTTCATGTGAGCCATGTTCCGAACTCCTTCTATGGCCTATGGTCATGATTCTCTAAATGGGTGCCATTGTGTTGGTCGTTGAGGATCCTTAAAGGAACCCGCACATATGTTTGCAACATCTGGCTCCAGCCATCCCACTCGTTCTCCTTCTCCAAACGGTTCATTCAGCTTGCCCATGGACATGACAACCTTCAACCACATTGGTCAGCCAAACCTGACAGCTCCCGCAAACAAAAAGGGGTGCACAGCAAAACATATGGCCATGGGCCAAAATCCAAATCGAACCCCCAGTGAACATCCCAATCCCCACTAAAATAGACTAACATGGGTGGTGCACCTACCCCAAAATGGGATCCCATGGGTTTTGACCCACAGCAAGATCCGCTTCAGCGCCAGCTAACTGCTTGCTGGTTGGAAGGGGGGCATTCGCAAAGAAAACAAAAAACAGGGCACGAAATTGCGAAGGCAAGCTAAGTTTGGCGATGATCTAGTCTAGCCTAAGACACAACATAGTCTTGGAGGAAACCCCAGTGACAGGCCCTGACAACTGGCCAACATGATCCAGGCCTTGCCCAATGCGCCTTTTTCGGTTGACCTGATTCCTTTTTGCGATTCAAACCCAATCGCAAGAGCAATCAAGTAGAGAAGGCACATCCAGCCCCAATCCATCCCACCTCCTTGAGGTGTCTCAGGATGGCTGCCAGGGTACCAAGGTGCCAGTTGACGCCACGGGACGAATTTTAGGTCGTACCAACGTTGTTGCAAGAGGGGTCTCATAAAACCAGGCAGCAGCACCTAAAAGTGGAAATGGGAAC
This sequence comes from Effrenium voratum, assembly GCA_963377175.1. Taxonomy (NCBI): domain Eukaryota; class Dinophyceae; order Suessiales; family Symbiodiniaceae; genus Effrenium; species Effrenium voratum. Next base: position 579,080 of record CAUJNA010003816.1, read on the forward strand.
ATCAGCTTCGGGCGCTCCGCTGTTTCCTTTAAAAAAAGGAAAACAAGGTGAAGGTCTGCCTCCTGCATTTTGCTGGACAGCATGGCGCCGAAGACCGGGGATGCCAGCGTCAGTACCAGCGAGTGCACCACGATGCTGGCACCTCAGCATAAACCACCTGGTGAGGCCACCTTTCAAATGCGGTGGATGGACAATATCCATGCCAGACAACAAATGGTGGTTTACCAGCTGGCCCAGAATATACCCTTTCAAAGATTTCTCATTTAAGTGGCAGCGAAAAAGAAAGCAGGAGGAGAGGAAGAGAAGGGGCTAGTTGACAAACAATACCATGGTTACACCTTTTACTACCTACCTACTGTGGATCTACAATATCCACGCTACGCAACAGTTGGTAATTTATCAACAAGTATTCGTAGGGCTTCGTCCATCCCAACTGGTGCCAAGTCAGTGGATTTATCCACAGCACCTTTTGGGGGCGGCCAATTGCCGGGGCCAAGGGAGGAGGATGGAAGAGGCAGAGATCCAGCCGATGCCGCTGCCTTTCAAGTATGCCTGAACCTGGCTTATCTGTGTCACGGGCACGTCGACTCCACGGAAGTCATGAAGTTGTTGCGACCTTTGATGCACATGGGCAGTTCTCATATTTTTCCCACGAACCACAGTCCGAATCCCAATTTACGAAACCCCCACATGATGTTGAGAAACACTGGAAAGCCTCCGAAGGTGCTTGACACCTGTGTACATCGCTGGCGCAGTCTCTTGGATGATCTACCATGGTGTCCTTCAACCGACTGCCGCCGGAATAATGAAAAGAGGTCTGCATGCACAATGTATTTTTGTCATTGTCATACAGCGGATGGCATGCATCCCAATTGCTGCAAAGTTGCTTACTATAATTCCCAATGGAATCTTCATCGCAACTTCCACAGGTGAGCTCGTGATGATTTGTCAAAATATGTGAATGCTCCTAAAACAAGTATATGCCCCAGTACATGGAACTAGATGCCTTATGTGGTATTTTCCCCGGCATGGTCAAATTTACTTGTTCCCCCAGGAAGACAATGGAGATTTGGGGTTCCCGTTTGTGGAAAGTCTAATGAGTTCTCCCATATCCCGAACCCCAAATGAACAATCTGTATTTGTTGCAATGTGCTAAACACAGAAATCAGGGAGGCCCCGTTAAAGGACCTTCATCATGAAGTTTCGTGGTTTTTCCCCTGGGATCGGCGAGCTTGCCATAAAATAAGCAGAACCATAGGCAAACCAAGATATGTGTTGCCAAACCTCATACTGGATGGACAAAATCCCGGCACCGGGTAGGTGGTTCAACCAGTATTCAAAGGGTGTCAAAGGGGTTCATCCATCTAAACCGGTGCAGGAAAATGATTGGAACTCATATGAGCCACGGTCGATGTTCGCCCCCAGTTACATTGGACCTTGGTGAGTATCTCCCTTATCCTATTCGTCCCAGCATTGCTCATTTTCACTCCCCCCAAAGCCACAGGTCCCAACTCCCTCAAAGCGCAACCACACAACCCCAACCCCTCGCCCCCCTAACCTCCTACTGTGGAAGGAAATCCAGTTCTCACCACCTAAGAACCCCCGGAATGATTCGATGCCCCTGGAAATGCGAAATGCAGTTCGTCCATCCACAGCATCACCCCCACTGAGGTGAGAACCTTCCACCAGCACAGTCAGATCCCCTCCGGCAACCTCCTCGGGTAAGGTGCGTGGCAGCAAGGTACGGGGAACTGCCAAAACACAACGTAACACACATCTGTGCATGGAGGGTTCCCTATTCTCACACGGCTGAACTCGATGTTTGTCCCTTTTCGCATTGAACCTGATCCAATGCACCTGAGATGATTGCACCAAACCCAAAAAACCACCGCCTTCGTTTCAATGACCTCTCATCGTGACATGCTCCGATTCGACGCCCTCTAGGAATTCAGAGTCAATGCAAATCTCAGAAACGCCAGTGGCGAGTCTGTCGGGAAGATGGACACGGCTGCAAAAATCAAAAGGTTCGCATCCAAGCTGGAACATTGCGCGATCCAATTGGCAAGTTTAGCCTCGGGTGCTGTAGATCCCCCAGCAAAAAGTTCAACTTTTGCTGGTTACAAGGAAATATGAAGGGAATCCTAAAAAGTTAAAGTCTAAAGATCCAACCCAATAGCAGTAGAGTAGCAATGCACTTTGCAAAGTGCACCTACCCTCAGAGAGAAAACACACAAAAAAAAAGAACGGGGTCCCTCGGAAACCACTGAAAACCAGAGCCAACGTGCAAATGTTCCCTCCACAGGATGTTGCTTTTTTTCCTGGATCATTTTGGGTGGATTCCGAGGGCAAAAGAAACAACAACAACACCTCATCTACACACAAAAAACACACACAAATACACACAAATGGGTCTGTTTTTTAAAGGGGGAAATCAAGAGGAAAACCGACATCCATTTTGGGAGGGTCCACACACCCAAATGCAGCCTCCTGCCCCCGGAAAACGCGGCGCTTCGGCCCCTGGCTGAAGTCGTTTCTATCCTCGGGGCCTTGGCTTCGGCCTCGGCCTCAGAGGCCCTGCGCGATGGTTTTTGGCTCCAAGCGCAGTCCGAAAACAAAACTCACTCGGGGATTGGCAAAGTCATGCATTACCCTCCCACCAACTAACATGCTTCCATTTGGTTAAGACCCCTGGAACATGAAAGGTCCATTGGCTGTTCATTCCAGCCTGGGCTGTTCAAAGGGCAACATTAATCCTTGGGGATTATGGAGAATCCGGTTGGCCGACTCCATTTTGAACAGAGTGGTGAAGGATACGGCCGTGGGTCGAGAATATGTACCCAAAATGGCTTGCCCGATCGGTAAATGGAAACTTGGACTACAACCTGCTGTCCGATTCCTGGTGGTATTTTGCCCCGCACCCACTTGGGGATTGGCAACCAAAGGGATGCATTCCCCTCCCAACTAACATGGAAGTGCACAAAGCCCCTTTCCAAGAGGAAAGACTCGTCTTACGGGGGTCTGTGGACACTTCCATGCGAGTCGGGAGAGCAAGCCCCATAGAAATGGGATGGACAACCCAACTGAAGCAACCAAGCGGTGATGTTTCAGAACCAAAAGGGGTTCTTCTTGTGATTGCAGCCAATTTTAACGAGGGAATAGAGAACACCCATGTGAGTCACTTGCTCAAAACCGATGGGTGTCAAAATGGTCGCCCAGAACCATGCAGAAATAAGAAGGCGGATTCCCCCGCGCCCGTTTATGGTTGGGACTGTCCGTTACTAACCCTCTACCTGTGTTGATTGTGGCTCAAACGGTGACGTTTCAGAATCAAAAGGGAAGATGTCTAGGTCCTCCAGAATAAGCATACCCTTTTTTCTGTAGTCTATTTTACTAGGGTAACCCTCCCCCAAAAAAGAAACGGTAAAAGGGCACCTTGCTGGGGGACCTAGATGTTCAAGGAAGCCGTGTTTGACCCACCTTCCTGAACTCGATTTCGCGACATGGACTTACGGGGTCGAAAGTTGGTTCCTGGAAGAGCAACAAAAGGGCCCAAGGCCAATGACCCAGGGAAGACGGTTGAGACCTTCCTCCCAAGTTGATCATCAAGTTGTTTGACCCAGGGAAGACTGTGCAAGGATTTTCTCGAGGAGCTACCAGGTGACGGCTGAGACCCTTCTGCCATGCTGCCATGGAGGATACGGCTTTCCAGCTGACCGCTCAGGTCCGAATTCCACACGTGGCGTAACATGGATCTCACAAGGGGGATAAAAGAAACGGAGCTGAGATCCGGATCTCAACTTCAACCCTCCGTTCGAACTTGAGGGATGTGCTTCAAAGGTAGAGATCGCACCTCCGAAAAGTATGCCTTTTCGGTGTTCAAGTTGCTTCCCTTCAAATGCCCAACACGCAATTCCCCTCTCAAAAAAAACTCGCTGTACGTTCCCCCCATTCTTCTGGGAAATTTCGCTTTCATGTCACACACCCACACACCATTGTTTTGTGCAAAGAGAAAGGCGTCGACCCCCAAACAATGCAACTGTTTCCGCTGCGCGCTCCCTTCGAACACCAACTGCAACGGGACTCTCTTGCATAGCCGAAAGAAGGTGGCTTGGTAAAGGGAGACCAGAGGACACCTTTTGACTTTTGGCACTACCTGGACCTTCCAACTACCCTTTAACATAATACGGGTTGGACACCTTTTGGCACATCTAACTACCTGGACCTTCCAACTAGACTTTAAAGTGGGTTATTGTTCCAACATTTGTGGGGTGAATTAAAATTCCTGTCCAAAGGTAGCTTGAGGCTCCAGTTGTCGGTGGTCTTTTCCTGGCTTTCGGAGCAACCTGTCCAACCTGCTGGATCCTCCCATCGGCCTCTCCCTCTTGTGGGACTCGGACATGGCGACTCTAAGCTTGGGTTTGCTGGGCTGCAGCGATTCCAGCAACGGATCCAACCAAGTGACAACTTTGGTCTGATGGAAAAAATGAAGGACGCCCTTGACGGGCAGAAGAAGGGTAGTTAGTAGGTTAGGTCTCAAATCTCCCTTCTTCGGAACTGGCAACAAAAAGCCTAGCCTTGGGGCCTTGCGGGGCCCGCATGATCACCTACGAGCTGACGTTGCAGCACACAACCAAAAAAAACCATACCGTTGCAAAGTAGACCCTACATGTTCACCAGCCAACAATAATACATGACAGCAAACCTCGGAGAACCTTTTGCCCATGTGCTTGAAGGTGGAAGGGTGGCGACCTCCAGTTCTTGCCATCCTAGTCTGCCCCTAAAGGCGAACATAAACCATCCGAAAAGCGCATAATTTAGGTGGTTGACCCCGCCTTTTTCCAAGGCTTCAACCACGTGCTGAAGGCTCTAGATACCCTTCATATACCTCGTTTTGTTTCTCGCCCACTACCCACTCGAGGCGCAGGTGTAGCTTAAGGCTTCGCCACGTGGCGGCAATTGAAACGCAGGTCCAACTTGAATTTCATGAACACCAGCCGCAGAAGCACTGAGTTGTTTGCAATCATGTCCTTCGAATTTCCTTTAGCTTTCCTCGAATACTTCCGAAAAATTAGCTTTCCTGGAATACTTCCCACAAAACAAGCAAGTCTTTAAACACAGTAAGCCCCGGCTGACCACATGAAGAGTCTCCAGCACTGTGCCGCTGTACGTCCCAAGCCGAGCACCAAGCACAAACAAACGAGCGACCGAGATACCCACCACTCGAGGAGGGGGGCTATCCGCTAAGCCTCACGGTGGATGGACAACATTCGCAAAACAAATTAGTTGGTGGGTAGCTAGGGAATCATCCATTCCGACTAACGTGCAGAATGTTGTCCACAGTGTATCCTTGGTCTCCTCGGCCTATCCAGGGATGGCCCCCCCCTGAGACTCCCTTGGAGCTCCATGACCATTTTCGCTGGGATACATTGGCTGTGTCACTTTGGACTAAAGCAGAGTCCTCTGCAGCGCCGGCTGATGGCTACTCCCCGGACAATTCATGGACGGAACCTCAAGTTGCGTGGGAAGCCGCTTACTAACCGAACTGCCCAAAGGCTGCTCAAGGCAGACGCGGGATGCTTTAGTGTGGTTTGCAATCTTTAGAGCAGTGATAAAATGAGGCTTGGCAAACTAGCAAACTAGCAACTCCAAGTTCGGAAAGCTGCTGCGTGCTGGAAGCAATAAGTATGTCTTGGGGTTCCGTCATATCTTTGCCAGAGGAAGCACCACCGCGAATTCACGGCTCACACGCCCTCCCTCTGCACCACGAATCGAGAGCTGCTCTTGGGCACCGCGATGGGCCCACTTGGCCTTACAAACGCCCAAAAACACCTCGGGCCAACCTCCCTGAGCCACGGCCAAAATTTCCCTATCTTCAAGAATTAGGGGAACCAGAAACACTAGCCGTTGAAACTACAAGGCCA